>JADBJO010000151.1:104893-164893 GCA_016801955.1 Conus betulinus
TCCTGGCGGTCTCTGGGAGGTGGATGGTTCTCCTTCACACGTCTCCCCAACTCATCCCACATATGCTCGATGGGATTGAGGTCGGGACTATACGCCGGGAAGATCATCCTGTTGATGCGGCCTGCACAATGAAGTTTTCGGCCACCCGGGCCCTATGTGGCCGAGCATTGTCGTCTTGGAAGACTGCCATGGGTCCTATCCGTTGCATGGTCGGAACAACGAAAGGCGCCAGGATTTCATCCCGATAGCGGATGCCTGTGAGGTTTCCATCAATATGGTAGAGTGGTGTCTTGTGGTGGAGGCTGAAGGCACCCCATACCATAACAGATCCTCCCCCAAAGGCCCTGGTCTGGCGAACAGCTGCATCAATGTAACGTTCACCAACACGCCTCCAAACTCTAGTTCGGCCGTCATTGTGTTCAAGACTAAACCGCGACTCATCTGAAAAGAGGACCTGGGACCACTGTTGTTGGTTCCATCTCACATGACGATGGCAGAAAGCTCGGCGAGCCAGCCTATGGGCTGCTAGCAGTCGTGGTCGAACAGCTGGGCGACGTGATCTGAGGCCGAAGTGGTGAAGACGGTTTCGTATGGCTTGACGGCTGAGGATGGTATTTGCCATACGAAGCTGCCTTTGGATGCTGGTGGAAGTGGTATATCCCGCTGCAATAGGGGCCTGCCTCTCGATGAAACGATCTTCTCTGGGGGAGTAGTCTGCCTAGGCCGACCTGACCGTGTGGCCTCTCTTCAACGCTGTTGGTCGCCCTAAAACGCTGATTCAGTCTAACAATAACTGAATGATGCACACCAAGTCGTCGCGCACTTCAGCCTTTGCAATGCCATCTTGTATCCACGCAATCGCCCTGGTTTTGTCAAAGGTGCTGCTAAGTTTCTTCGTGGTGGCATGGTGTGAGAAAAGGGCTGACAGTAACCAACCCCCCGCGCTAAACAGCCAAAAGAAGGGGCATAAAACTCACTTGAGAGACTGCTCTTGCACGGGAAAAAAGAATTTTTCATTTTTACACATCTTGTGTCGCCAGCAAGCTTGATGCAAAACAGGCACAGTTAACGCAACTTTGCACTTTTTATCCCGCGCGGTAACGAGGTCACCAAGACCCCCGTGCGCACTACCAGTTGACACAGGCTGGATTACACACTGCTGTGTGAGATTCCATCATTGGTTGCCGCATAAAAAAAAAAAACAATGTTTTTTGAAGGGATGAATCAACCGACTAGTATATAATGAAAAAAATCGATAAGGCCATTAATTTACGAGACACTCTGTTTCAAACAAATGGGAAAGACAATAATTTTAAAAAGCAAAGAAATAAGGTAACCGATATGAAAAGAGCCGCCAAAAAGAGAAATATTTCAGTGTCCTTATTTCCCGTAAAGAAGATTCAAAATCGATCTGGAAAGCTGTTAATGAGCTCTCCGGTAAAACCTTGTCATCTAGCGCTCCTTCTGAGAGAACCTTGTCTGCTGAACTCTTAAATGATCACTTCACAACTGTTGCAGAAAAGACGATCAAAGCTGACTGTTCAAAAGACAATGACCTACGTGAGCTTAAAGCGTACTGTGTATCAAAAAACATAAAATCTAATCTTCAAATCGAGTTTATTGGTGTACATGATGTCTATAAGGAATTGTGTTCATTAAATCAGTCCAGTTCTCGAGGTTTAGATGATACAGATAGTAAAATTTTGACAATTGCTGCTCCGATTATACATCTTACATATATTTACAGTCTTTCCCGTTGATAAAGGGTGTTATCCACAACCTTCAAAGATGCTAAAGTTTTACCTTTTTTAAAAATCTGGTGATCCATTGATCCTTCTAACTACAGACCTATCTCTGTCCTATCTATTCTATCTAAACCCCTTGAAAAACACATCAAATATAACATCCACAAACATTTCATGAATTACAATTTATTACATTCTAATCAAAGCGGATTTAGAGAAAATCATTATTGTCACACCTTGCTCACTAATATAATTGAACAATGGCATTTAAACATAAACAATGATCTCTTCACAGGAACAATTTTGTCGACTTCGCTAAAGCATTTGACACTATAGATCACAATCTACTGTCAAGAAAACTAACATTGTATGGTTTATCCCCTGAAGCTCTTAAACTCATTTCCTCATTTCTCAACTGTAGGCGACAAGTAGTCTTTAAAAATTCTCTGTTACTTCCTCTCTTATGCCAGTAATTATGGCGTTCCCCAAGGGTCAGTCCTGGGGCCTATCTTATTCTCAGTTTTATAAATGATCTTCCTTTACATATATCTTCTCCCTGTGAGCTTTTTGCTGATGACACTACTCTCCATAATAAAGACAAAGATGCTGACTCAGTATGTATCAAATTACAGAATGATCTCAATAAACTTGCAAAGTGGACTCATTTGAACCATATGGCCCTCCATCCTCAAAAGTCTAAATTTATGATGACTACAACCAGACAGAAATGATAGAATATGAAAGTCGATTTGTTTAAAATACGTATACAAATACAGTCGTAGAAGAAGTTAAATCACACAAATTATTAGGCCTTAACAGTTGATAATAATCTTTCATGGTCTAATCATATTTCTGATTTGTCTAAAAGGTTATCTAAAAATTATTCTTGTTGAACCGAATCAAGAATTTCCTTGATCAGCATACTAGAAAATTATATTTCTATGCATATGTACAACCAGACATTAACTATGCCTCAACATGCTGGAATTTAGCCAGTAAAATTGTTTAAAACCTAGAAAGCATGTACAGACGCGCTGTTAAGCTGATACTCGTGAAGTCTTCTCTACAAGCTAGTGATTATAAAGATCTTCCTTCGACCTAAACATGCTGCTTTAATAAAGCTGTCTTTATGTATAAAATCACTAATATCTTGCGCCACCTTATCTCCATGACAAATTTCCATTAATCAAAATTCGATGCAAAAATATCCTATATACCCCTCGACGACGAACTGATCTTTTCAAGTCATCCCTTATTTACTCTGGTAGTAAATTGTGGAGTGAAATCCCTACACATTTAAAACAGATAAATGGTTTAACATCGTGTAAAAAAAAAAAAAAAAAAGCATGTTTAAAATACCTCGTGGACCGTTTTTTAAATTATGTTTCACCTAACTGTGTATTCTCCTAAGTTTGATGTTCCTTTTGACACAAACAAGTTGTCGGCTGGGCTATAAGTCACATGACATGACATGATGGACGTACGAAATGTTTATGTATGCCTATGTGATGCTTACGTATGTCCAGATGTGTGTGTGTGTGTGTGTGTGTGTGTGTGTGTGTGTGTGTGTGTGTGTGTGTGTGTGTGTGTGTGTGTGTGTGAAATACGTTATAAGGAGACTGCTTACTGTTTTCTTTTTTTTTTTTTTTTTTTTTTTTTTTTTGTGTTTTTCTTATTGTTGTGTTTAATTTTGTAAAATCGATGTAATGGTCCTTATTGTTTATTGTTATTTTGAGGGCACAGTGTAAAAAAGCTTTCAGCTTACCTACTTACCCTCATTAAAGATTTCGAGTCTCGCTCTCGCTGTCGCTCTCTCTCGCTCTCTCTTTGCACTATGTGTTTGTGCATGTGATTTCATGTATTTGTCTGTGCGTGAGCATGAGCCTCTGTTTGTGTGTGGGGGCGTCTGCCTGTCTGTCCGTCCGTCCATCTGTCCGTCCGTTTGTGTGTGAGTGTGTGTGTGTGTGTGTGTGTGTGTGTTATGCATGCGCAAGTGTCCGCAAGTGTCTTCATGAATGCGCGCAAGCGTGAGAGACACTATTTCGTTGTGCAGAGAGAGGCAGGGGTAAGAAGACCAGCATTTTGCTTCGTTTTTCCCCGTACTTTTGCCTGTGTTCGAGTCTCGCGCAGATCACTGTCAGCCTCCAGGTGAGGGAATTGTTCTGCTGGCCAGCCCTCTGAGGCAGGCATGTCTACCAGCTGCTGCTTCTCTGCTGTTTCCGCGAGGCCCTACCCCACCACCCGCACGTAGGCTTTGCGCCTGCATGAACCGCGCCGTGTGTGTGCTTCAAACTCGACTTTTTTTGTTTTTTATTTGTTTGTTTTATGCTTGTGTGTGTGTGTGTGTGTGTGTGTGTGTGTGTGTGTGTGTGTGTGTGTGTGTGTGTGTTGGGGGGGGGGGGGGGGGGGGGGGATTGTTTCTTCTGTCTCAGTGGCATTGCACCCACGCCGCTCATTTCGACAACACTACCCCTACCCCCCTTCCTCCCGTCCCCTTCACAGCCACAACCCGGTCTGGCCCGCTGCAACCCCGGTACCAGCAATCCATAGGGAGCAGTCGGTGTCAAGTGGTCAAGAGGCAACCCACCGGAGGAGACACTGCACTGCTGCCGAGTCACTTCGGTCGTGCTCGGTAGTGCCTGTTCTGATCCAACATACGACACTGTCTACTAAGCCCCTCTACTGACGACAATAATTGCATGGTCGCCGAACCGGCGTGAGTGACCTCTCCCACCGGAGGGTGCCCACCACGTCCGTCCAACGACAGCCCCTATGAACTTGCCGATCGATACTGATGACCCCTACGAATCGAACCAAGGCCATAGACGTGGAGAGGAAATCGAAACTGAAGTCACCATGAGAGCAGGGCATGAAGGGCCACTTAAACTCGACAAAACTGACACTGTCAGTGGCGAAGTGTAGTGTACAGACAACCTGGCCCATGACCGGGAGAAAGACACAGAGGCAGTCAGACCAACAGGAAGTGGTGAATGCCTTTAACGTGCGCAGTGGAACTCCAACTGGCGAAAACCACAGATATTGAACCTGTCTGCTCTGCTTCTGTGGTGTAGGCTGTGTTACAACTGTCATCCTTTCACTGACTTAGAAAATGGTCAGACCCTTGTTTTATACGCACGCGTCTTAGGCGTCTTAAGTGTCACACGCCCGCGCGCGCGCGCTTAGTGTGTGCGTGTGTGTGTGTGTGTGTGTGTGTGTGTGTGTGTGTGTGCTCATTATTGTCTACTTTTGATGCATCTGTTTCATCTCTGAAGTCTTCTTTGTATCTTCTATTTATGAATAAGTCAATGGCGTACGTAAATTCCATAAATCTTTTCAATCATATTCATTTGTTTATTTCATTTTTTGTAAAAGCGATCCTTGATGCCGACCCCTCCCCCCCCCCACCCCATCCACCCCCTTACCACCCCCCCCCCCCCCCCCCCCCCCCCCCCCCCCCCCCCCCCTCAGCCTCTCTTCCGTCCCCCCACTAAAACGATCACAGATATTATAATTCGGATTTTTTTTAATGTGTTTGTTTAATTCATTAATTGATTTTCTCTGTTTTTTGTCTGCCCCCCTTTCGCCCCAGCCTCTCTCCCCTCCCCTACTGAAATCGTAGCAGATTATAATTTGGAATTTTTTCTTCGAAAAGTGTTTATGTGATTCATTAATCGATTCTGTCTATTTCTCTTTAATTTCATTCAGTGTTTTGCCATCAATCTTTGAACTGAAAATTCTGATAAATTCTTTCTTGACACCTCTCTCTCTCTCTCTCTCTCTCTCTCTCTCTCTCTCTCTGTGTGTATTTCTTTAACATCCTTTCTGATTACAAGGCAGCATGGCTAAGTGGCATAATCTACCCCTGTAAATTTCTTTTACGCTTTGAGAATCTTGGAGAAGTTGGGATATAAATCGTTCTTGTTGCACCTTTTCTTTCTGTCAGGTGCGCGCGCATCGTGTTTTGTTTGTGTCGGGTGTGTGTTCTGCAAGCACGTCTGTTCAGTGCATTGCCTCTTCGTCCCCTATGAGAGAAAATTTACGTGTACCACTTGTATTTCCACTTTTTCTTGTTTCGAAAATCCAATTTCTTCTGTCTGTCTGTCTGTCTCTCTCTCTCTCTCTCTCTCTCTCTCTCTCTTCTCTCTCTCCTCTCTCGTCTCTCTCTCTCTCCTCTCTCTCTCTCTCTCTCTCTCTCTCTCTCTCCCTCTCTCTCCTCTCTCTCTCTCTCTCTCTCTCCTGGAAAACACACCTTACAGCAATTTAGGAGTTCATTGATTCTGGGACGGTGGTCTGGTAGAAGGGGCGCACATATGCTTTACTTTATCTGTCACCTTTAACCTCTCTTCTGTGCAGAGCCCCGCATTCACTTGTTGATCGCTTTATAACCTCTGTTGATCTTTAAAGTTGCTGATTTATGTTTTGTAGGATGGCTTGCTGTGTCATGCTACCTTACCTGTGGGATGATCTCTGTCTAATCCTTTTCATCTTTGGTGTTCATTGATTTGTTTGTTTTGAGGTTTTTGTCCTTTTCCATCCCCCTATCTGTCTGTCTGTCTGTCTGTCTCTCTCTCTCTCTCTCTCTCTCTCTCTCTCTCTCTCTCTCTCTCTGTCTGTCACTCTCTCTCTCCTCGCTTTGTCTCTCTTCTCTCGCCTCTCTCTCCTCTCCTCTCTCTCTCTCTGTCTGTCTCTCTCTATATGTATGCTTCTTTATGTGTTTATGTATATGTGCGTGCGATTGCATGTAAGTGTCTGTGTGAGTACGCAAACACCTGTGTGTGTGTGTGTGTGTGTGTGTGTGTGTGTGTGTGTGTGTGTGTGTGTGTGTAAATGCGTGAGAGACGATCTCCCTTTGTCCAAAGAGGTATAGAGGAGAGGATCACGATTTCCCTCGTTTTGCCTTTGTCGGAATCCCGTTCGTTCGCGCGGGTCTCCATCCACTTCCAGGTGAGAAAAGGGTTCAGTAGGCTGGCTGCCCTGTTATGTAACCACGTATGCTGGGTTCTTCCTGTCTGCTGTTCAGCGAGGTCGACCTTGTGCCTGCATGTAGGCTTTGGCTGCGCGTGAACCGCTGTGTGTATGTGTGTCTGTGTGTCAGACCTGACAGTTTGACAACATGAACTGTGAAGTGGTTGCACACCAAAAATTGATGCGCCAAGGTCTTCCTTCAGGAGTCGAGTATTTATAGTCGTGCGCAATTGGATTGTTTTAAGAATTGTTTCGTTTTTTTTTTGTTTTTTTTTTTTGTCATTGTGTTTGAAAGTTGATTTCCTCAGTGTCTTTCTTCCATGTGGCCATCAGGTGGATCCAAGCAGACAGATTAGAATTGAAGGAATATTTTGGACTCTCGAAGCTGGCGCAAAGATGGGGTCACGGGTGAATGTGAAGGCCTGAAATGTGTGTCAGCTGAGGGGAAGGTCATGTATTGAAGATTGATTGTGATTTCATCGGTGAAGATTCCCCCAAAACAAGGGAAATAATTGGTGAGGAGTTGCTCTTTTGATCGAGTATCAGTTTAACATGAAGTGATGGCTCAGATTTATGGTAGGCCGCAAAACGCTTACATGGATTATATAGCGTTTTAAAGAAACTCCTGATTGTGGCGTGTGGCCACTGTGGTGAACAGACAGCCGGCCCTTGGCCAGGAGGCAGACACAGAGGCAGTCAGACCCACAGGAAGTGACGAATGCCTTTCATGTGCGCAGTTGAACGCCAGCTGGGGGAAGAGGAAGTCACTGATCCTGTCCCCTGTGTATCTCTAGTTTGGGCTGTATTATGTGTGTCTCCCTGCCACTGATGTGTCGGTATATTTTTCTGTCAGTTTTGCGGTGTGTGGTCAGCATACATGAGATAATTACGTGCCCCGTGTGTGTGTGTGTGTGTGTGTGTGTGTGTGTGTGTGTGTGTGTGTGTGTGTGTGTGAAAGAGAGAGAGAGAGAGAGAGAGGTGTCCCGTATTTCGGGTACATTTCAAGGCAGCTGTTAAGCTATTTCATCTTTGTTTTTGTTCAGTTGGGAATACTGAGAAAGAGAGAGAGAGAGAGAGAGAGGGAGAGAGAGAGAGAGAGAGGAGGACGTGCAGGAAGGAAAGGAGGGGGTGGGGGTTCAAGGCTCTTTGTGCTTCATCCATTCCCCTCCCGAACAAATCGCGAAGAACTTGTCGTGGTGCGACGTAGCCGGAGACGTCGTCAACAGGGCGTCCTGTTCCAGAGACGCGCGCCCCGCCAAAGCCCAGGATGACCACTACGCTGATCACATTACCGGCTGTTTGGCTTCGAAGCTGTATCTGTAATGCGCGTCGTAAATGGATGATAACCTCCTGTTTTGCAGTTGTTGTATCGGAGCCAGTATGGCAGACAGTTCTCAGTTATCCACCTCATCACCCACGGTAGCTGTCGGACTAGTGTTCTCAGAAGGGAAAGTTAAGCCGTATGAACAACTTTCTTTTTCTTTTTTTCTTTTGTGCCTCTTCCACCAGATCCGGTTGGAACTCATTTCGCGCCTACCCCTGTGCCGTTTCTCTTCTTGAGTCTCTGGTTCTCCCCTTTCTTACTTGAAAGTTCAGAGCTGTTTCATGAGATTATTAGGCTGACACGCCTACAAAACGCCAAAACAACAAAACAACAAAACAAAAACAAAAACAAAAAAAAAAGTCCCCCTGGTCCAAACTCAGTGACGGGGATTTTTTTTGGCTCGGACGCCATATTACCTCGAGGTACTGGCTCACCTTTGCAACTTTTCTGTCTTGTCAGTGTGAACTTCCTGGTGGAATACTATATATCCGGTTTTCAAGCTGCTCTGTATGATGATCTGTGGATGGTTTCACACACTCACTCACTCACTCTCTCTCTCACACACACACACACACACACACACGCGCGCGCGCGCGCGCACGCGCGCGCGCAGAGAGAGAGACAGACAGACAGAGACAGAGAGATATGCATGTATGCGTGATCCCGCTGATCTCCACTTCGAAGGAAACTCGAAGCTACAAAGCACTGACTGCAAAAGAATTCCCTTCCGTGCCCTCTTCCCTTTAAACGTATGTCGTCATCTGTGATTGGGACGGGCCGGGACGTCTGCGCTGTCCCCTTTAAATGAGATGGAGAGCATCAGGGCCGGGACTTCATACCGTTTTTAATTGTGCATTCCTGCATCACCCTCTTTGAGTCCCTTCATGCTTGTGGGGTACAAGGTTTAAGCCGTGTATTTCTCCAGAGAGAGAGAGAGAGAGAGAGAGAGAGAGAGAGAGAGAGGGAGAGTCCAATTCAGGGGACGAACGGCCTCGGAGCAGGCACCAGTTATAAATGGTTTGTCTTCAGGATGGGTTACTATGGTCCCCATCAGCTGCGGCGAAGAATTTTACATTTATATTTCCTGATTTTTCATTCCCCCCCCCCCCCCCCCCCACCCCCCTTTTTTAATCTTTCGCCAAATGTGATGAATTGTTAGCCTGCACTTGTTTTCCCTTCTACTTAATTGTTTAGCGCGCACCGCACGCACGCAACACACACACACACACACACACACACACACACAGAGGGAAAGACAGGCAGGGGAAGGACCCTTCGGGGAGATAAAAATCCTTGAGTTGCTGGACAGCGTGCGACGACGACGACCCCCGGGTAAGATCAGATCCCCGACGGAGATGAACAGCTTGAAGAAAACTAAGGATGATGCCCACTCCTCGTGTTTCTTTCCAGCTCTCGCCATCACAGAGGCTGCATCGGGGAGAGAGCGAGAGAGAGAGAGAGAGAGAGAGAGAGAGAGAGAGAGAGAGAACGTATATGTGGAGACCGGATTATTTTCATCACTGTTAGGTCGTTCACTTCAGTGAAACCCATCCAGATCAAGTCATGTGTGTTTAGGTTGGGTGCTGTTGCTCATTGTTCGGTCTTTCGCATCTTTGAACATCCGATCTTTAATTCGAGTAATGTCTCCCATGCCGTTTGATCTTGCATTATCACTCGTCCCCTTCCCATCGTAAATCTGCTTAGCTGCTCCCCCCTAGCCCCCCCCCCCCCCCCCCCCCCCCCCCCCCCCCCCCCCCCCCCCCAGCTTTTTGAGTCCCTTTCAAGTTCTTTAGCCAACTTGAACTCTCTTTCTGGTGTGTGTGTTTTTGTTTGTTTGTTTGTTTGTTTTTAATGTGCATAAACAAAACGAACGGAAAAAAAAACCCACTCTCCCTCCACCCTCTGACAAATTACCCGTTTTTTTTCTTCTCCTTCGTTATCTGGTCTCTTTCGTTCTGTCCCCCCCCCCCCCCCCCCCCCCCCCCCCCCCCCCCCCCTCTCTCTCTCTCTCTCCTCCTTGACCCATCTCAGGCCAGTGTGAGGGCTAACAAGCATGATCTCCTCTTCTAATACCGTTTCCACTTTGGGGATTTTCTGGCTGATGCGATTAAAAACGTTCTTACCTCTTTCACTCTGAAAAGTGCGCGTTGCTGCTTGGTCATTTTCTTTCCCCTTTTTCCTGCCTTCTCTCCTTTCTTTCGTGTTTTTTTTTTTTTTTTTTTTTTAATCCAAATACATCTGTGCTAGTTTTTTTTGTTTTTTTCCTTGTTCCCGTTCCTTTTGGTTCCAACACATCTTATCCTCATGCACGCCATTTGAAGAGCATGGTTTTCCTTTTATACTCTCCTCCCTTGTGTTCTTTTCCTTTCTTTTTGGAACATGTATTCTTCACTCTCATTCCGTTCCCTCAGCACCCTCCCACTCCCACACCGTTTTTTTTCCACTCCATAGAATCAGTTGGTTCGAGGGCATGAAGAGTTTCAGCTTTTTGCTGTTCTTGTTCTTAAAACCAGCCCCCCCTCCCCTCACCCCTCTCCCCCCACACACTTCATTCCTTACTTTCCCTCCACTTTTCCAGACGGACTGGCAAGCGCGAAGAAAACAACAACAGAGAAAAGAGTTGAACGAAGAGAGGGAGGGAGGAGAGAGAGAAAAAAGAGTGAGGGAAGGAGAGTGAATGAGTGAGAGAGAAAGACGGAGCGAAAATTACATTTTCTACAAGAGTACTCACACAGTCAAAATCTTCTTGTAAAGAGTATTTTTATTGCTCTGACCATGACCAGATTTGGTAGACAGGTACATGCATAAGATTAGGTAGATGATACCAAAGTACTAAATACTGTTTGCATGCAATTAGAAAACCAAAGGAAAATAAAACCCAAAAAAAAAAAAAAAAAAAAAAAAACAGTCCTTGACATAAATGCCCCATAACTGCAATCATATTCATCGAGCCAGTCACTGAAAATTTCAAACAGATAAACAGGAACAAAAAAAACAAACAAACAAAATGTAACTGAAAGTACTGTTTTAATCCAATCAAAAGCAAGTGCGCCAAAATTATATCCTTAACAATGTAAATGCTGATGATTGCTTGAAAAAATGCCATTACACTATCAAATGATAATCACTTCTCTAGTAAGCTCTGACATGTTCTTTTTTTGTAATGTAAAGAATACAATGCATAGGAAATGAAACTGAAATTAAAAATCAAGACAGAAGATGACACCCTTAATATCGGCCTAAATTTCAGGTTTGAATTTACATGGACTCTTATGACCATGTGAAAAAAAAATGTAAAATTAATGGCCACTTGTGTTGCATAAGACATATTCTTATTTATCCATTTCAGTTTTCTAAAACCAATTGGGTGATGAAGAGCAAGGGCCAGTAGTGTAACAATGATCTTCAGAGTTCATGCACACCAGCTTCAACAAACCAAAACAGAGGGAGTAGCCAAACTAAATACAGAACTTGAGACAAAAGGAAACCAACAACAGAACAATTAAATCAAACGTTTTAATCAAAATACTGAGGACGGAATGAAATCTATTGCAACTTTTCCCCATGAATCTGAAAAAAAATCAACAAAATGAAAAAGTTCATCAGCTGCAAAAAAGCCATCTGCTGAACATACTTCTGGTTATTCACCGTACAAAGAATCATCAATTTTTTTTTTTTGTTTGTTTTTTTTTTTCCCAACATATTCAACTTTTCCTCTCAAATGTATTTTGTACACCAAGGTGTGAGTGTTTACACGCACATGCACATTAATACTGTTTCGTCAGTGCAAGTATCTGTACAACTGTGTGAGATACTGAATGAAAAAAAAAAAAAAAATACTTAACGGCAGACAGTTGTATGAATTCCTAGTTTTGTATGGTACAGACCTAAGAATTTAAGTGTGCGTGTGTTCAGTTAATCTTTAATTGCATGTATCAGTGCACATACACACAGAGTTAAGCTTCGATTCTTATATCTGTACCACATTTACCTTCATTTTAAATTTCTTGACTTGACAGTAAACCACCCATTTCAAATATTCATCATGTGAAAACCATTCAAAATGGGACAGTCTTAAAGAGTTTGGAAGTCAGTATTATGCTTTTTTTTTGGTCACTTTTTGCATAAGCAACCAAAACAGGCAACATGCATAAATAGAAGTAAGCCTGTTTTCTACCCCATGCAGTACTGCTATAATGTTGTATGGAATACTGTGGCAAACACAGTAAGTAAATGACTGACTAATATAGTCATCATAACTATCACAACCAAAATGAGCTCATTCCACAACACACACCGACACTGGTTTGGATTTCTGCAATACATTTTCTCCCCTTTGAAGCAAACACAAGAACAGGGCAAACATGGGCCACTAATGATATCAAGCAAACTGTTTCGCTATGAACGAGTACAAGTTATGCAGACAAAAGACCGTAATATTTAACTTAACACTGAACTAGACTGATGGGCGGAGGAGGGGGGGGGGGGGGGGGGGTAACATGTTATTTGATGACTAGTATCTTACTGTATTCAGATGTTTTTCATTAGATCTGTTTTTTTATATGATGAATTGTTTATACTCAAATAAGCTGTACATACCAAGAAATGTTTGCAAAAAATATGTCAACATCAAAAAACTCAAAAACAACTGTATGCAGGTACAAGACCAAACAATTGCTCTTTTTTTTCCTATATAGACCCTGACAATAAAATGTCTTACAGGATGGAATAAAAGAACGTCACTGAATAGAAACCCAAATGCTTTACACAGATCAACTTGCACTGGAATACGACTGTGAAAAACATGTTAGAGGAGTTAACTGACTAGTCAGATTTCTTATTCTCTATTGCAATTTGAGGATATCAGCCCTGTTTCTCCAATCAAGTTAGAGCTGTCAGATGCAGATTTCTGACATCTATGAATTGCTGACTGCATGGTTTTTTTTTTCCATAACCGAGTACTTTGGGTTTTTCCTAAATTCCATATGGAAACAAGATGTTGCCACAATCACAAATGAAAGTGTGAGACCACTTGAAGTTCTACCCACATCAGTTACAAAAAAGCTCCATCTGCCTCTCTAAAACGATCACCCAGGGAACTGGGCTAACAACATAGCCAAATGAACAAGACTGTTAATGAGGCAAGATTCAAGCAAACAATACAAGATGTAAAGTAAGCTTATTGATACACAATCGCAAATGGACACAATTTGCACAGATGTCTTCTATGGAAAAACAAAACGCAAAAAATAGGTTCCAGAACAAGAGCATCTCTGCTCAACATCAAAAATATCTGTTGCCAGCATCAGCAATTTGTGCACTTACATCCTAATTTTAACAGGGCCAAATCACAGAGTTGATGGGTCATTGTTCTAGCCAATTTTTTTTTTTTTTTATAAAACTTCCATTTCCACTAAAATTTGGAGACTTTGAGAACCCAAGCACAATGAAGAAAAAAGAGAAAACCTTCAAGTCGTCTGGAAGATATCTGTAATCTAATAGTTTCCAACTAAGGTAGTTTTAACTAAGACTACCCACCCACTCACACTGTGTCAAAAAGACGCACAAAAACTCTTATGCTACAAATCTAAAAACTGTACACGCACAGACACAAACTCTTTGGCTCATGTACATGGACAAACACTCCTACCCCTTCACTCTCATTCCTTGCTAAATGCCCTGTCAATCAAACCTGCAGACAAACCATTGGACTGCTACAGTTGCATAGCTGATGATGGTTCCGAGTGAGAATTCTACAGCTTGAAAAACCTCCCCATCGGCAGTATTCCATTCCATTCACTTCAGGGAAGATAAAGGCAACGGAAGGGCAGAGCACCAACTTCCAAAGTGCCATGCCCTTTTCATGGGGACCCTCTACCAGTCAAATGCCACTATGGCCAGTGGGTTTTTCATTGTTAACCTTAGCTAAAACTACACAGTGCAGTACCAAAGTTGCTACTGTGAGGGGAAAAGAGAAAATGTACAAGGTCCTATGATGTATTAAAAATAATAAAAAAAAAAAAAAAAAATGCCCCCTCGCACACTGCATACAATGATTACATACTTACTGGAAAAAAAAAGACACCTTTTTAGACAGAGAAATCTGACCTTTGCAGTGCCAAGTGGACTTGTAGAACCCATCTCAGTGTTTACAGTTACCAACTCACCACCAGTTAAAAGAGACTAACGAAACTGTTGCAACAAGACAGAGAGAAAAACAAGTTAAAAAGATCTGCAGAATGGGCCACAAAAGCAGAATATAAAAAAAATAAATAAATAAATAAAATAAAAAAAAACAGCAAAAGGAGATAGACACTGAGAATGACTGAAAATGTTGACCAGAGAATTTCAAGCATCGGAGACCTGAAAATCATAGCCCCAAACCCATGGGGAAAAAACATGCACGTGAACACGCCCCCTAAACATGAAAAACTTACAAGTAACTATGCCGCCAAAGGAAAATCACAAACTGCAATTTCTTTTCAGTTTCCGCCAGCAGTCACCTCAGTTTGAAACAAACATGAAGACTCCTTATTTAAGCCGGAAAGAAAATTGTCTATAACTCGTTCATCCCTAAACCTTAGCAATGCTCAGGGCACCGCTGAACAGTATAAAGAACCTGTGCCTAAGCAATGATCCAGCCCTGCTGAATAGTGCCTGCACCTTGGCAATGCTCCGGCCTTGCTGAGTAGTGCCTGCACCTTGGCAATGCTCCGGCCTTGCTGAGTAGTGCCTGCACCTTGGCAATGCTCCGGCTTAGCTGCGGCACTGCTGAATAGTGCCTGAATAGTGCCTGCACCTTGGCAATGCTCCGGCCCTGCTGAGTAGTGCCTGCACCTTGGCAATGCTCCGGCCCTGCTGAGTAGTGCCTGCACCTTGGCAATGCTCCGGCCCCCCTGCTGAGTAGTGCCTGCACCTTGGCAATGCCCCGGCCCTGCTGAGTAGTGCCCAAGCCTTAGCAATGCTCCGGCCCTGCTGAGTATAGTGCCAAACCTTAGCAATGCTCCGGCCCTGCTGAGTAGTGCCCAAGCCTTAGCAATAGCAATGCTCCGGCCCTGCTGAATAGTGCCCAAGCCTTAGCAATGCTCCGGCCCTGCTGAAGTCTGCTGAATTAGCAATGCTCCAGCACTGCTGAATAGTACCACGAATCAAGATCCTGCTTAGTGATGCTCCGGCACTGCTGAACAGTACCACAAACCTGCACCTCAGCAATGCTAGGGCAACAGATGCACTCAAAGTACTAAACTCGAAAAATTTGCAAGTTAAGTTTGTCAAAGTTTGACACCACTAAAAATAAATGATAACCAAAACTGTTCACCTTTAAACATGTAGTTATGTAAAAAGTAAAGAGGTCATCAATGCATCACTAATCCAAGGTACATAACATATGGCATTTCATGTGGCATTTTCAATATGTTTAGATTTTGGTACCACATTCTGAATCTTTAAACCAGTCTGTGTTATAATACAAACATTTGTTGTTTTTTTCATCAAAGCATCAAAAGTCTGAACTCACATTATATTACATGAAACTGCAATATGTTGCTAAATAAATCACCAGGCTATATAAACTGGAGTTTTTTCCCATTCCTCTTGGCAAAATAATAGCCCAGCCATTAAGCAGATCAGCCCAAACTGGCCAGGCAGGAGAGGCTGCCTAGGTGAGAGGTTCCATCAGAAGGACTGAAAGGGTTAATAACGTTAATGAGAATTTTTTATAAGTTCCAACCCAAACTGTACAAATCGAAATCATGCCAGGTTCCAAGTGACCCGTGTGACTTGCCCATCAACAGTGTTCATCAAGCAGCTTCTTACAGAACGCTGTGTTAGCATTAAATTGATAGGTCTCACTCATAATGGTCAAAAACATAGTGGCATGAATCATTCTGTTTTTAAATAAATCTGGTTCAGATCAATAAGCATTAACAACTTCCAAGGCCTCAGTCTCCCTCACAGCAATATACAAAAAAATCAAACTCCCATCAGGGCATTTGCTATCTTTAGAAAGCGTACTATGATTAGACTAGCTAATCTTGTCTGTGTACATCGTCTTGCATCACAACTGTGAGCAAACATTAAACATACAAATCATTCGTTTATTCAGTGCATAACTAAAAGTACAAATTGCAAAGCAGCTAAGTATAATAGAAAAATTAATGCCTCCTGCAAAGTCCCAGCTGAATGTTTCATTTCTGCAAGCCTTTGGCCTCCTCTTCCAACTTTCAAAGACAAACCGCCTTTGCTCTTATAATGGTACAAAAAAGTCAAATGCTTTGATTTCACAAAATTCATCATACACAGGATTTATATACAGTTCAAGGTGAAAAAAAAAAAAAAAATGCAAGAACATCTGCCTGCTAGTAATACCCCTATTGGAAACGAATGAAATGAAAATGCTACCAACCAACCATTGAATATGAATACAAACAGCAAAATTTAAACGCAATTAAGAAACGGCAAAGTTTGTGTGTGTGTATGTATATATATATATATATATATATGCGGATGAGATAACTACAAGCAAGCATGTCAATGACAGACTTTGTACAAACATCTTATGGAAGACAAGACACTGGATGACCGAGTCAAGACAGACTAGCATTTATGTTTGACATGAGGCAGATATCCTGAGATAAACAAGCCATAAAGTGGAGAGAAAAAAAGGGCGAGACAAGTCAACAAGAGAGAGACAGTCACAGATATGGACGGACAGATAAACAGAAAAATAAAGTCAGAAATTGAGGCAATCCTGGACTAGATACCTCCAAGCACTACAGCCCCAGAGCATTTGAACATTTGTAACAGGTGCATGGATCTAGGTCACCTAAAACATCTACCACTATGGCAATTACATGTACACTAGCACAGGAACACATCTCATGACACATAAGGCACTTCAAGGTTTTCGCTGTGACTCCGCACGCAAGGAGTATGGCGGTGAATACATATCCCCTATACATGGCACACTATCTTAGTCATTTGGTTAGTCATCAGAACTTCCTGTGTACTGGCAAAAGATGACTGGCTGCCCTTCTAAAATCTAATCCAAATCGAAGCACGTGCCAGGGTTACTGGAAAGTATCTTTCAGCCAATCAAATCAATTTCCTAAACGAGGGCAAAATTTTGGAGAGGTGGGGCGGGGAAGGCTTGAGATGGGATTGGAAGGGAAGGGGGGGGGGGGGGGGGGGGGGGAGGGCAAGAAGGAAGGGTTCAAAACGCTCTTTCAAACTGTTAAGATATATAAACATATAACACTAAATGCCTCGCATTGTGTTCAAAGACACATTAACCTTAGTAATAATGCTGCTGGAAGGTGTCGTCGATTTTCATGCTGTTTTTCTTGTCAAAACCATTGCCGCAGCTGGCTTAGGTCATGCTTAGATGCAGAAAAAAAAAATGCGTTACCAGACTTACTTGTGCATTAAATTGTTCCCTTTTTGAGGATGCTGATCAGTTGAGTCTGGATCCAAGTCCAAAACAGATCTCGTTCAAAAAAAGCACAACCCCTCCTAAACACCCCCTCCCACCCCTTTGGCTCTTGTCCATAACACACTGCTGCTTTTAAGCAGCTTGCTCCAAACATTTCCTTTTCACATATCACAGTTTCAGCCCTCTTCAATCAACAGTTATTCTTTTATCTCTCTTCTATCAACAGCTGTGAGGTATGTCTAAAAAACTTTTCTAATCCCTCCCTCCTTTCATGCACATACAGAGGGGGGGGGGGGGGGGGGGGGTGTTTAAAATGAAATGGGGGGGGGGGGGGGGGGGGGGGGTTATGGGATGGTATATGTGGTTTCTTTCTTCTTGTGCAATTTTTTTCTCATACACCAGGATACAACAAAATAATGTGATGAAAAGAAGGCATATGCAGCCATTACCAAGATTCAGTATATATACATGCTTTGCACTTAAAGAAATCAAGACAACAACAAAAATTGACACTTCTCAAAATAGTGCCTAACCATTCACCACTCATTTACATATGAACTAATACAAGAGAGAGAGAGAGATAAAGATAGCGCCACCCTAAAAATCCCAGTATCAGCATCCTGATTGCACCCACAACCAACCGTTCTGTCAGTTTACAACCGTTCAAGAATTTCACCATGGAAATTCACATGACAAGAGGAAATGCACATAAAATTGCAAGCCTCATAAAACAAAAACTGGATGACTAAAAAAACAAGCACAAAAGCCATGCTATAACTAAAAGCAGTAGAAGACCAGACCAGTTTGAAATGAAACAAAAAATCTGTATCAAAAGATCCATTTAGGAAAAAACTGGATGACTAAAAACAAATGCAAAAGCCATGCCATACAACAGGCTGAGAACCAAAAGCAGTAGAATACAAGACCAGTTTGAAATGGAACTGAAATCTGCATCAAAAGATCCCTATGACATGGGAGAAATTCAGTAAAACATAACCAACTTCAAGAACAAGGATGTGATTGATCTCTGGCCTCCGACTTTTTTCCCAGAAAACTTATTTGATTGTCTCTGTGTGATAACTGGGATTCAGCAAAACATCTGCCTTGTCTTGCTTACATGCTGAAGGCACAAGAGAGTGTTAATTCAACGCCCTGTTGCCACAAACCCCCCTTTTTAAATTCACTCCAGTAAAACCAAGCACCACACTTTTCAACAAATCTGTCCTCTTACGTGCAAATGGACATGAAGCTTGTCCTCTTCTGTACAAAATCTACACAGATAGTCATAATGATGTACACAGACAATCCTAGCTAGCAACGCATCAGGTAATTACTTAAACAGCAGAGATCTCCAGTTCAGTGCTCTTCCAACTGAATATTCTGGCCAGCAGGTGGAAACAGTTATTCTAGCTACCTCTTTTATCTCGTATCAATGCATAACTCTATTACGCCTCAAAAATGATCATCTTGCAGATACAACACCTTACACGGAAACCTGTACAATTTGAGAAGACACACTAGTCTTGTTTTGGAGTGGTGAGCAGATGGACACACCCCAAGACAAGTCTGTTCTACAATTCTTCTGCACCCACTAGCAGAAAGCAATCAACATGCATTACACCTTGACAAAGATGACACCTCTGTGGACACCATCAACAGCCAACAATAATGCTAATAATATGAGCAAAAAAGGCACAGACCTCTTCCAAAGGTCAAATAGATCCTGGATCTATCTGCCCTTTGATCCAGATCTGGTTCAGATCTACATCACAGATCATACCACAGATCCTCTCCACCAATCATAATGCAGATCCTCTCCACATATCATACCACAGATCCTCTCCACCAATCATTATGCAGATCCTCTCCACAGATCATACCACAGATCCTCTCCACAGGTCATACCAAAGACCCTTTCCATAGATGTGCTTCACAGATCCACACAACAGATCCTCTGCAAAGATGCACATCACAAGCCACACCACAGTTCCACACTACAAATTGACAGGATCATCCTTCGGCCACAGTCCATCTTTTCACAAAGTTTCGTTGAAATTGATGCCATCACTTTTGCATAATCTTGCCGACGGGCAAATCAACCAACCGACAGATGTGAAGTATAGCTAGCACTGTGGGCACGGCATCAAACCAAATTTGAATCCAACTTCAGGCAGCCATGCTTCAAGATATTTTATCCTCGGAGTTAGCATTAGTGCAGACTCTCATCCTATTCCCTCATTGGTCCTTGGGGTGAGACTTTAAATCGATGTCCCACAGGTGAACGCACTCATGAAAAGTATTACCTGCACTTCACATTTCCCTTTCTGCGGAAGAGTAGGCCACCGCGTACCAGTGGGACAGATTATGTGAAAATCAAAATATATGTGAACTGGAGGTGTGCTTCCAACATCATCCTTGAAAATGCACCATGCCTTCCTTCATGGTGGGATTAAAATCAGTTGTGTATGCAAATATCTCGCCAATGAACCTTGCTTTTGTTTCAGTTTGGAACAAAGAGAAGGTGAGGGATATAGGTGAAGATAAACATAACTTCTTTATGGACATACAAACAAAAATAAAGGGCGATGCACATGAACATTGCTTATGACAATGTTAAGGATATACATAGTATATAGCGACGCCATAAACATAATACTGTACATACATATTGTACACTCTTTACATATTATGCCTCAGTAAATGCAAACACAGCCATCAGAGCTAATCAGATCAATTATTATAAAAAAAAAAATAATAGCAAAGGAAAAAAAACTTTCTTACACCTTGGAAAAGACAGAAAACAATGACAACGTGTACAACTTATAGATATGATTGCTACCAAAACTAAATCCTAAGCATACAAAGAAACAGAAATAATGTAAAGTAAAAAGGCAACGCATTTCTAACTGGTAATCGATAATCAAACACACACTCACACTCTCATTTAACAATATTCTTGGAGGCCACTGAAGAGACTTGAGTCTCTGTTTCATGCCGTCCTTGCCCCACAGGTTAGCACGCCCACTGCAGGTGTCCTTGGTTGTTGCAGCAAACGACTGGAGGTACACGAATGGATGGAGTCAGTCTCTACAGTATTTTACACCGAAATAACAGAAATGCAGTGGCTGTTCATTCATCGTGAGCACCACCAAAATCTGGTCATCTCTTCTTTCACATCTGTCTTACTTTCTCTGTCTCCTCTGCCCAAGGAGAACTGTAAGAGGTGTTATGACAGAAGGAGGGAGGGGGTGAGAATGGTCACAGCCACCACAGTGCTGGGACAAGAAGAGGAGGTGGATGCACGCCCCAGACAAAAAAAAAAAAAAAAAAAAAAATGAAGAAGAAAGTATGCACAGAAATGAAGAAAACCCAACAGGTGTGAACTGGAAGCTCAGTTTCAGTGTAGCCAATACTCAACGAGAGTACAACATGGTCCACATTTGGGAATTTCCCCACAAATCATTCCCTTTCTTCCACTCTTTTCATTTTCACAGCAGCGAGACTCAAGCAAGAGTTCCTGGACTGCCGAACAAACAAATAAGTTACAAAATGGACAATGCATTTTGACCTATTCTTCAGGCATGACAAACAACATAAAAAAAAAAAAAACCCATCTGAGAGACACACAGTCACCTATCTGACAGGTAGGTGACTGCATGTACATCTGATGTTCTCCCCGTTCTCAACCTGTTTATTCAATTTGTTTGGCAGTCCCGTATATTTTCTTCTGCTCTTACATTTCAATCACCACTTGCAATGACCCCACTTTGAAACCCACTGTAACAGAACTAAATGAAAATAGAGAAAGAAAGATGTGAAAGAGAGAACAGAAAAAAAATGATCACCCTAAAAACATTATTTGAAAAAAACATTACACATTTCACAACAGTAAGCAAGTCGAAGTAGTGGTACAGCGACAGTAGAAGTAACAACTGTAATGATAAAATTATTTAAAAGTAATTTTACATACATATGCAAAAGACTGTGCACAAAACCCACACACAGAGATGCATACCTTTACAAACGTATTTTAAAACAAAGAAGAAGAAGAAAAGAAAAGGGTAAAAAAAAAATATCAGCAACTGAGGTAACCAATGTCTCTATCCCCAAACAGACCCACAGTCACTCTACCCACCATGCACAGACCCAGCGATCAACGCCGGCCAGGACATGGCCAATCACAGCCTTGCTCAGCAGCAAAGCAGTTCTCCACCTCAAGAGGCTGCCTGGTCGGAGGCTTTCTTCTCCATTTCTACAGCGGGTGGTGGGGGGGGCGGTCTGCTGGCTCCCCCACCTCCCGCTGCTGTCAGAGCCACAGACTGGTGCTCCATGTTGGTGGAGGGGTGGGTCCAGGAGGTGGTCTGGTTCAGGTGACTGCAAGGCAAAACATTGACCAATTGACAGATATATTGATGACCAACGCTTTTCTCTTAAGTGTGTGTGTAACCGACTAGCTGATCAACTTATTAATTAAATGATTGATGATTAGTGAGCTGACCATTTGACTGGCTGACTGATTGACTAATTAACTGACAATTGATGATCTGACACTGCTTGCAGGCAAACACACTGTCTAGAAAAGGGGGGGGGGGGGGGGGGGGGGGGGGGGGGGGGGGGGGGGGGGGGGGGGGGTACTGACAATATCCATATAAACTTTCTTGATGTAATCATGTTCATCATCCACAGTGTATATTGCTTTTCTCAGCCATAAATGCACACCAACATGCACAAGCTTAGTTACTTGAATTCATACACACACACACACACACACACACACATGAATATGCATATATACAGATGATGCATACACACATAATAACTTACTTGATGTAATAACGAACACCGTCAGCAGTACAATTTTCTTCCCAACCAAATGGTAATGCTGAAACAAAAAACATAACAGAACATTAAGTGAGTGCTTGTGCATTTAAGAGCATGAAACTGGGTGTACCTTTGTGAATGTGGTACCCAAAAGTGGACACAGAAACTTGGCAGATTTATGATGATAATAATGTTTGTTGTTGTGAAGGAAAAAAAAAAAATCACCACAGAAATCCGTAAAAGAATGATCAAATTATCTAAGAGCCCCATTACATGGGGCACCAGAAGGAAACTGAGCTAGTGGTGCTTGGCAGTCTCTCTCTTTTTCCCTGAGGACACTTTCCTCACCATCCTTTTTCAGTGTGTGCTGAACATCAGCAATGGCAGCCCGAGTGTTCCAAGTCCAAGCGGGGAGCTATATGGTACTCAGCTGCCTCTTTACTGGAGTCTGTCTCCAAGCTTTGTGGGGTGACCTTGAGGTTGTCTTTGAAGTGCTTGTATAGAGTAACATCACTGTGCTTTCCTGAGCAAAACTTGATGAATAACAGCTCTGTAGAAGAGATGAAGCTTCAGAGGACTGGGTGGGGAAGGTGGAAGACATGGCGTTTCTGAAAACCATCACAGCCCTTTTCAAGAACAGCCCCACTGAAGTGGTGACATTTTCAAGGACTGTGAGGAAAGGGGAAAGCACTTGTGTTGAACACACTCGGAAAAATATTCCTCTGGACAGCTTGATAAAGAGCAGCTCCAAAGAAGGGATGAAGCACTGGGGATTACAGAGGGGAAGTGAAGTGTTATAAAAGGCCTTTAAAGCATTTCAAGTCTAAAGTCTTGGTTATCAACTTGGTATCTGCTGTAATACTGGGCCACAGATCCTACTTTCTTTCTTGCTTTGTTTAGCTGGACCTGTACAGTCAGGCATGTTGGCAGAAATACATGTACACTATATTTTATAGCTGCATCACAAAGTTTCAGACACCCACACACCATGTAACATGCAAACCTGACACAAAGACACTGAGCTATGCAGTTTACAAAATTGGCTTCAAATTTCAAGCATTTTCTAACACTCTGAGGTATTCCTAAGCACTAGATTCATAATTCACATGTATGAACCTTGAGCTAATACTTTTACCTACGTCAGCTGGTTGGCAGGGTTGGTCTGGATGTTCACATAACAACACAATAACTAAAAAAAAAAGAAAAGAAAAAACCCTTTGTGGAAAAAAATGGGAAGTGGTACAATGACGGAAACGTTTAAATTTTGGTATAAACCCACAGGAAGGATCAGGAACAAGAAATCAGATCCATTTGCCGTGGCAGAACTCTGCACTCTCCTAAGCGCCCTTCCAGTGAGGACCTGAGATTGACATCTCAATGTGAACAGCCCGAGTCCATCCAGTGATGTAACATGGCGGTGACCATGTATGATGGGGGCAGGATAAAGCAGCACAGGAACAACAGCACTCGGATGACATGGACGAGGAGACAACTAACACAACGACATGGGACAACGGCACTCAGATGACATGGAAGAGGAGACAACTAACACAAACCACATGGGAAACAACAGCACTCAGATGACATGGAAGAGGAGACAACTAACACAAACCACATGGAAACTACAGCACTCAGATGACATGGAAGAGGAGACAGCTAACACAACGACATGGGAACAACAGCACTCAGATGACGCGGAAGAGAGAGACAACTAACATAACGACATGGGAACAACAGCACTCAGATGACATGGGAAGAGGAGACAACTAACAACATGGGAACAAACACTCAACCACATGGGAACAAGCAGCACTCAAATGACACGGAGACAACTAACACGATGACATGGCGAACAACAGCACTCAAGATGACACAGAGAAGAGGAGACAACTAACACAACGACATGGGAACAACAGCACTCAGATGACATGGGAAGAGGAGACAACTAACACAACAGCATGGGCGCAAGATGGTGACTACGATGGAATGAAAGAGATGACACAGAGAGGAGACAACACACAACAGCATGGGCGCAATACAGCACTAAGATGACAGAGGAGAGGAGACACAGCTGCAAACACTACAGCACTTGGATGACATGGAAGAGAAGACAACTAAACACCAAAAACTTGTTCCAGCAAAGTCACAGGCTGGTCACTTACGGACTTGTTCCAGCAATGTCTGTGTGGTGCGTATCACCTCCTGACCATCAGAGATTAATGCTTGGAGGGTCTTCTGCGTCTTTTTCTTCTTATCCCCCTTTTCTAGCTCTGCCAGCCTGCTCATACACCACATACACACACAAGTCTGAATAACTGAACGAGTGCAAAAGGACAGTGCATGGAAATTTTATGTCCAAACCAATGACTTTTCCCTGGAATTTCACTCTGTCATTCTCACAAGCAATTACACACTTGTCTACCGGCAAATAAATCGACAAACTAAAACACATATACCCACCAACTCTCACACAAGCATGTGTAAATACATCTATACATACACACACACACACACACACGCACACGCACACACACACACACACACACCATACGCCTTTGCACAATTCTCATCTACTTACGCCTACACTATGCTCACTGAAGAATGAAGATGAATCTGAAAGAAGTCCCTGCCAGGAATGGCATACTGGTTAAAATAGTTAAGATAATGCACCTTTCTTGCTTCACTCCACATTTTTAATAATTCTTGCATGATGCATGCCTGCACATGTGTGAGTATGATGCTTGAAAATGAAGTATAATTTCTGCTGATGAGAGAACATGCATTGGTAAGCTAGTGTGTGTGTTCATATATACATAGCTGTAGGTGTAAGTATGACAACATGCAAGCCCAGTTGATGAGTTGCAAGTCTGGTCCAATTCATGGTAGTAAAAAGAAAAAAAAACCCGAACTCTCCATGACCTACCTCAATACAGATGTGTCCGCCGACAGCACATCTCGGACATGCTACAAGACAGAAATATGTAAGACATCACTCTTAAATAGAAATAAATGCAATTAAAAGATAATGGAAAAAAAAAAAAAATAATGAAAAGAGGATAAAAAATATAATAAAAAGAGGACAAAAGACATCAAAACCAGTCGTTGCATATTCACATTTCATTTTGGCTGACCAAGTACTCCTACCTATCCTTCTTTATTGTCTGCACTCTCTTATTTCTCTGAAACTCTCTTTAAACACAAAAAACATTCAAAGACAAGACAAGAATGCATGCTAAACTGAACAGCACTGAGCCAAAGTTCAACCTTGGATGCCCCCCCACCCACAGACTGTCACATGCCGAAAGTAAAATTTCACCACAGTACAATTTTGTTTTATGTACCAGCTTTAACCTAAGGGAGACAACATAGATCATTAGCTTGATCATTTAACTGCATGCAGTTCTTTCCCACTGAACCAAAAACAGAGTATTTTCATCTCTGACAATGTTGTGTTGAGACGGACCAACATTACTCTTTCCCTTCACACGAACGTGGAATGAAAAACAAGTCTCATTTTGAGAGGCGATCAGATTGTGTTTGGTGATGGACCCTGACTCTGAATGTGTTTGACTAAGGAAAGATTAAACAAAGAAAAAATGAAATTCTTCTCTGTACAGCTACTGATAGTACAGCGTTCTGAGATAAGCACACATGTTTTACACATGCCTTCCACACTGCCTCCATTTTTGAGTTTCTGACACAATTTGATTAAACAAATGCAGAAATTTCCAAGTAGCACTCGCTTAACATATACATGAAAATTTTTAAAGGTAAACATTAAAAAAAAAACACTTTCAAATCAAGTACAGCCTGTATGCTTTAGCTGCTTTGTGCAAGTCTGCTGGATTGTAAAAACATAACCAAAGTATGACATCAAGGAGTGACGACAAATCATTTTTCAGTTCTTTGGCACAGAGTTAAAGTGTGCCAAACAGCAAAGCTTGATGTCTAGGCCACAACCACAGAAAAAAAAAAACTGCCTCAAAAAAGCTGTGAAAAATGGGGAGCCAACAGCCCTCACTCATTGTTGAAAAAACCCGATGACAGCTGCAGTTTCGTGAAGATGTCACAGCATGTGAACTTGTCTATATGTGCAATACTACACCTACTCTGCGTCAGTGTAAATGACTCTAATGTTTTCACTTTACTGTCATACCAAATGAACAGGAATAAAATCAACAAACTTACAACATTATAAATTATCAAGTTATTAACAAATGAAAAACTGAAAGTGCAAGAAAAAAGAAGTGTTTTAGAAAACCATTTTGACTATGCAATATGCTTAGTAAAAAAAATATACAGATTATTCTTGTACAAAATATTCACGACCAGCAACCTTGAAGAGATGATGTATCAGTTCGTCTCGAAGACATGGACTGTCATTACTATCATTTGCAAGCTGCGTCTTTAGCTCTGGACATTCTAGAATATGTTGAACAGATACACTTTCACCACAAGTCAAGTTTACACACTTAGAATATATTGTTCTCCATATATTGAGCCTCGTTTTCCAAAACAAACTTACAGAATGTCTTAGTCCTGAAAAAAAAACACAAGCGAAAATTGTCAGGCAGTGGCTGATTTGTGAAATTTGATAAACTTTTCTTTCGAGTAGACAAATCGCCCTGCTTGATGATAACTACCTTAACCTTTCAGCTCCGACACAGCAACTGTCTGTAAACTTCCCAGCATGCCATGTGTTTCAGCTGCTCTGCCGGAACACTGTGGCTTGTTTATTAGCACTCTAATGACTGTGGTCCAGCACATGAAAGGGACGCACAGCTGCTGAGATGTAATTTTTTCTGTCACATTATATTCTCATCGTTTGAATCATCCATGATGCACAGTTCCTTGATAAACAGGGGCTGAACAGATTAAATTAAAGTGCTTGCTTCTCAATGCAACTGGACTTCATAAAATGCAAATCAAACTTCACTGTGCCATAGTGGCACATATTTTGTGCAGCTCTGTTAAAATGCATGGCTTTTCCGTGTACACTTTTGAGTCATTTGCTGAGACTGTCCTCTACAATCTCATCTAAAACTTGCCTCACTGTATCGCTTCTTCACTGACTCATGGTGTTGAATAAAAAAAAAAATACAAAGAAAAAATAAATCAACTGAAATTCATTACTCAAAACAACTCATGATACAGGATGGAAATGTTTTTAAAATACTCTCCCTGTACTGATTACTTTGTGCACCAAGTAAAAGTTAAATGTGCTAGATCTGAACCGATATTGATGTCAAACCTCTGAACGGGTGCAGAGGGCCATTTGCGTTCATACATGCCTGAGCAAGGTCAGGCACTGTAAGAAAGGGTTAAAAAGAAAGAAAAAAAAAAAAAAAAAAAAAAAAAAATAATACAAACAGTGTCTTCTTAGCCTAGTTGTGGCTGTGTATGGGGTAGCTGAAAAAAGCAACGTGAGAGTAACACACCACTGAGAGAAAATTGATGAGGCGACAGCAAAAAAAAAAAAACCCCTCAAACTTAGGTAACAAAAGTTTGTGTAATATAGAATCCATTGCATGAAGGTTTCCAAATCATCGAAAGGTTGGACAACATTTGTACCACTTTTTTCAAAAATATTCCAGATGAAGATCTTGTTGATTTCAATGTCTTCATGAGAAGCAGTCAAGGCCAGAACAGATTACAGCCACTGTTTGTTTATTCTTGCTTTCTGCTTTACAAAACAAAAGATTTACATATTACACAAACATTCACAAGAAAGCAGTAATTCAGTGCCTAGTCTGGTGGGTGATTCAGCAGCTACCTGACATCAACAGCTTTTGCGCACCGCTAGCCAAATGCTAGCCATGGGACTGTGACAGAACAAACTTCATATGGATGTGAACAAGCAGCCAGACTATCAACAGGACGAACAAAGGGAGACCAAAAGAACAAGAACAGACAAAATCACCTGTATGTGAGCCAGCAGTTTGCTGGCAGCCACCTCCAGAGAGTTTCTTCCCTGTCTCTGCTTTCTTCAGCTGACAGGTCACCACCGCCAGTCGTCTGTGGTCCATCACACTGTCCTGAATGCCGCAGGACAGAAAAGGGTCATCATTCACAACAGCTGCAGAACTCACATCAGACATATGCAGGTCATAGGCACAGGAATAACCTGCAGATTCACAGAGAGACATGTCAGTGCAACTGGGTATGATACAAATCTGTTAAAGACAGGCAGGAGGGTCACTGTGCATATTTCTGTCATGGTAAGATATAGTTTGGAACTGAAACACGCTGTTCTGCATGTGTTTGGCTGTTTGTGCCCTGTTTTCAAAAAAGCTCCTGAGTTCACCAAGTTTTTTCATCATGTCCTAACAATTTGCATATAAGCACAAACTCACTACCTATCTATAATTTACACTGATGTCATGTCAACAGGTAAAACTAGGTTAAAAGGTTTCCACACATCAAAAGTGTTTAGCCTGGGAAAGAACTCGGAAAAAAAAAGTAATAAAAAAAAAAAACAAAACAAAAAACAACAAAACAAACAACAGTTACCATGTCACCAGGTCTACATCTTAAGAACAATCCTACTCAGAATCAATTGTCAGTTGGGAAGCAAATCAAGCACAACAAGAAACTGGTTCTAAAAAGTCTCCAAAAGTAAAGGAGGATTGTTTTTTTCATTCCCTCGCCTCTACCCTCTCACATTCCAAGCCGCCTCAATGATTGAGCACCCATGTCCCTCATTCCTGCTTCTTACTCACAGCCTGACTGTCCCATCTCAGCCTCACCAATGAACAAGGAGCAGTCACTGTCAAGTCACCATGAGACAACCCTCCAGAGGAGATGCTGCACTGCTGCCGAGTCATTTCAGTGATGCCTCTTCTGATCCAACTTACACAGAACATTACCTGCTACACCCATACAGATAACAATAACTGCTTAGCTACACCACTGCGGTCACCATGAGAGCAGGGCATGAAGGGCCACAGATTTTTTTTCTCCACATGTATGCCCAAAGTTCATTTCCTAGTTGTTCATAAAATAAGTTCATGGGGACTGTTGTTGAGGTAACATTCACTCATCCTACTCCCTGACTAGGCTATTATGTTTGTCAGCAGGTGACTAAGCAGGTACTGTTCTGCATACAGCATATCTGAAGAGGTATACCACTGAACACCACTCAACTTACTCAAAAGCAGAGTAGTCTCTCTCCTCTGGCAGACTGCCTCATGGTGACTTGACACTGACTACTCTGTTGACTGCTGGTGCCCAAGACACAACAAATCTAGGTGTGATGTTTTGGGAGCACCAAGAATCATGCCATCTGGGGCGAGGAATGGGGAGTGGTCACAGAAGAAGACTTAACCCTTACCCCGCCGACGTCACATTTCTGCGACCATATGGCTCACCTCACCCGTCACCAAAATGCGACCAACTAGGGTTACCTAACTCCCGATACTCTCATTCTCCAAGTTGATGAGACAGAAAGCCAGCAATAAATGTCACAGTTGCCATGAACTTAAAGACTGATTGCAGATTCCCTGACCTGTGTGCTCATAGCCATTTGCTTCATCAAAGCACTGTTCAGTTAAGTGTTTTTATCGACTTTTTTATTCCAATTATTTTTCCGTTCACTAAGACATCACAAACCAAGCACTTCAAGTACTCAACCTCACCGTAGATTTACCACAGCGTACGTGCTGGAAATATTGAACAGACAAGTCAAATTATCCTGATTCAGATGAAGAAGACCCAGATAGTGACCAGCAAACATTATGGGATAGCGAGAGCTTGACCGAATTATTGCAAAGTGAGGAGTTGGATGCATGTCTAGTGGTGCAGCAAAAGAAGAGAAGACGAGTGATCAGACCAGATGCAGGCTTACCATGTGTGCCCAGTGTTTTGGCGTTGAGCCAACCAGTAGTGACTGACAGCTGAGAGTGTCTATGAGGGGGCAAACAAGACGAATAGCTAAGAAGGCAATGAACTTCAAAGCTGGCTTGCAGGTTGATGTTAAAGGGGGCATGGCCGACTGACATGTGTCCGGTCCGAGGGTGAGCAACAGAGATGTGTTTCAGTGGGAATTATGATCAGCTTGAATGGCTCCCTAGATTTATTAGATCGACGGGCATGTGAATGACTTTGTTTTCATGGAAAAAATATTGCTTTCAACAGTGAAAGGGATGTGTGTGTCTGTGTTCCCTTTTTTCTTTCTTTGATTTGCACCAATTACGCATAAGAATGTGTGTGTGTGTGTGTGTGTGTGTGTGTGTGTGTGTGTGCGTTCCCTGCTATTGGAATAGTTGGATTTATGACTGTTTCTTCCACTTTTCTGTTGGATATACCATACTTTCTGGTCTTCAATTGTGAGTGGAGTATTTTTCCTCCTTTGTTGAGAGTTTGTTGGCAGGTTTTCTTTTTTTTTCAAGTTGAGAAGAAAGATAACATTCATCTTTTTTTTCATTTGTGCAGTTTTTTTTACACTTGAAATTACTAAAAATTTGAACTTGTTGACAAACCATTACTAACAAGTTATAATATAATCAAAATACAGTGAATCTCCTCCATTTTACAAAAAAATGGCATGATTATTGGTTGTTTAGTTCTATAAATATCGGCGTTTCATGTATGCTGGTATGAATTTTTTTTTTAAGTGGCTGGCGATGGGGATTTATGCAAAATAGAATGCCTGGCAGTGAAAGGGTTAAGGAGAGGAGGAGGGGGACGACAGAAACTGAGAAAGAGCAGAGGGTAAGTGGGGTGAGGGAGGGGACAGGTAAGGTAAGACAACAACAAATAACTCTTTTCTTCTCTAAGTGTAAACAACAACAAATAACTATGGATAACTAATTTTTTTTTTTCTTCAGGTGTCACGTACTGAAAGTTCAGAGCAAACCCACCAACTATGAAATCCACTCACAGTTTTTGACATCTGTAGACGCAGGTGAGAAATTTCGTTTTCCAGCATGACCACCACCTGTTCATAGTCTTGCTCCATTTTGCGTGCCGCCTCCTGGGACTGCTCTGCCAGGCGCAGTTTGGTGCGCAGCGATCGGCTCTCTTCAATGGCAGTCTGCGATTCCTGTAGAAGCACTTCCAATGTTAGGTCTGTGTATGTCTATATGTTCAACTGTTCTTCAACCTAAGATTCTTTCAGTAAACCTAATATCATGAGGAAACGTTTCTTCTTCTTCTTTTTTTTTTTTTTAACTATTTCTTTTAAAATAACTTCCACACATTCGAATCTATCTAACAAACAATGACTTAATGACAGAGTTGTGTGTAACAGAATGTGTGTGCACTTGTGAATCCAGGTATGAATGATTTCAAACACATGAATGTGCTGATGTTGAATCTGAACTTGTTGTCATGTATAATTTTACTGGATAAGGATTGACTTTAGTTCTGTGGTTTTGAGTCTGTCGTCGAGTGTGATTGTGTGAATGGTATGACTTCCAAAATCTGCAAAGATGCCTGTGCATGCACGCAAAACAGTGACTTGCACATGCACACACGTCTCTCTCACTCGCACACACACACACCCACCCCTAAGGCCAACCGAAGTGGACACAAGATATTGTTACCTTCCTCAAAGTCAGCAGCTGTTCTTCAGCTTTCTGACACAGCAGCCTCTGCTCCTTTAGCTCCTCCTGCAGACCGGCCAGCAACAATTGAACAGATAACAGAGAGACATAGTCTCTGCACTTGAAAAGAAACAAAGAACAATATCCCCCAAACCCCTGAACAGACATTACTATGCATACAGAGAGTGCTTAATAATAAAAAAAAAAAAGAAAAAAAGAAAAAAAGAAACAAGCTAGAAATGCCTATGTAAAAATTCAGATTCATGCCATACAGGCAACTTTTCTTTGTCTTTTGTTCGTTAATATGTAAGAACTGATTCTAAAACCCAAGAAGCAACAATCATACATGGTCAATAATATGTCCCTCTATTCAGTTCATATTATTGCATTAGATCTAAAGATGAACACTATCTATTAAAAAGAATTCATTTTCACACAGGAACAAGCAGTCCACAAAATCAAGAGTAAAACGTGCTAAAAACAATTTCAAATTATTTCATTTGTTTCTGACGAATGCTTTTTTTTTTTCTTCTTTCTTTCAACTGATGTGTGTTGCCATGAACAGCACACAATGAGTTCTACAGCTCACTGGCCAAATGTAGCAAAACGACATTCAGTCATTTCCCAAGGACAGTAGGTCAGTCATACAGATTCAAGAGAGACTCTTGGACAGCCAGCCACAGGTGATCCTTAGTGCTACACCTCAGGGTTGGAACAGTATGTTCAGTCTAGTCCTTCATGCTGTTCACCTTGAGCTTTCCAGTCTTCAGTCCCACATGCACCCTCCACTGCACATGGTAAACTACACATGGTAATATTCGCCAAATCGCCAATGCTGCCTAAAAATATCATCAAATAAATCCACTTTATGGTTCCACTGGTGTGTGGGTGGCAAACTGAGAATTTCTCAATGCAGTTGAGATTCTGTACACGAGTACATACTCCCACATCCTGAGCCAATCCTGACAGCAAGAGAATACTGATCAGCTTTTTGTGCCATCATTCATTACCAAATCGCATGACTGCACCATGAGTTTTGGCACACTTGCTTCAGTTACTCTTTGGGAACATAGATTTTCGAAGTCCGAAGTGTAGCATTTTCTGAGCAACACTGCCAAGCCTCAAGCCAAGCAAGTGAAAGCAACAAAAACAAACAAAAAACAAAGAACATGAAGATGAGAAGAGACAAACCACTTTCCACGCAGGAAGACAAATAATAATGGGGAGAATACTACATAGCCGGCTGGTTTGTTATATCAAGAAAAAGATGTGCTGTGCACCTTACCTACAACAGTCTACAGGTAGCAAACAGAATCTGGGTTACCTGAAACAATGTTGAATTGCCTCCACTTTCTACACTGGGAACCCATTTGGCTCCATGGGATAGTCACCTCTCAATACAGCTATCTACAGCTAGCTATTCTCTTAGTCTGTAACCAGCATTCCACTCCACAGCATCTGTTCAACGGCTATAACTGTCATGCGGCGGCTAAAAAGCTTAGAGCCTACCTTTAATGATTCAATTTCTTGGCGAAGCTGCTCATTTTCCTGCTGAAGAAGACTGTCGCCTTTGAAGTGCTCATGAATCTGAAAGCACACACACAACAAATGCTTGAATGCACATGCAGAAAGAGTGTTATGGATACTTTTATGACAAACACTTACACGCAAGCATGAGCATACACACACACACACACACACACACACACACACACAAGCTGCACATAACTTTTACTACTAATTTTTCCTACATCTAACAAGGCTTACTGTAAGTCACTACCAACAGTGGGTCAAAACTGACGAGAAGACAACAACATCTATCTCAGCTATTCCTGATCGGACAAATTCAACTTCCGCTGAATTGGGCCATGATTGGTGGTCGACTGAACATATTCAAAGACACACAGGATCGTTTCTCCATATTGTGCTGTCTTTTTCACTCCTTGCAGCAACCATGGCCTCCAACTCTAAGAGCCCTTCACCTGCTTCTGCTTATCCTTCACCAAAGCAAGGCCGAGCTGAGGTGGAAGTTCCAAACATAATTGCCTGCAGTTCTCTCTGAGAAATAAAGTGTTTGTTGTCCCTCATGTCACTAACTGCATCTTCACTGATATGACTGGCCAAATGTATCTCCCTTCAATTTCTGACAAAGACATTAAAAATGAATTTTCATCGGGGGGGCTGGGGACAATTCTAAAATCTGGCATATGAAAACAGTCTCTGAAATAACGCCTGGTTGGTGATTGATTCTGACAACATCCTTCCCATAACTCCATGAATCTGATGATACTGGTAATCTCAAAATCTCACCAAGGGCATAGACATGGTAAGGAAATCGAAACTGAGGTCACCATAAAGCACAACATGACAGGCCAAAAAATTTGAAACCTCTTTTCGTGTACTGATAGATGTGGATGAGGATGAAGAAGATAATGCTATGCAATTCCACACTGGTCTGAGATTGCGTAACAGGACTGTATTCTACACTTTCTTTCATAATATATCCTGGCATCAGCCTGGCCCAAGAGATACAGACACTTGCACTGTTGGCCAGGCAATCTGAGCAACAGTCTCAGAGATGCATCCATTGAGTGGATGAAACTGGATTGTGTGATCCCACTCTTCACAATTGAGCCCATAGCAAACTCCGCTCTGGGTAAGAGCCAGTAAGGGCAGAAAACCCCCACAAATAAATGGCTCTGATGGGAATCAAACCCAGCTGGGAGTCTTTGGAATTTTTTTTCTACTATTTTGACTGTTCAAAAAACAACCACTGAAGTTTCTTTAAAACAACTCCAAAGTGATCACTGCAAAGCCAAACCAGAAAGGCATGGGAGATTTATCCATGAAGCAACCTTAACAGTTTGAAAGGTAAACACTACAGAGTAGTGTTCACTGACCTGGGAGGGTGACACAGGAGTGGGGGACTCGCAGGACAGCAGTGGTGTGCTGCGCTGACTGACGCTCCGCATCTGTAGTTCACTGTGGAACACTTGCCGCACTGCTTGGACAAAATCTGGAACCCCAATGCAAATGCAAAGACAAAGGCATAATTCCATAAATAATGCAGTAATAAAATGACGAACAAATAAACAAAATGATTCATGTTGCTTATAGCCAAGCCAAATGCAAAGGGCCACATCAGAGCTGTCACCTGTGAACAGCATACTAGGAGGTGTAAAAACAAACATGAAGGGAAAAACAAAATTCTTTTCTCACATAACTGGTAACAAATATCATCAACTCACACCTTTGCTGGCAGGTCAGTGGAGACTACTCAAACATCAACTCATGATAAATAATAATTAAGTACTTCATAGGCCTTAGGGACTACTCAAACATCATCTCATAGTAAATAATAATTATGTACTTCATAGGCTTTGGGGACTACTCAAACATCATCTCATAGTCAATGATAGTTAAGCACTTCATAGGCCTTGGGACTACTCAAACATCATCTCATAGTCAATGATAGTTAAGCACTTCTAGGCCTTGGGGACTACTCAAACATCATCTCATAGTAAATGATAATGTACTTCATAGGCCTTGGGGACTACTCAAACATCATCTCATAGTAAATGATAATGTACTTCATAGGCCTTGGGGACTACTAAAACATCATCTCATAGTAAATGATAATGTACTTCATAGGCCTTGGGGACTGCTCAAACACCATCTCATAGTAAAAAAGTAATTATGTACTTCATAGGCCCTGGGGACTGCTCAAACACCATCTCATAGTAAAAAGTAATTATGTACTTCATAGGCCTTGGGGACTGCTCAAACATCATCTCACAGTAAATAATAATTATGTTTTTCATAGGCCTTGGGGACTACTCAAACATCATCTCATAGTAAATCAAACAAATACTTCATAGACCATCACTTATTAGACATTCTCACTAACTAGACACCACCAACTAAACTTGATGCAACTAAACTTGATGCAAGATCACGTCACTTCAAGTAATAAAACTTTTGAAACCAAATGCACTACCTTTCCTAACAAATTCAAGTTAAACACTTCGACAACAATTTCATTTTCTAAACAGTTGACAAAAATCTCTTTCAAATTATCAAAGAGTAAAAAGGAGTAAAACAAAGCAAAATCAAGAGGAGTATGTTCAAAACTGAACAGAAAGTTCAAATCATTCAACAGAGCGTTCATTTTTTTAAGAGAAGATGGAATAATAACCATACACCCCCACCAACAAACAACTGGCAGAAATGTACAGGCTGTGTCCTTCCTGTGCCATCAAAACCTTAACGTGCCACATGTTGTATTTCACATCTGAAGGAGACACTGGTCTCCCAAGAACTATCAGTGTAGGTCAACTCACCATCAAAGCTTGTCAAGCCCTGGAATCTACTGGAATGTGTTTCAGCAGCTCTAGATGCTTCTGTGCTGAGATGATAAAACCCAGGCTCTGTAACGTCTGAAACCCAAAGGCTTCGCCTTTTCCAGTCTGACCAATCACAACTTCATAAAGGGATCAAATGTTTTGCATAATGGAACAGTCCTAGCACAAGTTTTAGAGTAGTTGAGGAAATATCACAATGTGGAGAGGCCTGTTTTAGACAATTCAAGAACAGATGTACAGCAGACAAGATAGGCCTACTCTGAGAAGACGTTACAATAATGTTATCTCTCTCTCTCACACACACACACTCTCTCTCTCTCTTTAACACACACACACACACACACACACACACACACACACACTATGCACAAAGGAGATGCAGGAACACAAATGAGCTTAGCAACACCAAGGACCAATGGAGCCAACAGTGACAGAAGACATACACAAACACACTTGCATAAATGCACAAACGCATACCCATACAAGCACATGGACTCACACAATCTACCTTTTCCAGCTTAGCGACAGGAAAGCGACAATTAGGATTGACAGCCATGGGAAAGCTGTGAGACAGAACAGAATCCAATGATTTCCGGTGCCCCATCTGCAGCTCCCCCTGGTGATCAAATGGCTCAGGACTGCCAGGAGGAAGGTGACTGGGCAAGTTCGCTGTGGCAGCTGGAGGCGGGACTGTGCTGACTACTGCTTTGGTCCTCCTGGTGATGCCCAGAAGATGAGTCTGTGGCAGCAACACAGATGACCACAATGACAGTCATGACTCTACTGAATCTTCGTCCCTTTTCTCTTGGGAGCATTCTTTAGTGAACATGCTCTTTAACAGCAAACCAGCATTGTCTAGTTAATCTCATCAATACCTTGTCTTTCATTTTTTAAGTCTTTTAGTTCATGATTCCAGACTTCTGAGTTTCGAGTTACTCAGCGATTTCAAAGATTGTGGAGGAAAAAGGATCGCTTAACAAGCTCTGTGAGCATGCATATGGAAGTGACCATATTCAAGCTCGCCAGTGCTGGTATCAGTTTGTGATCACTAGACCTAGACTTGTGGCTTCATTCAGCACAGCTACAATGTCCAAATTCACAGTATCTGCAAGTAAATAAATGCACTTTTGGACAAAGGCATTGCTAAAATCGAGTTTTGTTGTCTACCAAAAACAGTTCCAAGGCTTAGTCAGCCCAAAGATCTATCTCTATCAAGCACCAGCTGGCAAGATACAACAGCCTGTAGATAGACTAAATGCAATGGCTTCTGTGAATAAGATGAGAACCATCAAGTTCAACCAGGAAAGAAACCAGGAGTGTCTGTGTGAATGCAGTTGCATAAACTATAAATTTTAAATTTTTAAACTTTTAAATACTGCTTTCCATAGCACTACTCCCTGCTGCTCTTTACATCCTACACCCTACACAGGCTCATCATGTTTAAGTCCCAATGCCAGCAGTCCATGGGAGCTATCAATTTCAGGCTGTCAAGACGCCATCCACCAAAGGATATACTGCACTGCTGCTGGATCATTGTGAAGTGCCTGTTCTTATCTAATGTATGCAGGACACTACTACTTAGCCACCTACTGACAACAATAATTGCTAAGTCACTGAGCCAGACTGAGCGAGCATCATCAGGAGGAAGACTAGCATCATGCAGCGGTAATGACAGCCCCCCTCCCCCCCCCCCCCCCCCATCACCCCGCCTCTTCCATCAATCAGTTTTTTTTTTCTCTCCTGTTGTCCTTTCATAATGCCTCAGTGACATTACTTCCAAGCCACTCATTCCATCTCCCCTTTCCCCTCACACACACACACACACACACACACACACACACACACACACACAAAATCACGAACACACATACACACACACACACTTCTCATCCTCTTTCAGCCACACCCACCTTTATTCCATCACAGCCAAAGCATGGTAGTCTACAATGAGCAACCACACTATCAGGTGGTTCTGAAGCAAATCCACCAGAGGCAACAGTGAAATGCTGCCCTGCCTCTTTGGTTCTGTTCAGTGATGCTTCTTCTGATCCAACTTGTGCAGGACACTACCTGCTAAGCCCCCTGACGACAATAAAGTTCGCTGAAGATTCTGCCCAAAACATGCTTATGGATGATGACCTCGAAATTGATATAGAACCAGGAGAGCAGCAGGCATGAAAAGATATACAATCTGCTTCCTCTCAAAAAATTTAAATGGCTACCAGGCCAAAAAGATACTTACGCCTCGCCATTTGTCAACAATCTTCAGCAATACCATCAAGGCTCTTCACAGAAATTCCAGTTCCTGCTTTTGTAGACAATGCTGCAGCCCTAATGATTTCAGATACATGATTTCAGGTACGCTGAAGTCGTACTTCAGCTGCCTTTCATTCCAACTCTGTGACCATCAGGCATGACAGGATGGGGGATAGTAGCCTTCACAGCGCAAACATTATTATTTCTACTTCCTCCATCAAGATGACTTAGTGACTGAGCAGTTCATGGTCATCATCTGAGTTACTACTACACGGTATGCTGAATCAGAACAGGCGCTACAGCACACCACCCAAGCGACCCAACACCAGCTCAATGTGTCCCCTAGTGGCTTGTCTTCAGGTGACCTGAGTGCTTGCTCCTGTGGCCTGCTAACGCTGCAACCGGACAAACCTGGGCTTGGCTGTATAAGGGCAGTTGGAAACAGTGGCCATGAAGGTTGATGACATTGTGACGGGGAAAGAAAATTCAATACATCAAACTGAGAAGTCCAATGTTCCCAACTGTACAGATTATGTCTCTCATCTTAGGTTTGTGTGTGTGTGTGTGTGTGTGTGTGTGTGTGTGTGTGTGTGTGTTCCTGAGATCAGGATTTACCTCCCTTTCTCTTTTTCATTTGTGCATTAAAACTGTCAAAGGGTGTGTCCATTTCAAGAATGAGAAAGGCACTAGTTCTGCCAGGTGTGTATGAGAACAACCTATTCAGGCAGATCCGCATTAAAAATTAAAAAATGGACACCTGCCAGAGATCCAGCAAACCTGGTGATGAACACCTAACTCCAGAATCAAACTCACCTTCCAGCATCTTGTCCGGCACCCCCTTTCACACCGTGTTCGTTGGCTGGACGATCTGACCGAAGACCCACAGTGTGCTGCAATGAAAACGATGCACGATTTGTACCAGAAAATCTTTTCAAAGTTTTCAAACCCTTTGCCAAACTTTCACAACCCACTCACACAAAATTCTCAAACCTTAATATAATTATAAATCTAAGACACACCCACTAACCTCATGCACTTCCAGTGGAAATAAGACAATCATAGTTATTAGATTGCACTGACAGCACCGAGCATTTAAAACACAAACAAACTGAACATGTGATATACAAATGGACTGGCTGGAGAATATCAAGGAGGCCTAACTTGCCTTTACAGTGGCTGAGAAGAGCTACTTCCCCAGCAAAATGATATTCATAGGTTCCTTGCAGAGGAAACAAAAAACACTATGCTTTTACAAGCATCTTTCCTGATTCATGACTTGTACTTCTTTTTTTTTTTTTGGCTTGAAACGTCACTAAATGTTCGAGGCATTGCGGATTTGTTCTAGGCCACAGAATGGTCTCTGATTTGTTGTAGCTAGCTGACGCATGACCAAGGGTAAACACCAGGGAAAGACCTCCAAAATGACAAGAGTGGTTTGCAACTGAGAGTAAACAACAAGTGAAGACATCAAAAAAAACTTTCAACACCTCCAAAATTACAAGAATGGTTTGCAGCTGAGAGTAAACAACAAGTGAAGGCATCAAAAGAACTTTCAGTTCAAGTTTCTCTGTTTTGAATCATGCTCCACATTCCTGCATTACAGAAGGTAATGGTCATGTTTTTCAATATGCTGAGAGCAGCAGTTCAAATTCCCTAAAGGTTCTCAAACTTTTAAGTGCATTTATTACTTTTCCCAAACTTATAAATGTGTTGAAAATGCCAGTTCACATTTACCTTTTTTCAACCTACACCAATGCATGCGCACTTTGGTGTATACATATATACAAAGCTGCCAAGGTCTCATATAAAGAGATCTCAACATTTAGACATTTCATGTGCAGCATTCCAAATTCATGCAAAGCACTCATGTGCGATGCACCAAGTCAGACTCAACTGCACCTTCAATTGCACTCCGTTTCTAACATGACATGAAGCTGGACTAAGGAGGCAGAATTCTCACCAGTTATCGCATGCAGTTCTGGATTGTTTCTTTAAAAGCCACCATTAAGTCTTAATAGTGTATTCAAGTAATTCTTTACATTTTTGTTTTTTTGCATAGCATTTAGTCAGAGAGCGTAGCTGGGTAGCATTGTCAAGAAAACTGCAGCATGCTATGCTGAAAGCATAACACTTGGCAGCATTGCATGTAAGATTACTTGTATCTTCAATTCCTAACTTTTGAAAAAGTTATAATCAGTATCATTATCTTCTTTGAAGTGATAATGCACAACAATGACTAGTTTAGTTGACATCTAGTCTGTACCCAATGCAGGTTCAATAACCAATAATATCGAATTAATGGGGCGTATTTTGCCCCTAATTCTTCATCTTAAGCAATTCTTTTCTTTCTCTTATTTGCAACTGACAGAACAAGCCAAACATCTGGGTTTTTTTTCCTTTTCTATTGTCATATTCTATCCCTATAAAGACCATGTACGCTCCTTTACCTTGTAGAAGTCTTCCACATGGGACTGAAAATCTTCAAGCGTGTCTGAAACCACAGAAAAAAAAAATCTGTCATAATCACACACATCTATTTGTCAATGAAAACAGTGTGTGCTCAAGATTATTTCGAGATCGTTTGTTTTTGTTCCTGTTTTTTAAATGAGGCGTATGCGTGCATGGGAAGCCGCAAGCCCATGTGGACATATAAGCACATGCATACATGTGCTCATTACACATACCTGTACATGTCCATGTGAATATTTCACAAAACATCAGCATATATCCAAAGATACATATTTTTCTGCATTTTCTTTAATATCTGTGCACAAAATGTCAGCATGCTGTGCATTCCCTTTCTTACACGTTCCTACACAGGCAGTACACAGGCACACACACACACAAACATAAATATTATATGCTGCACAAACAACAATGCACACACACACACACACACACACACACACACACACACACACAATTACAAAAACACACACACATATATATATATATATGTATATATACAAACATCTATACACAAACACACACATAAACACACCACACCACACATGTGCACACACACACTCACACACAGAAGCCTGAAAATGGCTTTCAACCACAAAGGCTGAAAAATTTAACGGCAGGAGTTGTGAGGGGCCACACAAGCCCCAGTTTGGTGTGTGTGTGCATGTGTGTGTGTGTGTGTGTGTGTGTTGGCAAAAGGCAGGGACAGCGTCCCTGGAGGGATCCAAAAAAACAGTCCTCAAAGTTGTACATTTTTACTTCAATTATTGAGTTCTGAAACGTCATTCAATTAACGAGTTCTAAAAAAACTGACGTTTCAAACACATAACTGTGGCTGCCCACATGGCGGGTTAATCAAAAACGGTCACACATGTAATGTTCTCATCCCCAGCTGATGCATTTGTGCCATAGCGTTCAAGTACTTTGGTTGTTCAGATGATCCCTGGAGTCTTTTAGCCAGGGTACCACAACAACAACAACAACATACACATAATTTCAAGAAGAGAAATCCACTGCAGTGAATGTAATCAAGTAGAAACAAATCAAGGTGGGGCACTTATTCCGACAATTTCCTTTTTAAAAAATGGCTGAAGTATGATACTGACAGGTTAAATCAGGCGAGTTTTACGGGCCTGACACAAGTATATTTACCAGTGCCGATAACATGGTCCCCATTCATCACAGGTTTTCTGTGGGAAAGACTCTGGTTTCATCTGCGTTGTTGCTGCAATCCGAGACATAAGATCCTCGAAAGCTTCCCTGGAGAAAAAAAAAAAAAAAGGAATCTTGCAACTATAAGTAGTTTTACAATACACTCACCTGTCCAGACAAATGCCTTTTCCCTATCCAGCGTGGAAAATCGCCAAACATCAGGATCCCCAAAATAAGAACAGCGGTGAGGTATCTTTACCTATCTTATGGATAGGCGCCAGAGTGATCTACATTAGTAAGTTCACACTATTCAGCTCTTTCTCAGCTTGGTCAGTTTTCTCCTCTTCCTCGGTGAAGAAACTCTCCTTTTTTTCATCCTGCGTTTTTTGACTGCCAATGGATTCTCACAAACAGCAGTTCAATTTCACCTTTCCCTCAAAGGAGGAAGATTCTTTCCCGCAACAGTCTTGAGGAATTTCAGCTGAGAATTCCCAGAAATTACGTTTGCTCGATACTTCTCTACATTTATCTGCTTCGCAGACCACCTTGGCTTCTCCCAAGCCCTCATCAAAACCACTGTATGCTTTGGCTTCTCGAATCTGTCGTTCATGCAGATGACTTGCAATAGATCCACTTTTTCTGTACAATGTTTTCCTTTCATGCTGTCCAACTCACTTATGATGTGATCCAATTCAGCTTGGGTTTGGTACATGAATCCGCCCTCTGTGTCAATATTGTAGATGGCCTGCAAGCTTCAGGCTTGAGAACAGCCAACTTGAAAATCTCTGTGAAAAAGCTGGGGGTCCAGGGTCCGCTTGACTCGGTGGAGACCTAGGGCATAGCCCGGGGGGGGGGGGGGGGGGGGCAATGTTCCCCCTCCTCTTTTTGCCTCACCCCCCTCTACCTCCCCACCCCACAGTCAAAATGGAATCTATGCGGTTTTGAAGGGGGAGGGGATGTTCACCCTTTAATCTGATCATGAAATCTAGGCTGCTCTGACTCAGTCCAGTGTTCTTGAAGCATCAAACATACTTCTTGTAGTGCACATGTCCGAAGCTGTCAAAACCATGACTGGCGTAGTTCAGCTCTTTTCAACAAAGCAATCAAGTAACAACATGCCATTCCCGACCTGCTCACTTCCCAACATGTTGAAAACCTCTGATCAAAGGCTCTCACTTCTGTAGTCTTTTCAGTCCTCTCCCATCTCCAACAGTTGATAGTTGTGCCTTCCTAAAACGTCTTGACCCGATTTACAATTTATGACACACAAGATACTGTATTACCCCACAAAAGACAAGAGCCTATATGCACGATACACACCAAGAAAAATGGCGGAAAGAAATTTCATCACCAACATATTCGCCCCCCCACTGAACTGGTCGGATTAATGTATGCAGAAACGCCACAAAATACCAAAACAGTTGCAGACAGCATGGCCAAGAACATCGAATCATAAAAACCTGGAAAAACTGGATACGGTGCGAGACTCGGGAGTGATTAAGCATTTCGCTTGCTTTTTACCCACCACCAGACTTTTTTCACCTATGATGTTCATTTTCACTGCCTCTGAAAGTCAGGTAGTTTTCTTGAAAATCCTTGGATCTGAGGAGAGTTTTCCAACAAGCAGCTTTGGCAATGGAATCGGCCGCCTCTCCCAGCCACACTCACTATACTTCAGTCTTGAAGTCAATGGATACAGGCCAGTGTCTTCCCCCTTCCACTCCATCTCCCTGCTCTCCCAGTTTCTTCTTTGAGGGTCTTGATGTTTGGTGATGTTCCACACAGACTAGGGGGAATCATTGCACAGGTAAATATGAGGAAAAAAAAAACTGATTCATTTTTATGCAAAATCTCACAGCAATATCAAAATAAGGACAAAAACAACAAATAATTCTAATTTATGGGAAGCAAGCATCAAATGAAAGACAGCAGTCGGCAATAACTCAACTTCGAAAGCAGAAAGTGTAATCTACAACACACACACACACACACACACACACACACACACACTCTCTCTCTCTCTCTCTCAAAGTAAGGAAGAAGAGACTGGTATGGTAGAAGAAAATGAAACTGAGCCATTATTTAATCAACCTATTTCCAGTGAAGAAGTTGTTGCTGGGTATTAAACATTTAAGAATAGGACAGAGTGCAGGACCAGATAGAATCATAGCAGAAATGTTGAAGAATGCAAACACAACTGTAATCAATTTTCTGGTTCATTTATTCACTCAACTTTTTGATAATGGTATCTTTCCATCAGAATGGGGCTAAATATATAATTGTACCAATTTACAAAAACAAAGGAGACGTGAACAATCCGACAACTATCGTGGAGTATCACTTACCAGCGTTTTAAGTAAAATTTTCACTTACATACTAAATGCAAGATTAACTGAATGGGCTGAATGAAGAAAAAATAGTGGAAGAACAAGCAGGTTTTAGAACCAGTTACAGCACCACAGACCATATTTACACTATATTCTTTGATTCAGAAACATCTACTCTTCAAATCTACACTGCATTTGTAGATTTCAAGAAGGCCTCTGACTCAGTAAATCGGAATGCTCTGTGGAATGTACTCCGTAAAAGTGGTGTTAATAGTAAATTATACATGGCTATTAGAGGGGTCTACAACTCAGTGCTTGCATGTGTGCGTGTGAAGAGTAAGTATTCGGATCATTTTGATTGTCCAAATGGAGTAAAACAAGGATGTTTGTTAAGTCCACAGTTGTTTTCTTTTGTCATAAACGAACTGGCGGTGGAATTGTCCCGCAAAGGAAGACATGGTATCCAGATGATACCTGGAGCAGTTGAATTAGTTTTACTACTGTATGCTGATGATGTTGTTCTTCTGTCCGGAACAGTTGTAGGTTTGCAAAACCAACTAAATGTTGAAAAAGAAGAAGCAGATCGCTTAGGTTTATCAGTTAACTTGGATAAGACAAATACAGTGGTCTTTAGAATGGGTGGTCACCTATCAGTGTATGATGAAAATGGTCTTATGGAAATGCAGATGTTCAAGTAGTTAATTCATATAAATACCTTGGAATGACATTTTCAACAAAATTAACTTTCCGTTATGCATGGGAAGAATCTCTGATGAAAGGGAAAAAAAGGTACTATTGAAATTCTGAAATCCCTGAGAAAACTGAATTGTACAGACTGTGGTATATTTTGGAAAATGTTTGATACACAGATAAAACCTCTTCTTACTTATGCAGCTGAAATTTGGGGCTTACATGAAAATTTGCAGATGGAAAAAAAAGTACATACGTATGCTATGAAGCGTTTCCTTCAAGTACCTATTCATTCATCCAACACCACCGTTTTATATGGAGAAATGGGCAGATACCCTTTGTATATAAGTACATTTGTGAAATGTATTAAGTACTGGTTGAAGATCTTGAAGCTTCCCAGTCCCGTTTTGAGCAGGCAAGCCTATGATATGATGCTTTTAGAAATGGAAAAAAGGTAAAGAAAACTGGGCTTATAAAGTAAAGAAAGTCCTTTCAGAACAGGGTTTTTGGAATAGTGTGGATGACCCAGGAAGTAGGAAATGAGCAACAGTTTATTGCGGAATTTAAAGACAGGCTTATTTGTTCATTTTAAACAGAATTGGCACTCAGATATGGAAAGTAAAGAAAAATATCGCTGGTTTTTCTCATTTAAGAATGTGTTCCATTCTGAAAAGTTTCTCAATGTCATAACAGATAGATGGCACAGAATAAATTACCCAAGATTTAGGTTGAGAACTTTAGGTTTTAATGTGAACAAAAGATGGTTTGAATGTGAAACATCCACAGAATCTCCTTGTCCTGCATGTAGACATATTATTGATGATGAAGAAGAACACTTTCTGTTCCACTGTACTGCTTATAATGAAGTGCGGACAAATTGTTCATTTTTCCAGTTAGATATAGCGAAAAGACAAAATGTTGCTGGCGTGTTATCATCAGATGATGAACTTGTAATTAAATCAGTTGCGAAATTCATCGCGGAAGCATTGAAAAATGAGACAGATGAAGGATAGTGAAATTTAAGATAATACATTATAAGAGATATCTGAATGAATATTATCATTCATCGCATGTTGAAGAGATCAGTAAAATACAATGACATCATTTAATTGAGTGGATGGTCATGTCAGTCTTTTTTTTTTCTTCATGTTGAAGAGATCGGTAAAATACAATGTCATCATTTGATTGAGTGGATGGTCGAGTCATTCTTAAGGTGTTTTTTTTTTTTGTTGTTGTTATTTTTTTTTTGTTTGTTTGTTTTTTTAACCTTACTGCATTTACTCTGTGAGGTGAGGACATAACGAAATGTTATGTTATGAATTTATTTTTTTGTTAACTTTGGATTTGATACACACTAGGAATGAAAGTGTACTATTTGTTTGCAGCTCCCCCCCTTGTCAAGAGACCTCTTTGGTAATGACAATAACATATCAGTCTCTCTCTCTCTCTCTCTCTCTCTCTCTCTCTCTCTCTCTCTCTCTCTCTCTCTCGCTCTCTCTCCACTCGCACACATTTGCCTCCTCCCCATCCCCTCTGAACAAAACAAAAAAAATGAATAAAAAAAAAAAACATAAACACAGTTTCTTTGCCAGACAAGCTAACTGTCATCTTCAGACTGAAACACTATACAAGGGGGAGGGATGGGTGCAGGTGAACAGAAACACCTGGAAATCTCTTGTTAGAGAAACAAACTCATAATAACTACATAAGAACTAGGTCAGATCATCAGTTCAATATGTCAGTACAGTGGTCATCTGATTAAGCGAAACTGACTAGCATCTTCATTCTCTTCTGTCTATGAAACACTTTTGACCTTCTCCACAGCAAAAACTGGAAAATGGCATATAATGCACAAACCAGAACAAAAAAGGATGGGGGGACTGCACTTCACCCGTTAATACTAACAGCTCTGTCAGCACAGACTGTTTGAAGCTCTAAGCTCCATTGTGACAGGCTGTTCACACACTTCCTATAATGGAAATAAAGCCTCTCAAGGACTTCAAAAGGACTTTCCATGCATTGTAATGACAAATTGACATCTCTGTTGAAAAAAAATGCACACAGGTGTGCTTATATGTGCTGCACACTTTACAACGCCGCAAACACCATCTGTCTTTTAATTTATGTTGTAGCCTGCCATCTCTATAGCACAATTCCAAGCCTGAACTCTCTATGGCTATCTTTTCATAGCCAGGTAATACGACTCAAGAATTCATGCTATCCATAACGCAAGTACTTAAAAATCCTGAAATGTTGTGCAGTCAAATGGCCAGACTGTCTGCAGAGCTGATTGTCCTGAGTTTGAATCACTCTTGTGGGTCATATTTTTACCGCTTGAAACCCCTCTCCCTCCACCCAACAATACATCAGTAAATGCAGAAGTTGAGCGACAGGCTCTAACTTTCATAATGCTGTGCGATGGAAACAAAGAACTTCTAATAGTTAACTGCCTCTACAGCCATTAGGTTGTGGTACCTATGAAACTTTTTTAATGCAACTCAAATGTACTTGGTACCCTTCAAATTTGTAAGCAGCCTGTGCAAAACACAAGGATTTTCAAACCCAAATCCACGACCTGCTAAACTTCTAGCACTCTCCAATCCAATCCCCAAATTCTGAAGCACCTCCAATTAGGGTTAATAAAACCATGCCATGATGTCTGCACAGATCTCCATGTGGGACGTATAGTAGTAGTTCTCAAATGCCACAGATGTAAGAAAAGATCAATAGACGTCATCCAGTTTGTAATTCACTTCACCAACAGTGGAAATAGTCAGAAAACACTTCTCCAGAAAAGCCATATTCCCGGGTCTCTCTTCCCCTCCTACCCCATTCCTATCCCCCCCCACCTCCCCCTCCACCTCCCTCGATCTCAATAGGGAAGTCACTAGTTCCCAAAGAGGTTGAGAATGATGATTTTACGTCCAACAGTTTTATAGTTTATCAAGAATAAAAACTGGGGAGCAAGATGAGAGCCCTCAATATGTATCATCAACCAAGTCTCTATGCATTAATTGTTCATGAATAATTTGGGCAGTCCACTGCTGCATCAGGTAAGTTCACAATCCTTAGCCCTCGACTTTTAAGGAAGATATTGCTTCACACTGCTAAAGCTGCTTCTAGCTTAGCACAGGTCCTGGAAACCTACCACAGTTTTTAGTTTAAAAGATTTCATGCAACAATGTTGCTTCATACAAATAAGTTCTGCATGATTTTAGCAGTCAGCTAGCTAACAACTTCTGAAATGACCCTCATTATTCATTCACAAAGCTGTCTCATTCTCTATCCTCCTCGTTACACCTCTCCCCATCATCACTCCCAAACGGTCTGTATAGTCACAGAACAAAACAAAATTCTATTCCTATGCTAGGCCATACCTCCATGTTCATCACCATCTTACTCACCTTGCCTCTTCGTCCCTGACAACAACATCTCCACATGATTGGATGCTGATGCTTGTCGAAGTATTGACAGAGCTCTGAAAATGCAAATAAGCACAAGTAGTGGCAGCAGTAGAGGGAGTGGGGGATGGGCGGGGATGGAGGCGGACTTGGGAGTTTTGAGGACACCACTCACTCAGGCAATGATGAAGAACCACTCACTCAGGCAATGATCTTCATCAGAAATTGGCTTAGTTGATGGAATCCTGCGTATAATAGATAAGAACAAACATTACTGAACACCATCAAAGTGACTTGGCAGCAGCGCAGGGTACTCCCAGGTGGGTGGCCTCAGAGGAACTGCACACTTATTGTTCACATTGGACTGCTGGCTCTGGCACTGTGACCTGATATGCCCAGATGTGCCTGTATATAGATAGGGAGCTGCAATAAGCGGCAGGGGTGTTGCAACATTGAAGACACCAAGGATGACAAGAAAGCAATAACAACAAAAACGTGTGTGTGTATGTGAGTATGTGTATGAATGTGTGTGTGTGTGTGTGTGTGTGTGTGTGTGTGTGTGTGTGTGTGTGTGTGTGTGTGTGTGTGTGTGCATGTGTGTGTGTGAATGTGTGTGTGTGTGTGTGTGTGTGTGTGTGTGTGTGTGTCTGTGTGCATATGTGCATGCATGCATGTGTGTGTGTGTGTGTGAATGCGTGTGTGTGTGTGTGTGTGTGTGTGTGTGTGTGTGTGAATATATGTGTGTGTGTGTGTGTGTGTGTGTGTGTGTGTGTGTGCATACGTGCATGCATGCGTGTGTGTGTGTGTGTGTGTGTGTGTGTGTGTGTGTGTGTGTGTGTGTGTAATGTAAATACATGCTTTTTTCATCTGCCCCTTGCCCAGGAAAAGGGCTTGAGGCAATTAGCAAATGGGCTCAAATGACTAGACTGGAACCACTCGGTCGGCTTTCATCCACTCAATAGACATCACGTACAGTGTTTGTGTCAAAGTCGTCAAAATCAGCAAGTTCATAGGGACTATTACTGGGAAGGACGAGGTGGCACTCACAGAACGGGATGCTCCACAAAACAACGACTGTCATCCACAGGAGCACAGTATACAGTATTCTGCATACACTGGACCACTGAACACCACTAAAGTGTTTCGATTGCAGTGCAGTCTCTCCTTTAATTGGCTGCATCATGACAAAAAAACGGTCATTCATTGCTTCCTGTGGACTGTAGTGCAGTGTCTCCTTAGGTGGGTTGCCTCACGACAACCTTAAATTCATTGCTCCCTATGGACTGTACTGTTGGAGCTGGGACATGATATGCCGGATGTGGCTGTGGAAGTACAGGCATTGGAGCAATGCCACTATGGCGATGAGGAAGGTAAGACAAACAAAAACACACAGAAAACTAGTGAGGTAAAACGACGAACATTTAATCAACAGACTTGATTATGTTCAGACACCACAGAAATGTATTCTCAGCAGATTGTAGCTCTTTGTCAACATTTACTGGAGGAAGAATACCAGCAATAAAAACATTGTGAATCAATAAGTGAACAGAAAACTCCAAAAGTCCAATGATTGTTTCACTAGCATCAGAGAGACAAACAATGCAGTTTAGTAGGCTGCACATTCTTGACAGTTTACTGTACACTGTTGATAAATGATGGATCCTACATATTTTGAAAGAAACAGACAGACAGACAGAAACACAAAGGCAGAGAAAGATAGGGAGATGGCAAAAGAAAGTGAAAACAGAAAGCGAGATCGAGAAAGAAAAGAGAAAAAGAAGCAGATACAGAAAAAGAAAGAGATTGAGAAAGAAAAAAGAAAAGCAGCAGATACAGAGAAAGAAAGAGATCGAGAAAGAAAAGAGAAAAAGAGGCAAATACAGAAAAAGAAAGATGTGTAACACCTTTTTTTATCCACTTCACCGCTTTTCTCCTTGGCATTTTAGAAAATAGCCGTATGTAACCCAAACCCTGAGTATTGATGAAACCGCCAAAGTATTCACACACACATACACACAAATCATGAATTCATTTATTGTACAGATCTAATTTCCTCGGAAGCTATTGACAAACTTTCTTTTTTGTTGTTTCTCCATCTGAAAATGTCAGCAGTTATTAGAAACAAAAAAAAAAAAAAAAAACTGGAAAAAAAAAAAAAAGATGTTTTTCAAAAGATCAAGATGCTGAAATGTCAATAAATGTGACTGAATGGGAAAAGAATTTGATAACATGCATGGCAAGACTTAACTTGCATGACAACTTGTATGACAAGACTTAAAAAAACAACAATAGTGACATCCAAGGCAAAGTCTTCTCAAAGTAGAAGCAGAAAAGTGATCATGGGGAGGATCTTTTCCCTTTTTTGTTGTGTTTTGGTTTTTTGGTTTGTTTGGTTGGTTTTTGATTTGGTTTGGTATGGTCTGTTTGGTTATGAATGGTGTTTTGATTTGGTTTGCTTGGTTTGGTTTTATTCATGGAACATGCAAAAGTTTCTGTGTGCGTGTGTGTGTGTGTGTGTGTGTGTGTGTGTGTGTGTGTGTGTGTGTGTGTGTGTGTGTGTGCATGAGAGAGAGGTAAAGTAAGGTAATGTTGTTTATAGCCCAGCCGACCACAAAGGGCCATATCAGGGCTGTCATCACGTTAAAATCAACTCACAAATCATTCATTCACATAACTCTTTAAATTACATCCTCTAAAAAACCCACTCGAAATTTCGTTTAAAATCTTTTCACTGTAAAATCTCAGATCCAATGAAAAATGTTAATCTCTATCAAGAATTCGAAGATCGCATCAATCGAACATCTCTGAACAAGATTTTCATGGAATATGCTGTAAAGTGTGTGTGTGTGTGTGTGTGTGTGTGTGTGTGTGTGTGTGTGTGTGTAAGTGTGTGTGTAAGTTTCAGAACTACAACCTGTCTCTTGATGGTATTGCCCAGGTTCCATGTTGTTCATACCCTTCGTGGTTGTCAGAGCTGAAATCATCTACTCTTACGGAGATTTTAATAAAAAAGATAATCCTCTGTTACTATCATCCTGTGCCAAAGACTTGATAGATAGGAAATACGATTCCCATCTACATTTTCACAGATGGTTCTGTTTTAGATTCTTCCAATGTTGGGGCTTCCTTTGTAATACCAGCGCTTAGCATTAGAAATAAATTCCATATTACGAAAGGATGTTCTATATTTACAGCAGAGTTATTTGCTATTTTGAAAGCACTAGATTTTATACTTGACATGCCCGTTATACATAGACAAATACTTACACTATCGGACTCAAAATCAGCGCTTACAGCTTTACATTGTCAATCAAAATCTAGTCGTTCAGACTTGGTGTGTGAGATCTTATTTCTCATTCATCAGTTAATAACCCAGGGTATCGATGTAACTCTGTTATGGGTTCCAGGGCACTCCAGTTTACGTGGCAATGATTTAGCTGACTTTTATGCTAAGGAAGCTGCAAGAAATAAATCTGATGTTTTGAATTGTGATATCCTTCTTTCTTCATCTGAAGCTAACCACATTCTGACAAGTTCAATCTGGAACATAAGACAGAAACAATACCTTGAGGATTCAGCTCAGAAGCACAGATGGGATATGACGAAACCAACAAGCAAATGCTGTAATCCTCCAGGGCCAATCCCAAATCGTAACCTTGTACATAGGCTGCAGGTTATTGCATGGTTAGGTAGGTATTTAAAAGCGGCACCTGCTTGTGCATGTGGTCAGACTCTCGATATCCCTCATTTTTTATTTGATTGTACTAGCACAAAAAATCACTTTCAGCCTCTTCTTCATGATAAGATGAAGTCCTTCAAGCTTCCGTTGACGTTGTCAAGTGTTTTTAATCCCAGTTATGAGAACGGTTGGAGCCTGGCATGTTGGCTGTTACTCTTATTAAATCTCATCCACTTGGAAGATATTTTTAATTCTTCCACCGCCCCCCACCCTCTCCTCACTGTCTCCTCCCCCCTAACAGCTTTTTTTTGTTTGTTTGTTTGTTTGTTTTTTAAAACCAATTCACAAATTTTTGACATATTAAAATCTTATTCTAGGCATATTCCAGATCAGTATGGTTCGCCGTCTAATTTGCACGTAGAGCAAGGCTTTTTCCCCCCCCCCCCCCCCCCCCAATCTTCCTCCCTCTCTTCTCCCCTTCCCCAATCCATATACACCCATACGCTGTTTGACTCTTACCAGTAATATGTCAGCCAGTTCCATACTTAAATGATCTTTGACTACCATGTATTGGATAATGATCCTTGACTATCATGTATTGGATATACATGTAGTCACACAGAATTGGTGTTTCTGAATACCGGTATATATGGGCTCTTAGTGTGTGTGTGTGTGTGTGTGTGTGTGTGTGTGTGTGTGTGTGTGTGTGTGTGTGTGTGTGTGTGCGTGTGTGTATGTAGAAATTATCTCGTCTATAGGCTTATTGCTTTGATGTTTGGACGAACGAACGAATGAATGAAGTTTAATGCCGTTAGGCTGTAAAGCCCATTAAGCAAATCGGCGGGATGTACAACAACAAAACACGACTCAATTTCGATTTTATTAACGTGGAAACCACAGCAAATCCTTTTTTTTTTTTTTTTTTTTTTTTTTTACTTTACGTGACGAAATCATGAACAAGAAAATGTCACTGGTATTCACTGTCAGTTCTGTAGACGACGGTCACCCCAGGTAAAACTGGATCAGTCCGTGCAGCGCCATAGAGCACATGCTTGGGTCTCTGCATGCTTCGTGTTGCCGATGCGTCTTCCTTTCCAAATGCAGGACAACTTAAGACTTTCCTCTTATGACATGTGTCTTTCTTCCTGCTTGTTAAACCAGAAAAAGCGATCGTCTTCCGAACACGGATCGCAGCACACTCACATCATCTGTTTGATGGAACACATCCTTCCGAAATACTTTTTGTCTATAGCTTGCTCCAGACTTGTGTCGATGTTCGACTGGTGGATTTCTAGGCCCCTGCTGTTACACTCCGACAGATCGGAATGCAAACACCGAAGCGTATCCTGAATGGGCGTGGATGTATATGTGCGTGCGCTCGTATGTGTGCATGTATGCGTGTGTTTATGAGAGTGAATGCATGTGTGTACGTACGGGTGCTCGAGTATGAGTGTGTGTGTGTGTGCCTGTGAGCGCGCGCGCGCGCGTTGTGTGTGTGTGTGTGCGCACGCGCGCGTGTGTGTGCACATGTGTGTGTGTGTGTGGGCGTGTGTATGTCTGTGTGTGAGTGTGTAAGTTTGAGTGTATGTGAGGGTATGGGTGTGTTCGTATTGGGATGCGTGTATTTGTGTATTTATATGTAAGTGCATACGTTTGTGTGTGTGCGTGCAGGCACGCACGCCCGTATGTGTGTGTGTGCGTGAGTACGCTAGCGCGCGCTTGTGTGTGCGCTTGTGTGTGCATGTGTATGCGTGCGCGCGTATTTTTGTGTGTTAATTATACTTCTTTGCTTTGAATGAAAAACGTTTGTATTCTGTTCATAATGTTTTCTTAAATGTCAGTACAACTTTGAGTTAATCTGACAATAAATTGGTTTCAGTCAGTCAGTCAGTAAGTGTGTGTGTGTACATGTGTGTGTGTGCATAAGAGAGAGAGGTAAAGTAAGGTAATGTTGCTTATAGCCAGCCGACCACAAAGGGCCCATATCAGGGCTGTCACCACGTTAAAATCAACTCATAAATCATTCATTCACACAACTCTTTAAAATACATCCTCTAAAAACCCACCCGAAATTTTGTTAAAAAATTTTTCACTGTAAAATCTCAGATCTGATGAAAAATGTTAATCTCTTTCAAGAATACAAAGATCGTATCAATCGGAACATATCTGAACAAGATTTTCATGGAAACTGCTCTAAAATGTGTGTGTGTGTGTGTGTGTGTGTGTGTGTGTGTGTGTGTGTGTGTGTGTGTGTGTGCACAAGTAATGTATCTGTGTGTGCATATACTGCTGAGGGATGAAGATAGGGATGGGCTGGGATTTTAACCCTTTGGATACCACTGACATAGTGACAAGTATATTCATCAGATAGAGACTAAAACGCAGAGTCCTTGCTTGACAGATCATGTCACAAGGTGCAACCGTCTCATCACGTTCCATTTAAAACAATGTAAGCTGACTCAGGTGAAATACATACACCTTTAAATTCTGTGTCAAATACAGTCACTTTCAGATCTGCACACACAGGTCTGCTAGCCAGAAGCCTCCGCAGTTATGGGGAAAAGAAGCTTCATTCAATGGCTTTAAGACACAAGAGATGACTAACAAATGTACTCGTCAAAATCACTGCTTTTTTCAAAGTAGTATCCCCAGGCACTGAGCTACCGACATAAAACTGGAAGTTTTCGAGCACATAACCCTTCCCCATCCACACCATCCTCCTCCTCCTCACCTCTCCGCCCTCCTTCCTTTGCTGCCCACTTCACACATACCCAGAGCACTGGCGATAACTAACACATAGAGGATACAAATCATAGAAATACATACCTGTCATATGTGACGCCATCCATGTTCTGCCCGTTCACGTCTAAAATAAGATCTCCCTCCTCTACACCTCCTGAAAAATCACTTTGGTAATTAAACAGTGCTAACTGACTCTGACCCTTACCTGATGCTGAAACATGTCAAACAAACAAGACAAACACAGTTTCAAATTTAGAAGAAAAAAAAAAAAAACTGTTGTAAATCTGGTATTTTTTTTATAAACACACGACAGTCATTGAGCAAGAAGTAGCAAAACAAACAACAAAACAAGAAAAAAGCTGTAAATTTATGACAACTGTCAGCAAGCAAGTAACACACATACACAAAAAAAGGGAGTAAAAAAAGCTCTTCTTTCCTTCTCTATGCATCCATCCACACAACCATCCTGCCATCTCTCCCTCCCTCTCTCTCTCTCACACACACACACACACACACACACACACACACACACACACACACACGCAGACACACACACACATACACACATATATATATATATATATAGACAATATATAAAAAATAATCTCAAGCCTCTCTCTCTCTCTCTCTCTCTCTCTCTCTCTCTCTCTCTCTCTCTCTCTCTCTCTCCATTCAACCATTTCTCTCTCTGTCTCTTTCTCTCCCTTTAACCCATCCTCAAAAAAAAAAAAAAATTATCAGTTGAATAACTGTTTTTCAGTTTGTTTCCTCAATAAGTAAGTCAGCCTCTCAGTCTTGCCAGTCTGGATAACCAGGTCTCCATTATTTTCAGCAAAGCACTGATGGTATCCATCTTTCTCTAGAGACAATGACAGCCCAACTCCGATAAGAAATCAAGAAAATCGCTAATATAAGCGCTGAAAGGTTTTTTCTCATTTTGTAAAGAACACGCAGACAATGGACTGTCTCAAGCATTAAGACATAAACATAAATGCTGACAGGCACGAAGCTTTTATCGCAATCATCATATGCAAATAGACTGCCTGCTGGATGCATGCATGCCACAAGGACTTCCTGTCCATGACCATCCTACAGGATCTAAAGCCAGACAGAAGTCATCCTGGATGGGTAACATGAGGGAAGGGCTGGGCATAGCCCCTCTACACTGCTGCACATTACCAAAGACACGGAATTGTGGAGATCCCTGGCCAGCTGAATGTCCATCACATCGCCTCAAAGAATTTATGTGTTGAGAAAATGAGGAAAGATCACAGTGTAATTCACGATCATTCAGAATGGGACAATGATCTTTTGGACAAAGTATACATTCTATTACTTCCCAACCCTCCTTTCGCCAACCCTCAAAACACACACCCATGTACACACAAATGCACTCACACCTCACTTCTGTTCCCAGAAAGTACTCAAAAAATGACTACACATGGGTAGGCTCCACTGTAGCTTCTGCATTACGTGTGGAATGAACTGTCTACCCAAATATCCTCATGAAAAAAAAAAACTATCGCCACAAAAAAAGTCACAAAATTACACAATTAAGCAAATACCTTGTAAATGTGCCAAGCCTCCTGGCAACACTCGCCTGATGAAGATGCCGTCATCCTTCCTCCCGTCCGCACTGCAGCCACCGCAGATCTTCAGGCCTGAACACCCAGTGGACAGCACCTTTAGCTTGCTTCACACACCCAATTTTTCATCCTTTTTTTTTTTTTCATTTTTCAAGACACAATACCCTTTCAATCCAATGAAACTTCCCTGTGGAGGCTTCCAGGAGGGAGATTACCTCTCTTTTAAAGTCCCAGTTTTGGGAACCTTTTTTTTTCTCATTTAATATAATATAAATGTACTTCCCAGTTAACTCATTCTACCCGAGACCTTGCCCCCTTCCTTACTGTCACTGTAGATCTGGTACAAATATCCTCATTCTGTAGCACTATTCCAGTTTGGTTTCTCCTCCTTTTTCTTTGCTTTCTCAACTGAACCTTTAACACACAGCTGAAGCACAAAAAGCTTGCTGAATCTGGCCAGACAATCTTCTAGTTTTATTGATTTTCACCAAACGTTTTGGAAAAATGGCATCATTATCAGAACAGCAAGAAAGGTCGCTGAGCTATCTGTGAATATAAGAAAGACATGATACAGCGAACGGAGGTAACCAGAAGGAAGAAAGTCAGAGTGAAGACTCCGAACCCCACTTTCTAAGTTATGCTGATGCCAAAATTCCTCATTCGCACTGTACTGAGAGCTTTTCCCATACTAAAGTCTAATAGGGAAACTTTCTAAAAGGAAAGACATTTGTATTTGGTGTGGGTGCAGTACATCCCGTTCCAATATTTGGCAACACCAGCTTTGCTCGTTAGTTTTGAATATGGTAAGAAACAAAACATCAAATTGGAAATACTGTAAGACAAACATCATTCCATTTTAGTTCTTTTCTTCTTTTTTTTCTTTTTTTTTCAAGAAACAAAACATCAAATTGGAAATACTGTAAGACAAACATCATTCCATTTTAGTTTTTTTTTTTTTTTTTTCAAGAAACATCTAAAATTCTAAGAACAACATAATTCATAATATTTCTTCAAATTTCCAAATGTTATTTAATAATTTTAAACCTTCAAACCAAAAAAACTGACATTTTATTAAGAAATTTAATAAAATACAAAGACAAAACAACTTAATTCATAATGCCCATTTAAATTTCCAACAGTAATTCAATAATTTCAAAATCTTCAACAAAGACCAAAAAAAAAAAAAAGTCATGCTCATAACAAGGAAGAAGTTACAACACATTTTATTGTCTTCTCCTACCTTTATTTCTGTTTAATGTCAGCTAGCATCTTGTACAACTTCCCAAAATTTGAAGAATACACATGTACATGTATCATGGGTTAAGACTCCTAAAAATACAGATTGCTGGTAGCTGTTACAGTGAAGTTTCACTCAATTTGGAGCACAAAGACTGAACTTCAAGTCCGACTTCTTTTTTTCTGTGTCAGTTTTGTAATTCACATATCGCCTCCCATCCCCACCCCCACTCTCTCTAACAAGAATACACAAAGCTGTACTCCTTATCATGACCACCATCACTTCTCCATCTCTCTCTCTCTTAGTCTCTGTCTGTCTGTCTGTCTGTCTGTCTGTCTGTCTGTCTGTCTGTCTGTCTGTCTCTCTCTCTCTCTCTCTCTCTCTCTCTCTCTCCTCCCTCCCCCTCCCTCCCTCCCTCCCCTCCCCTCCTCCCCCTCTCTCTCTCCATCCTGGGTTTTTTTTATTTTTGTCTCTTTGTCTCTCACAACATAAGACTGTTAAACAACTGAAATAAAAAGGCAACATTAATGAAATTCACAGAGCAACATGGTTGAGAATCTAGTTCATCAATTAAAACAGTAAAAAGGCATGTTCACTTTCAGTTTCATTCTTTTTCGATTATCCTTAAATCAGGTTCTTTGACTCTCTCTCTCTCTCTCTCTCTCTCTCTCTCTCTCTCTCTCTCTCTCTCTCTCTCTCTCTCTCTCTCTCTCTCTCTCTCTCTCTCCCCTCACTCTCTCAACCTAAAAGCAAATCATTTTCGTCCAAGAATAATGTGCTGGTAATAGAATGCTTTTCCTTTCAAGGCTATGTTTCAAAAGTTTTAAACAAAATAAACCACACACACACACACACACACACACACACACACACACACACACACACACACTCACAGAACTAGATAACAGAGACAAATAAACAAAACAGTGCAAAATCAATTGTATGAAAACAGTTATAAATATGAATTCAATGTTATCAGTTCATATAACAGCAACTCATAGCTCAAGGGGAGAGACAATTCACATGTTGTAATCCATTTGCTAGCCTTTCTGTTTCATTATTCTCACAATGCCCATTCTGGCTCTGTCACATACACTGATAAAGCCACACCCATGTTCATTCTGTCACACTTCCAACAGTAGGAAACACAGGGAGCTAACAATAGCTAAAATAAAAAATTAAAAAAATATATATATATATGTACCAGAATAAAACTGATTTCATGTAATATAACTTATGCACAGCTGACTCATACAACCTGTTCTAACTAAAAAAAAAAAAAAAAATAAAAAAAATAAAATAAAATAAAAAGGCGACACAGTAACCAGTTAAGCTTTGGGGGAAAGGGGGGAGGGGAGGGGAGGGGGAGGGACGATGGGGATTGCAATTATAAAACAAAATGAGAAGACAAATAATACATATATACATAAAAAAAAAGTACCTTTGTTTCAAAAATATATTCAAAACCAAAAACTGAACAGTTTACATTAAAATATTTTGCATAATAAAAGAAAAGATGAAAAACGATCTAGCCTTTTCAGTGAGTAAGTACAATACTAGATAGCAAGACTTCAGTTCTGTTTGGAGGTATTTGGTAGAAAATATCTAGAATTATTACCCAAACCCTGAATGGTGCCATCAAATACAACCAGTTCTGCTTCACGTGCGTTGTTTTCATCATCCTCTTCTTCCCTGTAATGGTGAATACAGGATGAGCATCAAGAACTGTCAAACAACATTCACCTAAAAATTTTACAGTTCATATAAAGTACTGTTACTTCTTTTTAATACAATAGGTCATTGACCAGACACTGATCTGCAAGATTTCACACATTTACATGCAATAAATAGATGGAATGAAATGAATTCCAGAATCTTCCTCGCCTCACTTGACATTGTTGTGCCAAGGATCTTGCCCTACCCCCTTGCCCCATCCACAGCCCCTTTCACTCCCCTATCCTAACCCTCCCCCCCCCCTTCACACACACACACACACACACACACACACACACACACACCTGTCCTCTCCTTCATCTCACCCTCATTTCCAACCCCTACCATCTGTGCTTCACATACGAAGACCAGTAAATTTTCAGCGAGCATGTAGAGAAATGCTTTGAGCGAGTATGTAGTGAAATGCTTCAACAGCTACAGTAAAAATCATTTTTTGAAGCAGCAAGGGAACTGAGGTGATAATAAATATGTTTTGCATAAAAGAAAAGATGAAAAACGATCTAACCTTTTCAGTGAGTAAGTACAATACTAGATAGCAAGAC
>JADBJO010000151.1:167393-257393 GCA_016801955.1 Conus betulinus
GTGTGTGTGTGCATGCATGTGCATGTGTTTGGCTCGTGTGTGTGTGTGTGTGTGTGTGTGTGTGTGTGTGTGTGTGTGTGTGTGTGTGTGTGTGTGTGTGTGTGTGTGTGTGTGTGTGTGTGTGTGTGTGTGTGTGTGTGTGTGTGTGTGTGTGTGTGTGTGTGTGTGCATGTGTGTGTGTGTGTGTGTGTGTGTGTGTGTGTGTGTGTGTGTGTGTGTGTGTGTGCATGTGTTCATGTGTGTGTGTGTGTGTGTGTGTGAAAGACAGAATGTGCATGTATACGTGAGTGCAAGCATGAGAGTGAATACATGTTTTCATTCACTTGGATATTTCCTTACCATGATTGTTATTTCACTGGAATAATAACCATTAATATGTGCACTGATTTTCCTTCTCTGTGTCAAAAACAACAGCTAGGGGCTATAGTGCCAATGGTTGCAAGAAAAGAAATGAAAATCTATCACCATCAAATGCTCACACACACAACACTATTTCTAATCAAAAACAATCCAGATTGTCTCATCTCCAATTCATCCAATTTTTCACCCTTTGGGAAACATCAGCCCGCTGGGGGGCCTTTACACACAAAAACTGAGAAGTTAGTCCGGGGAGCTGAAAATTCCAAGTTTGAACCTCTCTATCCATACAACGGTATATGGATACCTGGTTCTGGTCAGGATTTAAAAGTGGCAGAGTAAGGAAGGAAAAGGATTGTCTCTGCCTTCCATAAATGCTGTGGCTCAGACATGGTGACCTGAGATGGCTCACTGCCCCTACAGCTACTAGCCTATGGGACTTTAACCCTTAGTGAAAGCATGCTGAGGCTCCTCCAGCTTCTTGCTCTAGAAGTCCCAACATAAACACATGGTCACTGCTGTTAGGCTTGAATCTTTTCTTGAAAATTTGCTGTACATGTATGCAAAACAAGGCCAAATTTATTTTCAGCACAGACTGACTTTTAATTAACCCACTTTCCTCTCTCTCTCTCTCTCTCTCTCTCTCTCTCTCTCTCTCTCTCTCTCTCTCTCTCTCCCTCCCTCCCTCCCCTCCCCTCTTTGTTTCTCTGTCCCTTTCTACTGCTCTGTTCCCTTCAAAAAGAACTGACTGATAATGTGGCACATTTTGTTTTGCATTGCCCTGTTTTTTAGCTGTCTGCATATGGAACTAACTTCTATTACTTTCTATAATAAGCGACATCTGCTTCATTTTTACTCATTAATGCCATAAAACAATAAGAATGAAGAGACCTTGTCAATTAAGAAGCACAGCTGTTACATGGTTGTTTGCATGATGACTTAAAAAGACTCTTGATGTTATTTCTTTTATGATCATTTTTTTTGTAAAATATTGGTGTCCCTTTCAGCTGCGCTAGTGGACTTTACTAAAAGAAAAAAAAAACTGAATCTGAATCTTTGTCATGAGTGTATTTCATTTTTCTAAGGAACTGTATGACACAATGCTCTCTGTTGAACATAATCCCTTGAAGCTGTTGTCCTTCAAAGTTAACAGTAGTACTGTCTTTTTCTTTGACACCAACAAAAAAAAAATCATAAGTGTATCAGACATGAAGATATGAACACGGGCAACAACAGAATCCATTTGAAAAACCTACACCTACAATGTTTGCAGAGTTTACTCTCAGTTACCTGATGCCGATAATCACACAATGAATGACCAGATCAAAACCATCCTACTTTCTGCTGCTGAGAAACATTTGGAATAGCTAAGCAACACTTATCTAAATCACTTTAAAAATTAAAATAAAAAGAACAAGTCTGAAACAAATGATTCATACACACTGAATTAAAGGTCTGAACACTTCCAATCAAAACGCAGTTCTAACAAATGTCCATCACTCAACTCCTCGTCATGTAGCTTTTAGGGTTCAAAATAATACTCAGACCTGCTTTTAAGAAGAGCAGAAAAAGATAAACAATGGAAATATCATACTCAATAATGTAATTCTGTTCAAAGCATTCTGAATCAAAGCAATTTGGAGAAAGATGAAGAAAAAAAAAAAAAAGAAAGAAAAAAAAAATAAATCAAAATCAGAGAAGAAAGAAAAAAAAAAAAGAAAGAAAGAAAAAATAAATCAAAATCAGAAAATCCAACAATTCTAAATTCTTTTCTAATTAATCAATTTGGATCACTGAATACAACTACAGAAACTCCAAATCACTTGATGTGTGATACAGATTCTCATTTAGAAATACGAAATGTCATCATGAAATGCACCAATCACAAAGCAGAAATTACTCATTTCAATTTATAATTATTATACACATCTTCCCTTGTTCCTGTCTATAAATATTCTAACATTAACAATCTCCTGAATGAAGGCTCTGTACTGGAGGGATGAGCAGGGGGTCTCATATCATCTTGGGAAAGCAAGGTAAGGTAATGTTACTTATAGCCCAGCCGACCGCAAAGGGCCTTATAAGGGCTGTCACCACGTTAAAATCAACTCACAAGTCATTCATTCACACAACTCTTTAAAATACATCTTCCAAAAACACATCCGAAATTTTGTTAAAAATCTTCCCACTATAAATCTCAGATCCGATGAAAAATGTTAATCTCCTTCAAGAATCCAAAGATCACATCAAGTGGAACATCTCTGAACAAGGTTTTCATGGAATATGCTGTAAAATGTTTGTGTCTCACATCATGCAAGTCCCAACGTTCTGAAAGAATAATGTTTCATTGTGAGTGGCACATGACGATGGAATGGAGCTTCTTCACACTTTAAAAAAAGTATGAATGAGTAAAATAGGAATGGCCAGTGTGCAGCCAGCACAGAAACGTTTCTTCTTTGTGACCATCAGACGTGGATGAGAGGAACTCTTTTAGGTTTTGACAGATCTGAAAGAGTTTGTTAACCATCTGTGTATTCAAATCCTCCTGCCAGAGGTCTCTAACATAATTATTAACTTTTGGTTTCAGATCTGTACAGGGGATTGATTTGTTAGACAGTTTCCCTGTTGTGACATTCTTGGCCAAGCAATCAGCCATTTCATTCCCTCCGATGCCAACATAACCGAGAACCCAAGCCAGAACGATGTTGTGACCTTCCGCTTTCAACGTGGTAAAAAAAAGTTTTTTAAAAAGTGTATAAGTTCAGGATGATGGAGGTTATGGCCAGCTTTGGCCTCCAAATCTTACAGCGAATCAGACTAAACCAGAAAGTCCTTCTTTGTGTTGATTAAGCGATTATCTTCAGTGCTAGAACCAGAGCTGTAAGTTCAGCAGAGTAAACAGAAGTATCTGATGGAATATGTTCTAATAATATTTGAGAAGGAGCACCAGGGCAATAGGCTGCACAGGCCACCCCATCTTCAGACTTGGAACCGTCCGTGAATATTTTCTGAAAGGATGGGAATTTTGAACAGAGATCAGCAAACAATGCCTTGTATGCCAGACAGCTGGTGGATTCTTTGCGAAAAACTGCAAGATCAAAGCGGATTTCTGGTGGGAAAAAGGTCCATGGAGGCTTATCTGAAAACCTGGAGAAGTCAGACACAACTCCTAGATCAAGACCTGCATTCTGCGCATGAGGCTGCATACGAAGACCAAACGGAGGAATACAGTTGGGATTTTTTTTCAAATTTACTTTGGAACTGAGGGTTAAAAACATGGAAAGGGGGGGTCAATCAAACAGTCATGATCACTGAGGAACAACATTAAGTTGCTTTGGCAAATTGTTTACAAACTTGACATAAAAAGCAGATGAATTAGTTCTTTGCATCAAATCAAATTTCTGAAAATACTGTACTCGAACCACATACATATAACAATGATAATATTAATAACAATGGCATAAAACAATATTAGGTAGGTGCCCGAGGTCTGACCAGCATGTGGGGCTAATGCGCAGATTAGACATCTGCTAAGTTATAGTCATGAGACCTTCTTAAATTCTCTCAAATCATTAATTCATTCATCCTTCAGCTTTAGATTTTGCATAGTGTGGTCTTAAAACTTAGCAAATGTGGTATACCATACATGGACAAGTCCGCACACAGTGATACCTCTTTAATGAAACTGAAATGGATAGATCTCAAAATCAAGTAGTATTAATCAGACTTCAGAATTAAAAGACACTGACTGATGTTCATTATAGAATTTAAGGGGCAACTGCTCAGTGGACTGGCTGATTCTGTTTCAAAAGGCCTCTGATTCCCTTTGGAGATTAGATTTAAGGTGCAGTTTTAACTATTAAGTGTCATGATCTCAATGACTTACTGGATTTTTTGGTTTTTAATGACTGTCATTACATCACTTCTGAACCGAACTTTGTAATTATGTATATATATTCATTGGCTATTTTTAGGGAGATGACACATTTTCACCAGCAGATCTTACAGCAATTTACTGAAAGCTCTAATGTTTTTTATTTTATTTTTGTTTAAATATTGCTGTCAGACAAAACTTCACGTAAATACAGAAAAAAAACTAAAGTGTTCATATTCAACATAAGTTCAAGGGTACATTTCAGACTCGGAGAATTTAGTGTTGTTGATTGTTATAAACACTTACAAGTAATGTTTTGATAAAACTTTTAAAAAAAAAAAAAAAAAAGCTTTAACAAAAGAAAGAAGAGTTGTATATATGAGCAAAGCCCATACACTGACACAGTGCTAAAATTTTTATATGCGGACATCAAAAAATAAAAATTTACCCATTAGAACTGGATGGTACTCTCAATTTGTATTCATCAATCCAATGTTTGTTCCAGTCAGTCAAACAGTTCCCACATGTTGGGATATGATGTTGGGATATGAATATATCACTTGCCTAGAAAATTAGTTAAAAATTCTGCAAGTACGCATTTTCATTGAGGAAAATTAATAATTTGATATACAATAAAACTGGAGTACAGTTTACACCATTTTTCAGTCCCTATTATTAACTCAGGACTCCTTTTGTCTCTTTTCAATTAGAAAAATAAATTTCAAATGTATGGTAAATTGTTTAACTTCTACACAACAGAGTTGTATTGATCTATGACATACGCCCAAATTCAGTTGACACAGAATTTGACTGCATTTGGGAAGCGAAGACTATTTATATTGAAGTGTTATGCATGCTTTCAAAGACACATTCGAAAAGTTTTTGCGAAAGCATTACAATGAATTAATTAGCATTTTATAAAAGAAGTTCAAGAGAGAAAAGATACCAGTAAAATTGCCTCATATATGTGTTCACAGTTTCCTAATAATCAAGGTTTATTATTGAAACAAGGCCAGTACATGGAATTCCAATAGTTGGTTACATCTGTATACTATGAGACATGAACAATGTCAGTGATAAGTTTTAATTTATCAAAGAGCGTCCCTGTTCTACCCATCAGTGTGCAAAAGATTGTTATTTGACTATATATTCAAATTTAACATCTAGACATTTTCAAAGTCTTAATAGTTCTCATTTAAACAACTGTTTTCTGCAAGTGAACTGGTCTTATTACCACTCGATAATTTTATTCAGACCTGCAGCATCACACAGCATGCTTTCACCCACATGATGGAATGGTGACATATGATTTTACCCAACCTTTAGTGATGCAAACATTACTTTTTGTCTTGTGTGTATGTGTGTGTGTGAATGTGTGTGTGTGTGTGTGTGTGTGTGTGTGTGTGTGTGTGTGTGTGTGTTAGGTGTGAAATAAAGTGCCCCAAAAAGTGTCACAGGAAATGAATTTTCAGGGGAAGAAGAGGCAGGGGGTGGAAGAGGGAAGGCAAAAGGATACATGTGCACTCTATCTCTCTCTTTCTCTCTCTCTGCATCTGTCCATATGCTTCTCTCTCTTGAACAAGATCAATAACCAATCTCTCTGGCTGATCCCTTTCTGCCAGGGTAAAAAAAAAGACACAAGCTATCTTACATAACTGTCGATCTCTCTTCCCACCTCCCTAACAGTAGACATTTCTCTTTTGGACACTGAAATCATAGTAACTGTGTGTGTGTGTGTGTGTGTGTGTGTGTGTGTGTGTGTGTGTGTGTGTGTGTGTGTGTGTGTGTGTGTGTCTGTATACATGTGTGTGTGTGCGTGTGTCGGTATACATGTGTGTGTGTGTGTGTGTGTGTGTGTGTGTGTGTGTGTGTGTGTGTGTGTGTGTGTGTGCATGTGACTCTGTATGTGCATGCATGCGAGCGAGCGTGCGCGTGCGTGCGTGCGTGGGTGCGTGTGCGTGTGTGTGTGTGTGTGTGTGTGTGTATTGTACATGTGTGCGCAAGTGCAAACCTAGGCTTGCATATCTGTACACGTCTATTTCTGCGATTCAATGTGACAATGTTACACAGAGAATAAGAAAGACAGAGATAGTGACTGAATCATGAATGAAGTGTAGATAGTGACTGAATCATGAATGAAGTGTATGTGACCATGCGTGTAAATAATAAAATACATGCATACAAGTGTGTGTGTGTGTGTGTGTGTGTGTGTGTGTGTGTGTGTGTGTGTGTGTGCGCGCGCGCACGTGCATGTGTGTGTGTACATGTGTGTACGTGTGTGTGTGTGTGTGTGTGTGTGTGTGTGTGTGTGTGTGTGTGTGTGTGTGTTCCTATCTGTGTGCATGCAAGTATATGTGTGCATGCTTTCAAGTATGTATATGCCAATGTATATATGTTTCTCTGTGTGAGTACATGATATAGTGAGTATGCTTGCTCCTGTATGCTTCTACGTGTTTGTGTGTCTGCGTGTATGTTTGTATATGTCTGCGTGTGTGTGGTTGTATGTGTGTGCAAGTGTGTGTGTGTGTGCAGGTGGAGTGTGTGTCACTGTGTGTGTGTGTGTGTGTGTGTGTGTGTGTGTGTGTGTGTGTGTGTGTGTGTGTGTGTGTGTGTGTGTGTGTGTGCGTGACTGACTGACTGCGTGTGTCTGCGCATAAGTTTGTATGTAACTGTGTGTGCATGTGCGTCCTCATCTGAAGGCACGCATGCTCATGAATATGTTTTGTTAAATGCAAGCACATGTTTCAGCAAGTTTGTGTGCTGCCTGTCCCTAATCCCAAACTTGATAATAGTGCACTTAACTGCAATGCCTGCATTCAAAGGTTGATGAAAGTACATACCATGAATAGATGAAAGAAAAACGTGTGTATGCAGCGTGCCACTTCAAATGGGTAGCAGAAACACAGCAGCTGAATTAATTTTCTCTGTAGGTCATAAGCACAACATTACCCAAGTCGAAGTTCTGGTTTTATAACTCATGCAGTTTGGAAGCTACTTCCATTTAATTTTATGACATTATCAATGAATGAAGTATTGTATACACCTAAAAGGAAAATCTTAAAAAGGAAAAAAAAAAACTGCCTATCTTTGTAAAATGCAGACGTACATCAACTGCTCATGAGATAGTCAGGCTTCATCTCTTGAACACCAAAACCATTCATCATTCACCGATTCAGCACCAATAACATAGAGATGCCAGCCCCTTGGGAAAATCTTTAGAAACAATTGGGAAATTCTTTAGGAAAATTCTTAATTTTTCAGGAACATTCAGACCCTCACTTGCATCAGCAAGCCTACATCCTTCACTAACATGGCATACAAGTTACAATGTTTAATGCAGCCTAGTCAAATTCTCTTAATAGAAGTATAACACTGTATTCATGCAGGTTTCCCAGAATGTATGTCCCCAACCATGGGTACTTGATAATTTGCCCAGAATTTCTGCTCCTGTTGCTGCTTCTTAACACTTAAACAGTTATAATGCCATCCACAGCAATGGGGTCACTTAGCCAAATTAGAACCTCCTCCGTTGCAATCCATGAGACAGTCAAGCAGACACAAAAGATGACTTCAAAAGAAAAGAATATCATAAAATTCTTTTATACCCGTTTGGGAAAACATATCAGCTGACTGGTCCTCTAAACACCAATTTAGTATAAAAAGGATGCCATTGTCTTTGGCTCAGCTTTATCACCCAAGACTAGAAAAATGACTATCTCAACATGTGTTTAGTAAATCATGAACGTCATAAAATAGCCACACATCGCAAGACAAGAAAGCAGACAAATGACTCTACCACACCAAAAATAAGTTCATCAGAGCAAACTTTCACACTGACATTAACATCAGAACATATTGCAATAGCAGCGGCAAAATACAACAAAATCAGAACAATTGGCATCTCTGCATTTGACAGGGTGATGCGTTCTTTTACTCGATGATTTAGAAATACAGCGACACCTTGAAATGAAGATCCTCCAAAGACAGACCTTATACATAATGATTTTTATACATTTATTTCTTTGTCAATAATCCATTTCTATGCAAGAATTCTAACTCACGAGAGGCTCCCTTCCCTAATTTGTAAGGATTTCTGGTGGATGCTTCCAAAAGTCTCACAATCCTATGAATTTTTGTACGCCCACAGCATTGAATGGAGTATACTGAACGCTATCATTCAAACATACACCCTGCCATCTGCTGACAAGGTTAACAGAAAACACAGGAGCAGTTGAACACTTACTGGTCCTGGCATCCATTCAACTTGAGTGCAGCGTCTGCATCTAGAGCTTCCTCACTCTGTCCATTGGCGACTGTCAGTATCACTGACATAATTAGTGGAACCTGTGAAATTAAAAATAGTAGTCTTCTTATTATTTGTGTCAACACTAACCCCCAACCACACGAGAACAATAGAAAATTAATTATAGAAAATAAATACAGATCTGTAAATGATCATAGGCACATCATATTGCATAATTTGCATTTGTGTCTGCTACCCTTTTTTGAAAATTCTGCGGATGTTTGTGAGCAATCACATACAGTAAAATATGTCTTGAATCATGAGAAACAAATTCAATTTTGCAAAACAAGACACCCTTCAAACAGAATGAAACTGTCAATACAAATTATATGACAGAACAGGCTTCACTTTCATATGGTTATACTTTTACCTTTGAAAAACACATATCACAACCCGAAAATTTTTTAAAGAAAATCCAAATCCATTATCCCAGAATTTCATATGACTGCCCTTCCACAGTGTAAAAACCTAAAATAGCATCCCAGAATCAACAATCTTTCAATGTGTCACATTTGTTCCATCATTCATTCAATAATTCTCTCTCTCTCTCCCCCCCCCCCCCCCCCCTTTTTTATTTCACACACACACACACACACACACACACACACACACACAAGAAGTGTGTGTGTGTGTGTGTGTGTGTGTGTGTGTGTGTGTGTGTGTGTGTGAGAGAGAAAGAGAGGAGGGTGGGAGATGAGACACGCACAAACACTGGCAAAACACACCCTTACACACACACACACACACACACACACACACACACACACACACTCATGTGTGCACATAGTGTGTGTGTGTGTGTGTGTGTGTGTGTGTGTGTGTGTGTGTGTGTGTGTGTGTGTGTGTGTGTGTGTGTTGTTAGTGACAGTGTGTGTGTTAGTGACAGTGTGTGTGTGTGTGTGTGTGTGTGTGTGTGCACGCGCATGTATATGAGTGTGTATAAGGGTGTGTTTGCCAGTGTTTGTGAGTGCCTCATCTCCCGCCCTCCTCTCTTTCTTTCCTTCAAAACACACACACACACACACACACACACACACACACACACACACACACACACACAACACACACACACATTCGTCTAATGTCACGATTAGTGGAAAGACGTTAAATAAATCACACACACACACACACACACACACACACACACACACACACACACACACAAATGCGCGCGCCCATGTCCATGCATACACACACAAGCACACACTGTGACACAGCATGCACGCACACACACGCACATACACAGACCACACACATGCACACAGACATGTACACATGAATGTCATCACACATCAGCAAAATTTTCCCTCTATTATTGCTGAACAAAATGGCTTCACTCCTTACCTGAAATTTTAGAAGGTATTCTTACCCTCACTTAAATTACAACTCACACTCTTATAAAAATTCAAAATTCAATGATCAAATAAAATTAAGCACAGACTGACAGAGAATATTTCATATCATACTGTCTTTCTTTAAGTGTACAGTTATTTTGTTAACTAATTAGCAGTATGTATGAATCAGTCAGCGGAAACAAAACTGAATCTAAAAATATATGCAGAAAATGCTTCAGAACTCAAAAACCTCTGTGATTTTAAATGTAGCCTTATTACACTTTGTTTATTATACAACATCTTCCTGTTTGGTGGCAGTGAAGCTAGATTGTAGAAACTCACAACCAGACCAGACCAGAGAAACTCCCCCCCCCCAGGACACCCAGAAGCCTTCACTGTCACACTAATCAGACACTGGCAGACAAGATCCACTCAAACACTGGGGTCTGTTCTGAGCAAGGTCTAAATGAGGCTCAGCCTGACCATGTCAATCACTCAATGTATCTACAGCACAAATCCAGGTGTGCTTCACACACTCACTCACCACATCTCTTCCTCTCTCTCTCTTCTTCAGACTGAATCAAAACAGCAAGTTATCCGTTGTGATCCCCACATGTATTGATCAGGAAAATTTCACAATTTTGACAAAACTGACAGCACTCTGACCTGAGAGTTCAAACTGAATGAAAAAAAAACTGATAGCAAAATACAGGCCATTTTTAAATACCAATTTAATTTCTTTTAAGTTAAATGAAACATTTTATACTTGTAGCATTTCAATACCAGCAGTTCTAGAAGACTTTCTGAGATTTGTAACACTGCATTTATACAATACTGCTCAAATAAAACAGATTTAGTCTAGTTCATGCACTTGATACGGTTTGTATTGTTGAGTAATTCTATTCAGTTATGTAACACGTTTTTTGTCATGTATAAATTTATCAGATGGCTAGTCCCTACCTCTTCATTCATGAGCAATATAAACAAAAAAGTCACATTGGGGGCAAAAGAAAGAAAGAAAAATGTACACAGAGTGTTAGTAAACACTACATACATGTATACATGTATACATGTGTATACATACTGAATACAAGTATGTCATTCAAAAACTTCATAAAAAAAAAATGAATAAACACTCTTTGATGGGCAATGTTCCATCATTCAACCAGCACATAACAAATAGTAATTCAGTAACTGAATCAATGGTCTCAGCTGTTCATTTCTCCTAACTACCACAAGGTGAGGGTGAAGGTGAATTTGAAACTGAAGTGACAGATTCAGTATGCTCTGGGAACTGGACTCTGTTTTGCAGCAGCAAAGATTCTGCCTCCACACAGCCAGGAACCAAACACTTCCTGCCCCTCTTTGGGGTTGCCTGACATGTGGCTCTGGCCTTTGCTTTCCTGGATTGGCGTGACCTAGAGGTGTTCTCTTGCAAGGAGCTCTGGCATCCTGGTTCTCAAAAGTGGGGCTTGAGCCTGAGTGTTTTCTGGAGTAATCCATGGCCTGTGACACAGCTAGCTTTTTCCTAGTGAAAAGGGTGTCCTGACCATCAATAAGACAGCTCATATCAAAGTGAACAAGTTTAGCATATGACTATAAGCACATCGCCTAGCCACTGGCCTTTTGTGAGAGGATTCTTCGCCCGTTAGAGAACTTTCACAGAAACCTAAAAGGCCTGCTTTGGGACTCTCATCAGGCAAGCTAGATTGCCCAATACCCTCAATAGCCGGAGTGTTCCTGGTTAATACTTTTTCGGGTGATCCTCCTGAACAACTTGATTTGCTAGCCGTGCCTACATCCTTACCCTGGCATCTTGCCTTTGTTGTACCCCATGACCTTGTTTGCTTTCATCCTAGAATTGGCTCTAACCCTAGCGATACAAACAACCTCAGGCCCTGATTGAGCTGATCCCAATGAACTCACCTGAAGAATGCTATCCACCTGGGGCCAGTGAAGTACTTTCAGCTATGAAGCATTATGCATATTTTGGTGGAGTATTTCCACACGATCCCATTGCCTTTGATGGTACTGATAGGTGCACCTTGGAAATACTGCGACGGGATATGATCTTTACAACTTTGTCAGAGGACAAAGGAATCAGATCTCAGACTGGCGAGCTGGGGTTCTTTTCCTTCCCTAGGCTGGTTCCGCTGCTATTTCCTGTACCACCTGCAGCCCTTTTTCCAATGGCCAACCTGCTTGAAATAAAAGCACTTGATACTGGAATCGGCATTTACAGGAGCTTGATTTCTTTTCTGTTCTGCCAGATGTTGCAGTTGAACAGTAAGCTTTTCTGTGACCTTGTTGAAGAAGCTGGTCAGATCCTGCTAGGAAAAATCTGTTCTGACCTGTTGCTCTTGATTTGTCCTCTGTGCCTCATCCATGATAAAGGGAGATATATGCTGATGCCATTTTATTTTCTGGACAGCTTCTTCCATGGTTCTGGGTCTTTCCAAATAGGCATGTTTACCCGCTACCTTGTCCAGGCCACTAGTATAAGATTGCTGATTGCCTTCCCCTGTACATATCTTTCAGGCAGGTCCATGAAGGCTGAATCAGGAAGCACTCAGACACTGTCTGCCCAGTCCTCATACGACTCCCCTGGATTTTGGCTGGCTTGCTGGAACTTTAGCTTGGCTGTTTCAGTCAGCTCTCTGGCCTTGAAGCATACTTCCAACCTCTTCATTATCAGGTGATATGAGCACTGACTGCCCATCTTGGTAGCTAAAATGAGGAAGTATTGGGTTTTTCCTTCCAAACACTATTCCAGGTAATCCGAACTCTCATTTTCAGACCAGTTAAAGGCTGTTCTAAATCTGTCGAACCTGCACTTAAATGACAGCCAGTTTAATTTGTACTCATACCATAGATTTGGGGGTAATTTCCGAGGATCTCCTCTTGGTCCAGAATGGGAATACCTAACAGGATGTTTTCCCTGCTGCTGTCTGAGGGGTCAGAATATAATTTTGATTCACTCGCAGTGCAGCATAATCATGATGGTCATGGCAGTAACATCTGATTCTGTGTGACCTAGACCTTTGGCACCTGCTCCAAGTTACTCTCGAGGAGGAGGGACAGCCTGATGGGGTCTGTCATTATCTGTCATGCCTCCTGCCGCTTCTCCCCATCTCTATAATTTGGTCATGATCTCCAACAAAATCCCGATGCCTGTGGTCAGTCAGTGCTGGAGGCCTGGACTTACTTGAATGGGGAGGAACGTGCCCGTGACATTTAGGTCTAAGGTCCCTATCGCGGTGTCTGTGCTGTCTCCCTGTGACCTAAAAGGTCACCTTGCTTTGATTTGAGATTTGACTGCTTCAGACTTTGCTTGCTTTCCTGCAACAGAGACTATGGCCCATATCTGCACCAATGCTGTCTACAAAAGGCTGATCTTAATGATGATGTGGACCTCCTGTGTGATCTCAGTCCATGCTCCCAATACGAGCAGTCAAGTCAGAATGACTGGTTCTTTCAAGGTGATTGCTTTCCCACCTCTTCCTGGGGATGGGGTTCCAACTTTACAGCAGACCAAGGAGAACCCCTTCCAACTAAATCAGGCTGTCCAGAATATTTGGTGGATGAGTAGGAACAAACAAGGAACTGGCATCACTTGGTTCACCTGTTTGGTGTACGCTCTTGCTTGCCCCCTGAGTGAAGTGAGGTCCAAAAAATCATGCATGGACTGCTGTTCATTCTGTGTGGGTAAGGGAGTACTTTTTCTCTTCTTCCCCCACTGCATTAACCTGTCTTGGGTTCTACTGAGTTCACCATCGCCCCCTATTCCATTGCAAAATCAGTCAGTGCAAGCAGGTCCTCACTGAGTTTGCCACACAGAACAAACATCATCAAGAATAACGTAATTTCCCCCTTCCTTTTCCTATATTTATTTATGCATAAGCTGTGCTGCCCAATCCAGTAGCTGTGTTTATATTCAGCCCTATGGTCAACCAGCAAGTCTTTCTCTTTTATCAGTGGAGCACCTGGTAAGTGCTAGTGTTGAGCGCAATAAGTACCTGGTCTGTGTAAAATACAACCAACACCCAATGCTATTTACAACTCCTGTTTTCTTTTGTAGTTAAATTACAGCTAGGGTTGTACTAATTAAAAGTTCTAAGTTTAATGCCACTCCTGACACCAATAAAATGTTTACCTTACATTTTGGATAAATCTGTTTAATTCACTTTTTCTTGCACACACACATGCACTCTCTCTCTCTCTCTCTCTCTCTCTCTCTCTCTCTCTCTCTAAGTCTCTACTGGCTCGAGATTTGTCAGGATTCTTCCCAAGCCCTTCAATGGCACCAACTATTAAGTCAGTCATTCCTCTGTCTGTGTCAGTCTCCGGGCCTTGAGGTAGCAGTCAATACCTACGGCTGTTCTGTCACAGTGCTAGGTCAAAACTGTCTCCTAAGTCCTATCAAAAAACGGGTGGCCCTAGGACTAGTCACCAGTGTCAGTAGTACCCTGAGCACCCCTAGCTTATAAACTAGCATAATACATTAGCAGCTCCGTCCTCTTCGAGCCCAGTTGTCGTACTGCTGGACCTTGTCTGCTTGTTCACCTTACCGTCAGTGAACACTTCGCAAGTGAAGCGCACTTCCGCTGAGAACGCTTGTAAGCACAGCATCCGTGCGTCACTATGCATATTTGTCAATTATGAAACATGCATACGAACACAAACACAATGCAGTCTCCCAGCTCAAATACTGGCTGTACTTTGATCCTATGCAGACGATGTGTTAGTCACCGTCACTGTAGACTGAGACTAGATACTCAACATCTAGAGCAGCTAGCATGTTACCGGAGTCTGACTCGGATTCAGATCACGGTTGCTAACACTAATATCAGTGACACTTTAGTGTACAAAAAACCCTGAATGTACAATTTTCAACGGGTCAACTTACCCGTAAATTGTGTGCAGTCTAATTAAGCAATTCATAAACTGTATCGCTAGAAACGTTTCATCCGTATCCTCAACGCATCCTTTTCTGCCGGAAGTTGAACAATACTGAGGAAGTTCATATTTTCAACTGACGTCACGATCTCCCATGAAGCTTTGCCCATCGCCATAGCCTTCTCAGGCTGATCAAGAAGGCATTATTTGCAGTTTTCAAGTTGAGGAGTTAGCTGAGGGGTTGAGGCTGCAGCAGTTCTCCAACGTGGTTTGCCGCCAGATTTCTTTTGTTTTTAAATGTATGTTATAGACATGAACATGGAACGCTTCGGCCGTGAAATCGATCCCAGGAAAACATCATAAGGCGTAGCCTCAGCTGAGCCTGACACAGAAGCAGACGGCAGTAAACAAGCGATCGGGTTTTGTCTGTCACAGGTGTTGGCTCTTGCCATTTGTGTTTGCTGACAGTATGCAGAATTGCTGACAAGTGCCCAATCAGTCGATCGTAATTTGCTGGAAGCTACCAAGAACCTGTGTAAAATGGCCAGTCGTCACATCCCTGGTGACAAGGTGATAATCATAACGTAAACAAAATTTAGAACTTGGGAACTGGAAAATGACGTGTGTTGTGTGTGGGAGAGGTGAGGTCGAGAAGAGATTATGTATTCTGGATATGTGTAAGACAACTGATTAGATAGTCTTGTGTTTCACACGATCCCACTGATTAACATGTTTGATACTGTAGTGTAAGGTATCAGCTTGAAAGACTTTAAAGGGAGACAATCAACCAGGTTTAACTTTTTGTCCACACCATTTCCAGTCTGTGTTGTAACTGCTAATCTAGTTGTTGTTCTAGGTTTAGCTTTTTCAGTCACAAAGTAGATTATAGACAAACTGCCAGAATCTTCAGCTTGATGAAGGCGGACAGATAACAAAGAAGAAGAGAGAAAGAAAATAGCACTTGCTAATTCAAGGTTGTATCAGTTGGGGTCATGTCACTGGGTACAGCTAGAGCTACGGTAAACAGTTTGGCCAAAATGGAGGCATGAAAAACTGGTTGAATTGCCTTTTCTTTATCAAGCTCTTTAATCTTTGCTTTTGTTTCCACATATTTTTTTAACTTTTAAGTGTGTGTGAGCGCGTGCACACTCCCAAAGCATTGCACACACCTTGTGAATGAATGTCAGATGTGATAGCTGACACGTTAATTTGTTTTAAGAATCTAATTTTGATTCAGACATTAAACTGGTTTGTATGTTGTTTTGGGTGAAGTGTATGTTTATGGTGCCATCATTGTCGCTCCAGGGTCTGCCGGACCTGACCCAAACATAACCATACCTCAACCCTTTTTCTTTGTGGACTCTAATGAACAGTTCATGAAATGGTCAACAATTGAAACTATTTTTTGCTTTTGTAAAATGTTCAGCTCATCATTCAGTATACCATGTTTGGCAATGATATAACATGTCAAATTCAAGCTACGTTAGAGCTGTTTGTGTCCAAATTTTTCATGGCCAATGCAGTAAACAGATTCACCTCGCACAGTCTTCCATCTTAACGTGCAGCATGGATTCCCTTCCACTTTGTCATCTTTTTGTAGCAGTACTGAAGTACCTCTGTGGACCATAGCAGTATTAAAGGGGTATGACCAGAGAGCTTACAAGTTTGACACAGCCAGTATATTTAGCCAGATATAGAGCATTAGATAGAGAAACTTCCACTTTGGACACCATGTCAATTTCTAGCAGAATTTAAAGCAAGAGGAAGTGAGAGGCTGGAGGATTGGCGAAGGGGGAATATGACTGAGTTTACTGTTGCGAATGAGAGTGACAACCCTGGAACTGTCGGGCCTAGTCATAAGCTACAGATATCTGTGAGGAAGAAGTTAACAGGGGCATTCTTAATGACAGAAGGCTGCTTTCAGGAGGTTGCTGCTGATGTGACAGCCATTTCAACCTGATACAGTCTCATGTTAGAACTGTAAGATTGACCCCCCAGTTTTCAGCTAAGTATATTCTGGTCAGAAATATTCCCGAGATGCAGCTATCAGATACCCAGTTGTGTCTGTCTTTATATACATGCATATATAACAGGAATGTAGTTAGGTGTCCGCTGTCAGTGAATCGCTAGAATTTCTTTAAATAGTCTCAAAGAAATTGCTGTCCTCTCAGCCTGTGGGCTAAAAAGTTTTATGAACTAAGTGGAGCAAATTAAGTGGGTTTACCAGAGACTTGAGAAAAGACATGAGTCAGTTTCCCAGGATTTAGATTTATGACTTCATGGACCATATAAACATGGGCCTAGCCATGAAAATGCTTGTGTTTTAACCAAATGGCTCGTGTTCTGCTCCTGATTTTTTTTTTTTTTTGACCAGAGAAAACCAAAAAGAAAAAACAACTAATGAATAGTGAGCAACCCATGTAGCATGGATACATCTGTAAGACAAGCTTAGAAATAAAGCGTATAACAATGCATGAACTATGCGTTTTGTATGAATTCTTTTTTGTCCAATGGTTGCTTAAGATGAGAAGGGTTCCAGCTCAGGGCCTTGCAGTATGAAAATGGTCTGAACACTTTAGGCAAAATGAACTTTTTTATAAACAATTTCATCTGTATCCTGATACAATAATAATGTATGCTATATATTTGTGTCTCCATAAATGTGATCATGCTTGAGAGCCTTCTGGGTAATGTAGAGGAAGAAATGGGAGGGGAGAAATTAGGTGGAGTTTTCCAGTACAGCTTGTAGTTGCCTCTCTGACCATGGAGTAGTCATGAGGTCATCTAGTACACTCGCCTTCCATGCCTTCCATGGAAAATTAAGCGAGGTCAGTCGCCTTCCATGCCTTCCATGGAAAATTAAGCGAGGTCAGTAGTGCTTCAGTTCTTAGAATGAGGGGATCCTGTATGGCCTTTTGGTGTGCCCCACATAAGCAGACATACAGTTTCTTTGAAGGACTTTATCATCTGTTGGAAGAGTGAAGATTGTTACGCAATGAGCTAATCAGGAATAAGGGCAGCACAGTCACACACACACACACACACACACACACACACACACACACACACACACACACACACACACACACACTTTCCTGCTTGAGTATGCTGCATGACATAACAACTGTTTGATGTGGAACCACTATATCAGCAGAAGCCATGAGAGTCCAGTTTGTATAGTGACTACTGACAGAGTGGTACTGATAACTTTCCATTCATGTCACAGATGCTGCTTGTGAACTTAGTGTGCATGGTGGAGTTTTCGTTGCTGTTGATATTATTGGCTCCTTTCCTTCGAGGGGAAGGGATGGCTTACAAGAGTTCACATATAGGAAGTGAAAGTGATTTGACTTTGTCAGTCAGTTCTACAAGAACTGAATGGTTCTCAATCTCATCTAGTCCAGCAGTACTGAGAGTACTGAGTATTAATCATATCAGTATTGTTGATAAAATGTATATTACTCCATGAGAAAAACAAGAGGATGATGCAGGAAAGCATCCCATAGTTGTTTGAAAGTACATTGTTGGAGGTCTTTTGATTTTTTTTCTCTTTTTATCTGTATATTCTTGCGTGTATGTGTGTGTGTGTGTGTGTGTGTGTGTGTGTGTGTGTGTGTGTGTGTGTGTGTGTTTATGCATGTGGTTTTGTTTCAAATAGAAGGGAGATGCAAAAGGAAAACATTAATCCATTCACTGACTGTATGTGTATGGGTCCATTAAACTAAAGTTTACTTCTTATACTTGCAGAGATCATCATTTTTGTGCAGTGTTTTGTTTCCTCTAGCATCAAATTCAACTGTTGTCAAGTCTTCATCAGATGAGGTATGTGATGGAAACATTCATTCATCTAGAATATACATGTAACAAATCTCCAGACAATACGACCTTAAAGTGGTATTTTTCATACCATTGGAACAAATCACAATGCCAAGACTATCCAAAATAGCAAAGAATGGTAAAAGAAATTAGGGGGGGAAGTGCAATAGAAATGTTTTTTTTTTTTTTTTTTTTTTTTTGTAATATGAGACAGATGCTTTGTTTATGGAACTTAACATCAGAGCTCATGTCACATTACATTAAACTAGAGCCTAAAGGATTTCTGCCCATAAATGAAATAACAAAAATAACAAAAAGTGTTGCAAAGTCAGTCAGTGTTCAAAACAAATCCATCCCTTCCCATGTTTTGAACAGTAGTGGGTTTATTGAGTTGCTACCTGAGGCAGAAACAGAATGGCTGAGTGGTCAGCTTGTGCAGACGATGACAGCAACCTAACACCCCTCCATTTGCAGAGCTCTGCTCTCAAGGTACCCAGACCTGTTTCCAAGCAATCTGCCCTGACTAGTGTTGGTTCAAATGGAGTCTACTTTATTGATTGATCTGTGGCTGGACGTTAAGACGCTTTGCATGGCTCTGATCTCTGCTAGCCTCCCCATCGGCTTGTAGTACTTACTATGTGGTCTGAAAGGCTACCAGAACTGTTGATGGCTGGGAAAAAGTGCCCAATGAACTGGGCCTTTGGTTGGCTGGCTGCATTTTTTATTTATAAGAATGATGCCAGCATTGGTGGTGTATATAATAGATGCCTGCGCTGATGGTGGATAATAGACGCCAGTACTGAAAATGCCCATTATGGTTTTGACAAGGGTGTGATGTTAAAGTGAAGGGCAGTGTAGTTACAGTTTCATAAGGCTGTACAGCTAGTGACTTTTGCAGTCTTGTTGTGATAAGTTTAATAAAAGTAATACAGCTAAAAAAGAAAAACTCAGCTATGGCTAAAAGATATATCTCTTATTATTGTTTGCACCTGTACTTGTCTGTATGCCATTTATATGCTGCTCATTATTTTCTGATATTTCCTGCCTGCTACTCCCCTCCTCTCCTCCCTGTTTACACCTGACCAATTTTCTACCTTCCACCCTTCTCCTGCCCCCCCCCCCCCCCTTTCTTTTCTTCCTTCCCCCCCCCTACCTCTCCACATCTCTCTCTCTCTGTCTCAGTCTGTCTCTCTCTCTCTCTCTCTCTCTCTCTCTCTCTCTCTCTCTCTCTCTCTCTCTCCTCCCCTCTCTCCTGCCCCCTCCCCTCGTGGACACTACACACATTCACACACATGCGCACATATACATGCACATGTACACACACACACTCACATACACACACACACACACGCACACACGCACACAGATAACTCTCATTTCTTAACCCAACTCACCCTCCATCTACCCCATTTCTACCCCTCTCTCCTAAAGACTACCATTTCCTTTGACAGTCAGTGCATCATCTTCCACATGTCAAGGATCATTACACTGACTATGCACATGCTTGTTGTAGTCTCTAAGGGGTTTCCACAACATTGAAAGACAAGGGAAATCATAGAGTCAAAGAGAGAGAGAAGCACACATGTTCAGTGTTAACTTGTACATTGTAAATAAAGTTAAATAGAATTAGAAATTTTTATGTTACGATATGTTCATGATTTCCAAATAAAACTTCTTGCGAACTTTTTTTTTCTTACAGATTTTTGTTTAGCCATTGGAATGTACATTGCTGTAATCAGTGTTGCATTTGGATAAGTGTCACAAAAAGACATGTGTGGTGGAGGGGGGTGGACAGGGGAAAGGGATGCACACAGTCTTACAGTATGATTTTAAAACATGCCAATGTGCTTCTGACAGTTTTGCACAGGAAAACAGTGAAGTTCAAAAAAACTGTTTCCCTCACTGGCATTTAATGGTTCATAAACAGCCATTTATGGCTAGGACCAATTTTAAAGTGTTTTGCAGATAGACAGTTGTCCCTCATTTTTCTGGGAGTTCCATTGAATTCTTACTGTCTTAGATAGATCTGCTGTCACTCTTTTTCATTCACAAAGCTGGCACCACTCATAACCTGCCCCCTTTTGAAGATCAATACAGATGTCCTTGGCTGTTCAGTCAGCTGTGTGATTGCCATGATTTTCAGCCTTGTTTATTCATTTTCAGTGTGTCAGTAACTTCGCACCCCACCCCCCTTTGCTTCCACCATACCCCCACCATTATTCCTTCCAAGACTGCTCTGTTTTAAGTTTACGTAAAACTGTATATGTCTGAACGGTTTCGGGTCTTTTCTGTAAATGGTGCATGTTGAATGCCATGTTGTTTTCCGCATATAAAGTGTTATGTATGAATCTTGGTGTGTCCGTAGTTTTTCAAAGTACTGGTCAAGTTCAGTTCACATAGTTTATTGCCTAGCCTGCCACAAGGGTATCAGGTTTGTCATCTCATTAAAGTCACTGAACATTTTTTTTAAAGGAAAGTGGAAAAAAAATACGGAAAAAAAATCATGTGCAGACAAATTGTAACAGATTTACTAAAAACATTGTATTGCTTTTAAATCTTCCATCCATGAAATCTTCCATCAGATGAAAAAATGGTAATACATCAGGAATTTTTAGAAAAAGAAAGAAAATACAGGATGAGACATCTCTGAACAATCTTTTCATGGTGTCTCATGTAGATTGTTTAATGCCTGACAAATAAGTCCCAGCACTCTATAAGAACATTTTTTTTATAGGGAATAATACATCATATGGAATGTACCTCAATGCGTGTTTGCCTTTTGAAAAATATGGATGGGTGTTAAAAGAGTTGTCAGTATACAGTTGACACAAATCTGTTTCTTCTATACTGCCACCAGTGGCTGATGGTCAAAACTATTTCAGATGTGGAAGGATGTGAAAGAGTTTGTTATCCCTATGCATTTCCCAGCATTGACAAGAGATCTTTGACATAAGTCTGAGCTTCAGGTTTGGGATTGGTGCGAGGGATACGGAATCTGCTCAGCTGTTTATTTGTAGCATTCTTGTAAGTTAATCAACCTGAAATGGCAACATTACAGGGAACTCAAGCAAAAAACTATGTTGTAACTGTCAGGTTTCATCCCTTCATAGATATTTTTTTTCCCTGAAACGTGTGTGTGTGTGTGTGTGTGTGTGTGTGTGTGTGTGTGTGTATTGATCTCAAAAAAATAACTCGCTTGTTTTTGTCTTGCTCTTCTTTTTTTTTCTTTGTCTTTATAAGATTTGTCTGCCAGTGACAATTCCACCTCTTGAAAGACTTGATTTTTCAGAAACATTTTTGTTTTTATCCATTTATAAGTATGGCTGTGGTTGTCGTAATCAACAGAGCTGTCATTCATAAACATTTTGCTGTGCATTACTTGTGATTCAAGAGATGTAGCTCGGATGTAGCCCTTCCCTCTCCCTCACTGTCCCAGCACCTGCTCTCTGTGGACTCTCCTGAATGCTCTAGCTGCAATCAGAGGAGTGTTTTGTTCAGTGCATTTTTTTTTTCTGTTTGTGATGTCTGAAGATGTTATATGTCAAAAGTTCACTTCCCTGTTATGTGTTGTGAATGAGTTAGGCTGTACTTCACATTATATTTTGTGTGTTCAGCTTAAATACAAATATTAGATTCAGCTCCCAGTTTAGACCCCCTCTTTAAAGACCTGGTGTCATCAGGATCCCTGGAGATGTTAATGAGAGGTTTCACCATTTAAATGGCAGAGGGAACAGTAAATAAGAGACATATGTGCTGATCATTTGAACAGTGGCCAGTCTTGTGTTGCAGATCAATTTGCGCCTGATTCTGGTGAGTGGGAAAACCCACGAGTTTCTCTTCAGCCCCAGTGACTCCGCAGCAGAAATCACAGACCATGTCTTCAGCCATTGGCCTGAAGGTACTGTTGGCAGTGTGTGTCAGATCAGACATTTTATAATCAGTGGACATTTCACGTCTTGTTTTCACATCAATATCACCACCACTGTCCCGTCTTCTTTCTCCCTTAAATCCCCTCCCCTCTTCCCATGTCCATCTTTCCATCCCAGCCTGGAAAATTCTAAGGGAATGGGGGGGAGGGGGGGTGGCAGTGGGGGAGGAGGGGAAGTGGATGGAGGTGGTCCTTCAGTATGAATTACAATTTATATACCGTCTTCTAGAAGTTCTGTACAGGTCATTTCCCTGGTCTGTCTTGACTTTTTTCCCTTTCATTTCTGTCATCACTGGTTTTCTGCCTTTGTTACCCATATACCTGAGGTTGTTGCAGAATGTCTCCATTTTTTTTTGTTCTCTCTTTACAATTTACAGCATGTCAGCTTTTCTATTGGCATCTGAAAACGGGGGTTAAAAGATTATAAACTCTGTTCAGACTGATGTTGTGCAGACCTGTTTGCCCATATGACCATTTTTAAAGTACTGTTTTTGGTTCCTCAGTGTTTTGTGGATTTACTTTTTTTTTTTTTTTTTAACTGGGGATGATAAACGAAGTAGAGCAGCAATGGCTAGCACTTTCAGCATCACCTTTTTTACCTGCTCAATACTTATTGTTATTGGTGGTAGTTGTAGTTTTATGTTTGGTTTGGTTTGGTTTATTTGTTTTATTTTTAATGACCAGACATTCTTTTTTTAATGTAGTGACAGCCTTGAAAGGACCCCATTGTCATCTGTCCTATGGGTAGATTGAAAGTGACTGACTGCCATCTGTTTTGCAATACAAAAGTTCAGTGTGTCTACATGATTAGCAAAAGCATCTATTCAAACGGGAATCACACAATACATAAAGGAAGACACAAAATATGTAATACAATACATGAGGAAGGCACTAATCACACAATACATAAAAGACAAATGTCCAAAGTAGATCTGCTTGTCAGTTGACATGGGACACAAAGCATGCAGGCACACATATATATGCAGACTCTCTCTCTCTCTCTCTCTCTCTCTCTCTCTCTCTCTCTCTCTCTCTCTCTCTCTCTCTCTCTCTCCACACATACACGCACACACATACGCACGCACACACGCACACACACACACACACAAAGCACATGCATGCACACGCAAGCACGCATGCATGCATGCATGCACGCATGCACGCACACACACACATGTACACACACACTCACACACATACACACACACACACATACACACACTCTCTCTCCTCTCTCTCTCTCTCTCTCTCTCTCTCTCCTCTCTCTCACACACACACACACACACACACACAGAGTGTTGATGGTTATGGAGAATAGCATGCATCATGTATCATGCAGTATTACCATGGACGCTGCATTGGAAAGACAATCAGAATACAGGATATAAACCCCTCAGTTCTTCAGATCAATGGAGATTTCATCGACCTTTTGAGCTGGAATGTAATGACATGTGACTTGCTGATATTCAGACCTTGAATGACATTCCATTGTTTTTGTATGTCTGTTTACTTTGATGTCACATGTTGCTTCAGCAGTGAGACATTGAAGCAAATGTAAACATAGCTCTCTTTTTTCTATTCAGACAATTCTAGTTGTGTTAACATGACTAGGTCTTTGGATACTGGTCCTTTATTGTTTTCATTAGTATTATTATTATCTAGAATATTTACATGTCTTGTCTGTGGTCAGTGAAATGCCTTGAGTGTTTACATCAGCAAGTAAATGAAACTACAAAGAACAAGACCTACAAACAAAATACAAAATCCATGCTGAAATTGACCACTTGCAGCACATCCAGCCTTACTGTGGAATGATGTCAACAAATGTTGTGTCTCCATTTGGTTACATTTGCAACCTGTTCGGGTCATAACACTTGCGCTCTTGATCTCATCTCATGTTGTTTGAGTCAGTTTGATCTGTAAGTTCCAATATAGTCTGCTCATCCACAAATGCACACCACCACCGCTTACCCTGTCTTGTACCTGAGATGCTGTCAGAGGCTCTGCAATAAGGTGAAGTGAAGAATCAAAGCAAAATCCCTGTGTTTTCACATATGTGTCCAGCAGTCCATTTTCTGCTTCTGTGCCAATGACACTGTCAGAACGTTTTTGCTTTGAAACAGATCAATGTGTAATTGTTACAAGTAAACTTTTTTTATACGTGTATGCTGTTGTATTTATTCTTTTAAAGACTTTGTGCTGTTTATATGCCTAGAGGCAAATGTATATTATCGGAACACACACAATCGCACCCACACTCACACACACACGGACACACACACACAGAGAATACAATACAATACAATATTTATTCCTTTTGGGGTGTGGAGGAAAGGTGTGTTTAAAGCAATTACAGGAAAAGGAAAACAAACAAGACAAAATAAAACATAAAATGCTAGTCAATGCTGACATAGACCAACAATTTACAACACTTGAGAAAATCTAATATACTTTGGCAATGATGTCAACAAATGTCATGTCTCCATTGGTTATATTTGCAACTCTCGTGGCCATCAACCTCAGAAGATCGGGTTTTAAACAGTTTTATAGGGTTTTATTTTTTTTAGAGATTAGCCCAAAACCATCCTCGGGTCACAACAGACGTACCTGCCAAATTTCATTACAATCGGTTGAGCCATTTTTGAGTCTATAGTGTACACACGCACACGCACACACACACACACACACACACACACACACACACACACACACACACGAATACATATGTGTGCACACACACACACGCACGCACGCGTGCACACACACACACACACACACACACACACATATATAGATATATATATATATATATATATATATATATATATATATAAAACATGCACGCATGCATGCATGACAAGAAAAACATTTAACATTATAGGTGGTATCATCATCACTGTTATGTCATCAGCTGAAGTTGTATTCATGCTGTAGCTTTTTGGGACCAGTCTGATTCTGTTGTCATTTCTATTCTGTGTGTATGGTTCTGTGATGTTGACATCATGAAAGCTTCCTTGTTTTGTTGATGTTCTACAGTCTCAAATGTTGTATACAGTAGAAAGTAGATGCATTGAAGTCCTCAGTTAGCAGCAAGATTTGGGAAGAAAAGTCATGTTTTTAGAGCTGCCTTCCTATGCCTATTCCTTACCTTTCGTTCATTCTATGAAAAAGAGTCAGTTCATCAGTAGAAAAATTTCTCCACAGAAGAAAGAAATGTTTGGGGGAGTGGGCTAAAATAGGATTTAGCTATTTTGTTTGCTTCTGTTGCATTTGATTTGAAAACAGCTCTAGTCAGTGAATGTTCATTTTAATACCAGTCTGTGTGTGCTGTGTTCCATAGTGTTGTATTGCAGAAGGATGACTGTGGGACATCTTTGTATAATTAAATATTTCTTGAAATATATTTATTTTAGTCATAGGGACCCTCAGATTTCATCAAAGGACCCTCAGTTTGTGAAGCCTTTGAGTTGTTAAGTTTGACCACATGGAGCAGGAAGAAGGTAAATCAGTTGAAAATCATGTCACTGTCTTGAGGAAAATGGCAAAGTCTTGCAAAATTTAGACTCAAGAGCATGGCAGACTTATCACAGGCATCAAAGTTAACAGCATCTGTGGGAAGCTTTCGCTAGAAAAGAAGCTAACACTGCAGAAAGCTGTACAAATTTGCCAAGTACAGGAGGCATCATAAATGCAAGAGAAGTCCATGGGCAGGGCTGAAGGCTTGGTTCAGTACTCACGAGCAGAAAATCAAGAAAGCAAACCACTTCACCAAGGTTTTCTGTAAATGATAAATAAATATCACTACAAGTTCCAACTGTGCACATTGTGGGAAAATCTGCGCAAATGAAATACATATGCAGGAAAGTCTGCCCAGATTGGGAGGAGGACAAAAAAGTCAATGATTCTTTCAATGCCTCCTATCTTGAAATGTTAGTCGGTAGGGTAACGAATCTGTTGCCTGCTGATTCAGGTATCCCAACAGCTGAGACTGACCTGACTCATGATGAAGAGATTGAAAATGGACTGTGTCCCTAAACTGAGAAGATCCCAGCAAACCATCAGCTTACCTGATTGATTGGATCTGTGACATTTCAGTTAATGAAACTGGGAGAACACGAAAAACACACAAAGAAACAAAGAAAAGCTTTGTTCAGCACAAAAGAATCTTAAATGTTGAAATTCCAAAGAAACAAACTAAACATTTTGTTCAAGGCAAAAGAGTGTTAAATGTTGAATTATTAGAAATGTCCATTTAACTTAGAATGGGTGGATGTGGGATAATGTCATTAATTGTCATGTCCTTATTTGGTTGTATTGGCAAACCCACTGGGATTACATGTGTGTGCTCCTGAATTCATGTTGTTCAAGTTAGTTTGATCTGTAAGCTCTCACATATGCTCATCCACAAGTGTACAAGGTCACCACTAAGCCCATTCTGTAATTGATACATTCTACCATGCAATCTGGCCCACCCCACTCCCTCCCTTCACCCATTCGTGCCTCTCAAACAAAATGATCATGCATGCATGAATGTCGCAGACCATTCTAGCACATACAGTACACCCAAATTGTAACAGTACTTATTTTGCATACAGATTAGAGAGAAAAGAAAAGTTTCCACATTTGATTTGAAAGGATGCAGCTAGGAAGATTACCCAAGTTGATGTGGAAGTTGATTCCAAAGGAAAAGGACTAGAGAGGAAAGCAATGTTGACCAAAAGTTTTAAACATTTGGAAAGAGAGGTGGTTAGTTACCGCCAAGGACACAGACAGAGTACAAGACTAGTTTTAAGTTTGAAGAGGGCTCGAAAACAGGAGAGTTTCAAAACAGTGATGTACATGTGGTGGGGTATGCAGGTACAGTAGACCAGTCAGATATTGAGGGCATGAGAATTCAGATTCATCGTAGACAGATACAACTTTGTAGGAGATCTTTTGCTGAACATGGAGCCAGTGGAGAGGATACAATAATGGAGGGATATAGTCAGATGAAGTGTTTCAATAAGGCTTGAACTGAGCCCGTGTTTTTGGAACGGGGAGACGAGTCTTTTACTACTGTTCTCAACAAATACATTTTCATGTTATGTACATTTATGTAGTGCACCACTCAGCCATACATAAGTTACTTAGACTGGTTTTTAGAGTAGTGTTTACTGAATCGGTATTCTTACCATTGATTTTTCATGATGTGTTTTTCTTTGTGTTGTGCTTGTAGAATGGTCAGACGAGCAGCTCCCACCAACCAACATATTGCGTCTTATCTATCAGGGTCGCTTCTTGCATGGGAATGTCACCTTAGCAGGTGAGTTTTAGAATGCAAATCTTTCATGTATTTGAGGTCAGGGTATTGTGTGTGGTTTGTCAGTGTGTGGGTGTGCACTCTACACCCCCCCCCCCCCCCCATCCACCCACCTTCCCTTCCCACTCCTCCCCCACAGTCTATTCCTCCCTGTCCTCCCTTCTGTTTTATATTATATGCTGACTGCTTTGCTGTGTATACTTTAAGGTTACAAGTAAGTATAGTCTTGATCTACTTCCGTCTTCGACCTCTCTGTCCGTCCTCCCCTACAACTGATGATCTGCTGGGTATATTTCATGGATACTTGACTACCTTGCCATTGTGAGAGAACCAGTCAGCTATGTATCTGTCTTTCCATTTGTCTTTCTCACTCTCGTCGCAATGGGTGTGTGTGTGTGTGTGTATGCTTTACTGCTAAATCTCCCCCCCCCCCCCCCCCCCCCCCCGTCTCTTTCTCTGTCTCTGTGTCTCTCTCTTCTCTGTTTGACTGTGAGGTGGTTTGTTGTATGATGGCTTCAGTCTTGTTTGCTTAAGTGAGTTTCATTTTTCTTTTGACATCTGAGCAACCTAAATATAATCTTATTTACCATTGCCTTGCCAACCATTTTGTCTGCTATATTTCCCTTAACACCTGCCTGTGTGCCCATGGTGATGCATTTGATCTTATTCAGTTGGAGGCTGCAATTACTTATGCTGATCCAGCATTCCAGTTCCACTTACTACATTTTGAAAATGTTTCGCCAGTCAGTCTGTATCATGATGTGTTAAATATGAAGCTCATCTGTAGATGGAAGCAGGCAGAGCACTTTGTCATTGCTTCTGCCCATTGTTAGACTGGAAATTGTGAAGTTATATTCAGTATAATCTTCCTGGAATGTTTGGGCGCTTTGCATCCCAAGCCCAACTAACCTGTGGTGACTGAACCGTCAGTGTATATCAGAAAGTGTCCTGTTTTGCCAAGTTTTTTTTCCAGCTACATCTGAATTTCAGCATTTGCTTTGCATTCAGCTCATTCTGGACAGAGTCGACCAAGCTTTGGTGTTATATGGCAGTTTGGTAGAGGTCTATAATGTGATCAGACTTATTTCCCATTTCTTTGTTTTCTGACAATTGACAAACAAGCTTTATGTTGTCTGCTGTTTTAACCCATCCATGATTCAGATGTCCAAGACGAGCGCCTTTTGTTTCCTTGACTGTCACATCAAGTGGGTCTTGGGGATTTTCAAGTGTTCTGAAATATGTTTTCACTTATTGTAGCTTGTGTCTGACCTGCATTGAGGGAAGCTTAACCAGGTAATGCTGAGTTTCAGTTTGTGCATCCTCTGTCATTACCAAAGTCAGTGTCACTGTAATCTTGTATCCTTTCTAACTTCATAAAGGTGCTCTGGGACGGGGCTGTGAGTCCTAATCCATTATCACTCACATTAAGGACAGCTGCCTGGCAAAGCCAGCGGAGGTGGCATTGTTCAATCAGTGCCTTTAACTCCCATTGCTTTTATGACGGGCAGGTCCATTTCATGCTGGAGTACACTGTTCTCAGTGTGCTTTCTAAATGTCAGCATTCTGATGACGCCTATACCTGAGTGGCATAGGTTGCTAGTTTTGTCAGTTTGTGCCTCATGGAAAGAAACTGATGACAATATTTTGCATATTGTTTTATTCTTTAAAGTGCAGACCATTGTTTGAGCCTCTGCAGGGTTGATGGAAGATCAGTTACTTTACACCACTGAGCAGTGTTATTCAACTGCTGCATTACTGCCATTCTTTTTGACATGCTTTTGATGTTTTGTACATTAAACATTGTCTGCTAGTGTTGGTAGGAGTGTCAGTAGCACTCAAGCAGTTTTTTTTTTTTTTGTTTCACTGTTTAGCAAAGTGGCCATCAAACCTGTCAAGTGCTAAGAGCTGTTTGTTGCTTCTGTATTGGAAGCACCTGCTACTGCATACGGATTTTAAAAAAAGAAAAAAGAAAAAAAAAACTACCATCTTGCTGACCATTCACATGAGGTGCTTTTGCACACTTTGGGACTCACAGGAATAGCCGGCATGTGATGCCGGTGGCAGAAGTGTCTTTCATTCGTATAATAAAATGGAATCGGAAACGTAGCCCAAAACTGTCTTTCAGACAGGAGTCAGTGACGAAAAGAAAAGCAAGTGGGGAAAGTTCACTGGCATTGAAACAAGAAAACAAAGAGATCAGCAGCTGCCAGTTAACAAAACCTGTGGAGGTGCATGGAAAAAAGATCTTATGCTGAAGACAAGTGCAGTGAGCTGTGTTTGACAGATATTTCAATAGGAGGGTGATCGGGATGATGACAGTTGTCAAAGTAGAAACCCCCTTGAGGATATTCCAAAAGGTCTACACCCCAGATAAAGTGTACTTACTGTCACCCCATCAAAAAAGCCTTGTTGGTTGGTGTTTTTGTCAGTATTTCAGTTTCTCCTCCTAAATTGCTACTAATTTCCACATTTTTTTAAAACTCGTTTTGATATTCACAGAACATAACACATTTACAAAATGTCAGTCAAATCATTGTGACTGAGCTTCATTTTTGTGAAATCATGTGTTTGTTTACATTCACCCAAAGGGTATATCAGTCAGCCATAAAACCTGTCTTGGTTAGTTCATGGAAAACGAGGACCTGGGGAAATCATTTGTGGAAATGCTGCTTTGTTCAGCCTTCTGAAAACATCCATTATCAAAAATTGGGTTCTACTGCTGAAGGGTACTTTGACTGCTGAGCTAGGTCTGGACCACATATCCAGACTGAAAGATGAGCTAGAACCATCTCAGTAAATCTCGGTAAATCTCAGCATGGTCTCAAGACTGTCTCATTGCAAAGAGTTCTGCAAAATGGGGCGGACTCATACTGGGCCTTTACATTGGCAGATGCACGTGTCAGCTGAGATAATACTGTAGACTCCAATCTCACTGGATCCCATCGTTGTGTGTGTTACTGTGTGTGTGTGTGTGTGTGTGTGTGTGTGTGTGTGTGTGTGTGTGTGTGTGTGTGTGTGAGTTATGTGTGTGTTGTAATTTCTTTTGGAAGTGGGTCATGCAGGATGATGGTAAGAAGGCATGGTTGCACTGCTGGGATGTGCCACATGTGATGGAGTGGAAGGTAAAGGGTAGTGGTTTGTTAGTCCACTGATTGGATGAATGTCATCTGCATCAATGAGTGGGGGATTTTGTACAGCTTACGAGATTGTGTTTGATTGTATACCCGATAATGAAGATGGTGATGATTAGTGTTGTAATTTATGTTTGATTTTCTGTTTCTTTTTATTTTTCATTATATTTAATTTATTTGTAAATATGTTAGTCATTAGTTTAGATAGAGAGGGGTCGTTTAAACAGGAATTTATAGATTCAGCTATCTCAAAGGATGAACAGTTACAGTTGCAGCCTCACACACACACACACACACACACACACACACACACACACACACACACACACACACACACACACACACACATAAAAAGAAGGACAAAAACATGAGAAAAGATCGGGTAGTGGGTGGTAGGATCTCCGAGGGCTGAATGAAGAGTCGCTAATCAGAAGCACAGAAGGCAAAAGTACCTGACAGCTTATTATTCTGAGTCACTCGCTACCCTTCAGACAATCAGTAGTACTTATCTCACAACTGTATTGATCTGCTGGGCACAGTGCAAAGGAGGACAATGACTTGCCAGAACAGGAGAACTGTACACTTTTTTTTCTTTCTTTCTTTCTTTTTTTTCTTTGTCTTTTCTTCTGCTCATGATAATAAACATGCATCCTGTTAATAGTTTGAACAAAGCACTACATTTTAGGGACTTCAAAAATTGAACTGTGAGTGTTTTGAGAGAGAGTGAGCAACAGAGAGAGGGAGATAGAGAGAGAAGGGGGGTCAGAAAGAGAGAAAAAAGCAGAAATGGGAATGAAAGAAGAAAGAGAAAGGTGAACAAAGAATCTAAAGAGGTTAAAACACAGCCAGCAAAGTTGTCAATTATCAACATGCTAAGACATGACAAATGAAGAAGAAAACTGGTCAGAAGTATGCATGCACCAAAGACAAAATGCAAAATGCCTCGCTACCCCTCAGCTTACCAGCACCTCACTCTGAGCCACCAGTTCTTGCTGTGCTCAGACCATTTGTGTTGTACTTCTCTCTCTGTCTCACATTATTGATTTGTCCACTCGCTCTGGATCCTGCCTGCTGGATCCAGCCTGCGGGTGGCCATGTGCTCACCAATACTGGAAAATCATTTTGTCTGTCTTTCTCTCTCTCTCTCTCTCTCTCTCTCTGACCCCCCCCCCCCCCTCCCTCCCTCCCACCCCCACCCCCATTTTTAATCATAAATCGCAAGCTCAGCCTCAAAAGTCCTGTGATGTTAAATCAGGTTTACAGAGTCACTCTAACTGATGAGGGGCTTCAAAACATGGCATGACAAGAGTCGTAAGGAAAGCAAGAAATTACTGGAATGAGAAGGGGCGTGGAGAGAGACAGTATGGAATGAACATGAGCTGCAGGAGTTTCTCTCCACCAAAACCATTAGAAGGGAGAGACCGTAATGGGTGGGTAGAGGAGAGTGCACAAGGGAGGAGGGAAAGGGTGTGGTGGTGAAGGGAATGAGTTGGATGACCTGAAACAGATGCTCTCTGCTGTCTGCTGGTGCTTGACAGCAACAGTAAGACTAAGAGCTTGGGTGTGGTTGTTTGTAGTGGAGCTGGAAAGGGTGACTGGGAACACAGCTACAGGGAGGGCACTGAAGATGAGACTGGGGGAAAAAAATGAGTAAGTGAGTGAGATGGAAACAGAGAGAGACAGTCAGAGAGAGAGAGGGGGGGGAAGCAGTCACACAGTTTCACTGTATTCATAGAGGCGTCACTGTGTGCGGACTAGTCCACATACACAACACGGCATCTGCTAAATCGTGACACCACAGTGCGCAAGGTTCACACCTAGATCACTACATGTATGAATAAAAGTAATCAGAACATAAACATGTGGAAGAGGGTCTCATGGACAGGACTTAGCTTGTTGATCAATGGGCATGTCAGGAGTTGGACTTGGAACCCACTAACATTGTCTGCACCTGAAATGCAATTGTGTGTGAGAGAGTGGGTGTTCATGTATTTGAGCATATGAACGTGGGTATGTGTGCATGCATACATTATGTGTGCCTGTATGTCTGTCCGTGAACGTGTATGTGTATAGCAACTTTTCAGAGGACAGTAATTCAAGTCATAATAATGATGTGTCGTGATGTTGTTTTTGTTTTGTTTTATTAAAAAAAATTGTGATGATACAGAAACAGACAAATAGTGATGAAAGCTGAAAACAAAATGAAGACTAAAAGCAAAACAAAAGAAAAAAAAAGTTAATTGCATGAAATTAAATAAAAACAAGAGAGAGAGTGTATATGTGTGTGTGTGTGTGTGTGTGTGTGTGTGTGTGTCCTCAGCAAGTGCCTGTATGTAAGAGGCTTTCCTCTGTGTTTGGCTCTCGTCACCATCATCTCTCTCTCTCTCTCTCTCTCTCTCTCTCTCTCTCTCTCTCTCTCTCTCTCTCTGTGAGTATGTATGTGCACTTGTCTGTAGCTCATACTTGGTATGTTTACTTCAGATATTGTAATCTGAGGCAAAAATATTTATTTCCTGAAAGTATTAACAAAAATTGAAAAAGCTGTTTTTATTTCAGATTTGTTTTCATTCATCCTAAATGTCATGCAAAATTAAATTAAGCCAGAACTTGAGTGTAAATTAGTTGCATGTTAAGCATGAATTAGACTATAACTCACCCTTTCAAACATCACTCTCTGAGTGTCTCTCCCTCTCAGATAGGTTGTGGCCATTGAGTAATTAAGTCTTGCCAGATCAAATTTCTTCATTTTCGTCGTTGCTTTATGCAGTGTCCTTGACATTGCTTTGCACAGAGGATTTTAAGAAAAAACTAATGTTAGCAGTGTATCTTTCACCAAAAGAAATGGTCACTCATTCTCAGATTTCTTCTTTCAGCCCACTTTCGTTTACCCAAGTCCATTTCTTAGTTTGTGCAGTGATATGAATGTTTGTGTACATATACATGTAAAGATGGAGATAGGATAGTACCCTGAACATAGAATGAAAAGAGTAATAATGGTACCTGCGGTATTTTCTGTACTAATGGTAAGTCACATATCCATGTCCTTTGTATGTCCAGTATAAACGACAAATCAATATCATAGAAGCACTACTAACTGTGCGCAAGAACTGAAGAAGCCTGATGACTGAGTATGATAGGTGCTCGGCTACTTTTGTGTCTGCAGCCTCATTGTAAGTTGCCATCATCATTTAATGATGCTGATGGAGGGTGGTTGGGTCATTGTACCGCGATGATTTTTTTTTTCCAGATATGTTTGTGTTTTTGTGGTCTGTAGTTAGATCTCTCTCTCTCTCTCTCTCTGTCTCCCCCCCCCCCCCCCTTCCCCTTTCCCCCTCCCCCCCTCCCTGCCCCCCTCCCCTACATATGGCCATGGCTTGGAATGATTTTGAAATGGTGCACTTAATTGAAAAGTAAAGAACGTGTGAATGTTTTGTGTGTGTTTAACCAGAAATCCTGTTAATAGATTTCACACTTTGGGGTACACTTACAGAATTGAACAAAAATGAAAAATTCAGTTCAAATGTTTAATTTCAAGGTTAAAGAAGTATGAAATTGTAAAGTGAGGTAAAGTTTGGATATTTTCTTTCAACACAAAAACTTTTGTGAAGTTGGATACAGAACACAAAATGAAGACATGGATTTTTTGTTATTAATAAATCATTATTATCTATAAGTTATCTTCTGAGCTTGGGTTATATCCAAGCAGCAAACTGAAAATACTGTCGCAAATTTCACTTAAAGAAAAAGAAGTAAAATTGCTTAAGTTTTCCCACATGCACGTCAGTCATACCATCAAGTATTTTCTCAGTAACAACTAGAACACATTTTGTATTCATTTCTTTTTTTAAGTCTTAGAGGTATTTAAAACACAAAATGATTTTGTTCTGAGTACATGATTTCTTTCTTTTCTTTCTTTCTTTCTTTCTTTCTACTGATTTCACCCTCTGATATCTGTGACTTCATCTGTTTCATTTCAGTATGTTTTAAGAAAATGTATGTGCATAATGCCAAAAAAACATGTCAGCGGCCCCAAATGATTATAGCTCTTTCTTTTTCTTTCTGTTTCTGTTTCTGTTTTCTCTCTCTCTTCTCTCTCTCTCTCTCTCTCTCTCTCTCTCTCTCTCTCTCTCTCTCTCTCTCTCTCTCTCCTGTCAGCAGCACAGTCCACTTTCTGGAAGCTCCCTTACTATACCATACGAGTCTTCTTTGTGTGTGTGTGTGTGTGTGTGTGTGTGTGTGTGTGTGTGTGTGTGTGTGTTCTGTGTTTAAACGTCCCCTTCCCAATTGTCTTCAGTTTTTTTTTTTTTTTTTTTTTGCTACCCCCTTCTGACATCTATTCCACAGAGATACTCTACTTCACACACTTGTGTGGAAACACATGCATACTCACACTCATGAACATGCATACACTCGGTGTTTCATGGGCAGACACTTTAGACTTGATCAGCCAGGCTGGGCTATCAGTCTGTTAGTACATATTTGTTATACCAGCATTTAGATGCATCATGGCGTAGCAGAGACGGTGTATCATAATTCATATTACTGACTATTTGTATGCAATAATGTCATGTTGAATTTTCTCTCTCTGTCTGTCTGTCTGCTTGTCATCTGTCTGTCAGTCTCTCTGTCTCTCTCTCTCTCTCTCTCTCTCTCTCTCTCTCTCTCATCTCCTTTCTCCCCCCCCCCCCCCCCCCCCCCCCCCCCTTCTGTAAGTCGTCCTACCTCATTTTTGTTTATCCCAAGTTTTTTTCTCTCTTTCTCCCACTCTTTGCATCATCTTTCCTATGCACCTCTGTCTGTCTGTCTGTCTCGCTGCATTGTAAGTTCCTTGTTTTCTTTTTGCTTTCAGCATTGCAGTTGCCCACAGGGAAAACGACAGTCATGCATTTAGTATCACGGGAAAATTTACCAGAGCCCAATAATCAAGGTGAGGTCAGCTAGTTTTGTCTGCGTCAACCTCTCGGATTCCGTCTGCTCATTCTCAGCGTTTTTGCCACACAATGGAACACGCTTATAGTCATTGGGATGTAATTGTGCTGGTGGTGGTGGTGGTGGTTTTGTGTACATGTGACAAAAGGCAGACAAAGAAAAGTAAGGCATGCTGAGTGCATGGGTGTGGATAGGTGCAGGGTGAGGTGATGATACGGGGAATCGTGAGGGTATTTATTATATTTCTCATGCTGTCTGTTGTGACTGGGAGTATGGTTTTGTGCGTTTTTTGGATGTCTGTTGTTTGTACCATAACTATGGAAGAAAACATTGTCGAAAGGTTCCTTGTCTGTTTTGTATTGGTTATTAAAGGAAAATTACTTTGCTGCTTGTTTTTGTGTTTGATTTTTGCTATTGTTTTGTTAATATTGTTGCTGTTGTTTTCTCATTCTCATACAAATTAGCTGAAGCCAGTTTTCAGGGGGGGTGGGGTGGGATGTGTATGTGTGTGTGTTTGTATGCTTGTGCTTATGTAGGGTCGTTAACTTAGCCTTAAAGATGATAAAAGTACTGTACCTATAAAAACCCCTGTCATATATAGATGATTTTCTGGCACATTTATTTCTCATTTTATTGGTTTATCTCCTGGTCAAAAGCTGCCTTCCAGATTGCTAGGAGCTTCTGAAGTTTGTTGTTAAACTGAAAGTCACACTGTGGTTTGACTAGCAATACTACTCAGTTGTCTTTGGTTGGTTGGTTGTTTTTTTTTTTTTTGTTTTGTTTTTAAATTTGTCTATTTGGGTGACTGGACTAATTTTTTTTACAATTCTGGGTTTGAAAAGCATCTTTTGCTTGTACATTATGCACATAATCACTCACTCGCATCTCTCTCTCTCTCTCTCTCTCTCTCTCTCTCTCTCTCTCTCTCTCTCTCTCTCTCTCTCTCTCTCTCTTTTTTCTCTCTCTGCTGCAATGCTTGCACGAACACACATTCTCTCTCTCTCTCTCTCTCTGTTCTCTGTCTCTCTCTGTCTCTCTCTCTCTCTCTCTCTCTCTCTCTCTCTCTCTCTCTCTCTCTCTCTCTCTTCTCTCACACATACATTTATTTCTCATTGATCATTTAAGCTATGGAAGTCATGTCTCTTTCTTCTGTTCATAGTATCATTTTCTCAGGGGGGGGGGGGGGGGGGGGGGGGGAGGAAAAAGGGGTGGAGGGAGGAGGGAATCTCTGTGTTATTGCAAGCAGTCTGTCAGGCACTTGTTCTGAAATCTGTATTACTTGATCTCTGAGGTTTGCCAAGTAGATCTTGACATGTTTGAGGTTATGGTTGTTGGGAATTATACAAAATACTTGGTGAGTCAGTTTTATGGAAGTTGATATGAGTGACAAAACCAGTCCCACATTATGTCTTTTTTTTTTAATTATATAAGCGGAGTTGCAGCACTTACAAGTAATAAGGAGAAAAAAGGATTGATAAAGTGCTGAAGGTAGCTGCTAAGATGTCATCAGAAATTCAAGTCTCATTGGAGGCATTAAGTCTAGCCTACATCAACTGATCAAGCCAGTGAAATTAGAGTGTTTGAAATCTCACACATGACTTTCAGGTATCAAGTTTATACGCAAAAAAAAAAAAAAAAGATCCTTGATTTATTCCAGTTCTGTGCAACTTGCCATTAACTACCACATTTTGGGTTTTTTTTGTTGTTATTGTTTTGTACATAAAGTACCTGATTGGTTATAAAAAAAAAAAAAAACAAGCGAACAAAACACACACCAATTTTTTTTATAGCATCCTGACACTTTGTTCAGAAGAGTTCCTTGTGATTTGACTTCAGCGCAATGACATATGGCCCTTTATGGTAGTTAGGGCTATAAGCAACATTCTCCCATCCTTCCCTCCCTTGTAGAGTTCTAAAGCATCTTGTTGATTTTCTTTGAGTTAGGACATTATGAATTTTCAGTTCAAACACTGCTTCTGGTCGGCTGGTGATTGAGATGAGGGCAAAAATGTAACCTTTCTTGTAAAGGCTTTTAGTGTAGCCAGCATCAGTAGAGGTAACCTGGATTGTAATGGAACCACACACAAAAAATGACTAACATGTGTTAAGACCAGTGAATCAAGTCGGTGAAGTAACAACTAAACAGGTAACTTTCACACATACATGCTTTTTTTACTCGTATCCCTTTTTTGTGTGTGTGTATGCAGGTCAGTTGAAGAAGGACAAGAGCGGGGAGACAGGCTGCAACAACTGTTGTGTGGTTCTCTAGTGGGGCCAGCGACAACAGCAACAACAACAACAACAGAGACCCATGTGTGGTGATATCACGGTGCGGCCCCGCAGGGCAAGGCGAAGAAGAACATGTGTACATAGGTTTCGCTCATATACTACACTCAACAAACGGGATTCTGTGGGCTGCTGACGGGATTGAGGAGGAAAACGGAAGAGAATAATAGTGTGTGTGCCACCTGGGGAGTGTGGGGGAACAGGGCAGGATGGGCGGCTTTCTGTTCCAGATTCCTTCGGAGAGTGCGGGTGTTGGAGGAGCAAATGGCATGCACATGAACGCACACATGCATGTACACACGAACTCGTATATGCATAACTGTGCATGCAAACATATACGCAGAAATGTGTACATACCTTTGAACATATACCTACACACAGGATTGTGTGTGCGCATGCGCATTCACACTTACGTATACACACAACCATATTCACATTATGTGCTGCCTTAGTGAAGAAATTGTTAAAACTTTTCTTTTTGCATTATCCAAATTTGCAGAATCCAGTACACTGCTTTTTAATTTTAACTAAAGAATTGACAGCAGCACATTTTACAGCCACAATATGACCTAGTACAGTGTGATAAATGTATTAACAAGTGAAAATATGATTTAGTAAATGGAGAACCATCAGAAAAAAAAAATGATAAATGTTACAGATCGAGTTAAAATTATGTGAGTGTTTTCGGTACCTTGTGCATGTATACATACATTTACATTCACTTCTTCACATCTCTGCAGACATGTTATCTCAGTCAGCGAGGGCATGCAAATTTGCATCATGCAAGTGGTCCCAAAGTGAGGTCTTTTTGTGAATGATCTTACTCCGAGGGTGATGCGTACTGTCACGCTGTGGATCCCAGTGGCATTTTGGTTCATCGAAACATATATGTCACTCAAATAAAAAAATGGAGCCTGTCCCGTTTAACTTGAAAGGCTGTACAAAAGAATCTGAAGTATAATCATGCTGTGTGATGAGAAGAAGAGTAAATGCTGTGATTTGTATATATTTGTGCGTATGTTTATGTAAGATTGTAGACTGGGCAATCTTTTCATTGAAAGAAAATTTAAACATTGTATGCTCACATCTTTCAAGTGACAAGATGATGATTAACAGATGCATTGGTAACTGGAAGCTTCTTGCTTTGCAATAATCATTTTTTATTCTAAAATTGATGTAGAAAAAAAAAACGATGAACACTTGTCTCAAAATTTATTATGCGCTCTGGCTTCTGTGTACACGGTAGGTTGGGTTTTTTTGTATTGTTTTGTTTTGCTTTTTCTTTTGAGAAGTGTATAGCACCTCTTGGGTTTTGATTCTTATGGTTTGCGTATGATTAAATAAACTGAATTCTTGCCCAACAACCTGCTTTAATGGGTTTCATTGGTCATAGTTTAATAGTTCTCGGGTTTGGAGATTGTTTGGTTTGATTCTATATGGTCATGGTGTTATCAGTTTTTATAAATTTAAGGCCCTTCCAGCTCTCTTAATTTTTATGTTATTAAATATCATCATCGTTACCTATAGGAAAGTAATTTATGAACAGAAAAAGAAATACATTGCAATCAAGAAACTGGAGGAAAAAAAAAAAAAAAAAAAAAAAAGGAAAGAAAAAGGAGGAAAAAAGACAGGACAGGCTAAAAAAAATCCCAAGGTGTCATTCGTGTGGTACGACGTCACAAATGTTCACATCAGAACTAGATTAAGGAGAAAGTTGTGTTCAGACCAGAATGTCCCTGGGACCAGCGTTGCTACCACTCAAGTACGAGGACCATATCACTTCTCCACCGCCCCCACATGCTCCTTTCCCGTTACACTCATACCTTCCCTCAGACAATGGGCTTTCTTCAGGCTTTCAATGATTCTGCCTTGTGCTTGTGTGTTGTTGGCTCGTGACAGAGATCACGGGGAAATGTGACTGGCCAACAGAACTCTTGGATTTCAATATGGAGTCGTGGCACCAAGATACAGCCTGTTGTGGAATCAACAGTGAATTTTTTTTTTTTTTTTTTTTAATCTGCTAGAGAGCATGGTGAATGGGATGGTTGAAAATATACTGTCGTCAGAAAGTTTGCCTTTTGTTGTCATTTTGTTCGTTTGTTGTTTGTTTGCTTTCTTTTCTTTGGATATGTGTGTGTTTATCATCCAGTTCTCAAGATTTCTCGTGTTCAAACAAGTGTTCTTTCTTGTATGCAATGATTTCTTTTTCTCATGCATAGCGTCTTTTAGTCTCTTACGGCTGTCTCTGGTCTGGTCTTGTTTGCGTCATAGAACCTGTACATTTTTACTGTAGGCATTGTTTCGGGGTCTCCCAACAAAGGACTTTGAATTCTGACCAAATGAAATATTATTTAGAGAATGAGAGAGAGAAGAAAGTGCTGTGAGACATTCAAATCATGTTGCATGTTTTTTAAAGCTGTGTTACAATTTTATCGTGAAAACATTATTATATCACCCCCCCCCCCCTTTGCCTGTCTTTGTCTCTCTCTGTATCACACTCTTTCTCTCTCTCTTTTTCCGTCTGTCTGTCTCTTTCTCTCTCTCTCTCTGGAACACAAAAGTAAGATAGTGTAATGATTTGTCGGTGCCCATGTCCCAAGACACACCGGAAGCTCCGCATAAGCTGTATATGATGCGTGAGTTCTGGTGCTTGCCCCGTGTCATGAAATGTGAGTTTGTTGCTGACTTTCCTTTCCCTGTGTGCTGTCCTTTGTTTCTTTCCTCACCAGTTACCAGGAAAGTGTGTTTTTTCTGAAGAAAGCATTGAAAATCTAAAGAAAAGAAAGTGGGAGGAAAAAAAACTGGGATTTCTAATGTCTTTCCCAAGTAAAGCAGTCTGATCTTCATCCCTGTAGAATGCCCTGTTTTGGGGGGAAAAAGAAAAACAACAACATAAAAACGATACTGACTAAAAAATAAAAATGATGTCAGGAAATGTGGGCTGATACCCGATTCTACATAGTATGGAAATGAAAGGAAAATATCACATGCTGAATCGGGGCTTTTTGCTAGCCACAACCTCTGGTGTCGGTGGAAGGAAGGGAGTAACGTGGGAGGGAGTTAATATCAGTTGAGTGATGGGTCTCTGTGTGTCAATGCGAGGTGCAAATTAAAAGTTCTCTTTTGACTTGTGAAAATCTGTCAGCATCTGGGAGTGAGTAGGCAGGACGAGTGAGAGGCGATACAGTGCCACAAGACTTCAGCACAGAAGTGGACAGCCAAAATTGTTGTGGAAAGCTGACTTGTTGATGTGATACCAAGGATGACAAGTCGAGCGAGGGTTTTAATATATTGCGGTAGCATGTTTCTGTTGATGTATGAGTGGTGTGTGTGTGTGTGTGTGTGTGTGTGCATGCCATTTGCATGTAACGTGTTTTGACATGGGAGGTAGATTTTTCTTTTTTTCATATGGAATTTGTGACTGTGATGTTGTATCAATTAGCCACCAGGGATTAAACAGCGGTTGTTGTTTTCTTTTTTTTTTTTTCCCTGTTCTTTTTCATACATAGCACAATTGTTTTTCTGCCTGTATTAATGATAGAACATGCTTGCATATTTTTGCTTATGCTGGAAAATCTTTCTTGTTTATCTGTCTACAGTTTCTGAGTGAAGCAGATTTTTAAAAATTTGCATATTTTCTATTTCTACTTCAACTGATTTTTTTCTCTTTGTCTGTCTGTCTCTCTGCCTCTCGTTTTCTCTCTCTCTCTCTCTCTTTCTTTCTTTTTTTTTTGAAGACCATCTTGAGAGAGGTAGCAAGCATGTTTAATCATCTAGTTTGTAGACTATAAAAGTATTTATGCTGGTGCTGTTCTTTTACAGACTTTGGTTTTCTTTTCTTGACTTTAAATACTGTAAGTGACCCAGTGTGCAGTTGACAAGAAGCACTTGCATTCAGTCTTCAGTATAAAAAGAGACTACGTCTCAGAAGGACTGTGGAGAGGGCAGAGACTTCCCACTATCATTGATGAAATCATTGATCTACAGGATCAGCAGCAAAATCTCTGGTGGGGTGACCCTTGGGTTATATTCCACCTTTCCACTAAGTTTCATTAAGATTTGGTCAGTAGTTCCCGCAACCTTTAGGAAATTAAATATCTGAACACTGTAACTGATGGAGGTAGAATGTATTTGGCATCCTAATGTTTAGAATTTAAGTTTTCTTGCGTTTTCCTTTCATTCAGCATGAGAGTACTGTGGTAAAGGGTGTGATGAGGATGATTAATGTCTACTGTCATAAGCGTGCGGTGGTTACATCCTGTGTGTGCATTTTTAATCTGACGTCATTTTAAAAGGCTGTATTTCACTTGACGATGCGATCAACTGTCGTGTTTTTCTTATTCTCTTGGCTGATTTTAGTCATTGGTTGGAAGGTGTATCAGTGATACTTACATTTTCTGCCTTTATCATATGTGATCGATGTCCTGGGAACAGAATGTAGCCTGTGATTGGACCGTTTGTTTGGAGTGAAGGAGAGGGAGAGTGAGATCTATCTTAGTGCTTTGTGTTAGCCTAATCCTGTGAACTGTTCATAGTTACAACAATGTCATTAATAAGTAGATATAGGTAAGTGTTCAAAGTCCTGTGACATGTGAAGTATATAGAAGTACATATTGTTTATAAGAAAGCATCAGTAAGGGAAATCTTTCTACTGGTACATATTTCATATCATGGAAATACCTCTCTCACCCTTTTCAGCATCAGTAAAGCGCTGCATATGCAATATCCACATTCTCTGTGACATGGAAATGTTGCTTTTTTTTTTTCCTTTTTTTTTTTTTAAAGTTCATGGCAGCAAGAAAGTTGTGCCTGGCAATATTCAGCAGAAAAAAATATGCTTCAGTTCACACACACTCTCTCTCTCTCTCTCTCTCTCTCTCCACTCTCTCTCTCTCTCTCTCTCTCTCTCTCTCACACACACACACACACACACACACACACACACACACACACACACACACACACACACACACACACACACACACACACACAGAGCAAAGTAGCAGGTTGAATAATACTATGGCATCATTTGCCCCCAAGAAAATTGCCCAGATTTGACTGGACAATCAAAGTGTACAGTTTAAGTTCACTGGTAAGATTAATAACTGAGAGCATCCCCCTTATCACCAAGAGTCTTTTAAGCAGTTTTTTTCTTTTGTTTTGTGTCAAAAGGAATACAGCTTTAACCATGAATCGCGTGTCCTCAGGAGAAATTGTTGCATGTTTCGAGGTCATGATGTGGCTGTCTTTTTCAGAAGTCGTTCATCTGTTTTGTTCTGTTTTTTTTTTTTTATTTATCACTAGTGCAGTGAAAAATGTGACATAAAATATTCGTCATTGTCCAGCTTTGTATCCTGTTGGCCGTACCTTGCTCTCACTCTCCGTTGTGTTGATTTCTTAGTCTCTCCTCTTGATTCATTTACATTTCCTTACCTTTTTAAATTTTTTTTTTTTTTTTTTTCGAGTTGGGAAGTTTGTGTCTGGGTAAAGTCTTTGTTTTAGAACAAAACTTGGTTGTGTGTGTGTGTGTATGTGTGTGTGTATGTCTGAGAGAGAGAGAGTTTTCCTTTACAGATTTTTTTTTTATGATTACACTTTGGATACATAAAAATTATTGGTATACTGTGCTTTTTGTTTGTTTTTCAGTTCTGTACATTGTGACACAGTGGAAGTAGTAGTAGTAGTAGTAATCGAGACTTGAACAAATATTATTCAGAGCATTGTCTTGTTGTACACACCTCTGTCAAGGATTTGTAAAGCTGCCAATCAAAAGAAGATCCATTATTACTACTGTTTTCTTGCTTGTTGTTGACAAAATTTGGTGCCTGTACACTGTCTTTCTCTGCCTGGCTTTTTCTACTTTATTTATATCAGGGTTCAGCTTTTTCTTTCTTTTTTTTTTTTTTTTTTTTTTTTTTTTGTCAATGCCTTGGCTGACACCGACAGCTGCCCTTACTTTTTTCTCACAATTGGTGGGGGAGGTGAGTGGTTTGGGCGCTTTTTTTTGTGCTTTATTTTTATCGACTTGCTTTTGTTCAGTGAGTCAAGGTATCATCTTTATTTGGTGAGCATTAAGGATGAATTTTTTTTTTAAATCATTTATCAGAGCTGAATACTTTTGCAAGGGGGGAAATGGTGTTATTCATAATTGGTTTAGTAATACTGGAAACAGTATTGATGATTTAATTATGAATAATATCACTTCTGGGTTATACCATTAAATAGAATAAGTGTGTTTGTGATAGTGTCTATACTGTCTGTAAAGTTTGGGGGTAATTAGCTGTTAACCATAAGTGAATCTCCAGGTCTTTTAATAGCACAGTGGATCAAGTCCACAAAGCGAGTTATTATGTGTATGCTTTCATTGAGATCGAGAAGGGGGAAAAATGCAAGTAAAATCACAGTACATGCGAGGTTGCAGTTTTTTCCCAGAAATCACCATTAAATTTGTGTAAGAAAGGCACTCAGATAGTCAATGATCTTACCATAAATTTTAGTTAGGGAACTGGAGGGAGAAAGGGTGGTGTTAGGTGGTGGGAGGTTAGGTTGAAACGTATATTTATATTACAACCGGATTTTCAGTTGTATTGTGTAGTGAAGGCCTCTTTGTGTGTATTCAATGAAATTGAAGCAGCCTTTTAGCAGACAGGGGCAGCAATATTCAAAAGACAAAAATTGTCATAGAAATCTCTCTCTCTCTCTCTCTCTCTCTCTCTCTCTCTCTCTCTCTCTCTCTCTCTCTGTCTCTCTCTCTCTCTTAAATGGAAATGATGTGGCATGAAAATCGGTTTTTAACAAATTGCCCCATAGGAAGGGAAATAAACAAAGCAACAGCTGCCAACAGTATAACAGTTACGTACACCATGATGGTGAGGTACTTCAGTGGGCATTACCCCTGCCTTTGAACAGATGCATATACACTCTCAAATCTCCACCATCTGGACGCTCACCCCCCACCACTGGCTCCCCCACCCCCTTCAACTTTACCTACACTGTTCCTCCTATCCCCTACACACTTATGCGCGCGGGCACACGCACATGCAGGCATGCGCATGCTCACACACACACACACACAAGAACAACAACAAACACACACACGCGCGCGCACGCACACACACACACACACACACACTACTCGCACCAGCCACTCTCCCTCCATTCTCCAGCATACAATGATTGCAACGAAATTGTTGTTAGAGCATTGATATAATTGAAATAGTAAATGGTGACATGATTAATGGACATCTCTGGAACCTGATTTTTAGTTCACACCAGATCTTTACATAGAGCTATCAGTTTGAAATTACATATTTATCTGAAATTACTGAGATAACTTCAAAATGATTTCAGCATTTTTAGGCCCACTGAATCTGGAGTTTGAACTCCGTCAAGAATCAGGTGCTTCCTCAGGAATCATGGGGGAAATCAGTGGCAGGGGATCATGAGACAGTGATATATAACAAAAGAAAAAAGAAACGCACATTATGAAGTTTTTCTCTCTCTGGCAGTACGATGACGATTTTTAATTACCAAGTTTCTTCATAACTGAGTGTGGCTGAAAGTTCTCAGAAATGTGGGGGAAGTACTCTGATATTAAGAATTAGGACTGGAGATAGTTGCCTAGGCACTTGCTTTTATAGTATTCTTTCATTTTTTTTCAATAGTCAACACTCTCCCATTCATTTGTCTGTCTTTGAAATTTCTAAATCTGACCATGGACTATCTTAGAACTCCTTAACCAAACAAAAAAAAACACACATTTTTAACAAATGTATGTGTGTGCGTATATATATATATAAAAACAACAAAAACACACACACACACACACACACACACACATACACACATAATTAAAGAAGAAGGAAAGAAAGAGAAAAAAAATAAACCTGAAATATTTTCAGAGCCAGGTAGGCTAGTTCTTATCAGCTATTGACTTGAAACTTAATGGAACTTGGCTTGAAATTGACAGGAAATGGGTTCATTTTGAGTTGTCTACTCCTTGGTTGGTGGCTTGACTGTGATTTTGTGCTGTACTTGTTTCACGTTTCCCCCCCCCCCCCCCCCCCTTGTGGCGCAGGAAGGAGAAGGGTGTGTTGCACTATCAGTGTGAAAACAATATATCATTTGATTGTTTGGTCTTCTGTTCAGTGCCTCCACCGGCGGCCATGATCTGGAAGTTGGCGTCATTCTCCTTTTCTCATTCTTTATCAGTTGCATACTTTTGCGTAGTCTGTGTTCTAGTCTGGAAGGCTTACAATGTACATAGTTCTACAGATATTTCGGAGGGAGGAGAAATAACATGTGTATATCTAATATGTATACATTTTGTCATGTGTGTGTGTGTGTGTGTGTGTGTGTGTGTGTGTGAGCTCGCGCGCGCGCACGTGTTGCAAATACTGTAGTACATAAAATAATTGTTAAGATTGTGGACATTTTTCCTCCTTTTTTTTTTCTAATCCCCCCCCCCCCCCCCCCTATTGAAAGTTTGAAGCATGGTTTTTTTGTGGAATATCTGACATACTTTTAGTCGATCATAGGTAAAGTTCTGTTCTGTCTACCGCTTCTCCCTTGATTTCATTTTTTTCTGTGATAACAACTTGTTATTCTCTAATGAGCCAATCTCTGAAATAGTAGGCGATATGCAACTGTTTGTTATCATTTAAATTCATGTAGCTGTAAGTATTGTGGTGTGAAGGGCAAGATGCCTGGAATTACTTAGCATGTCACTGCATTACCGCTTGGTAGAGGATGTAGAGGCTCCAGTGGTAGGTTCCTGACTATGTGACTGTCCTTCCATCTTTGTTAGCCTGGGGCTCAGGGGAGCTAGTAAAGGACAGGCCTGTCCGTTACCTGATGGTGCCCTCCCATGTCTTCTTCTGTCTGCCTCCTCTCCCTCACAGCAGTCTGCCCTGTGGTTGGTGGTTGCTTTTTGGAGGTGGGGGGGGGGGGGGGGGGGGGGAGTGTGAACAGGAGGGGGAGGGGTTGCCAGTCCGGTTGATTACGTCATACCATTTTATCTGCCTCATCTATTCAGTGGTGAAGGTTATAGAGTTCAGTAGCTTGTCCGACTGTTCGGAGTATTTAAGACTTCTTTTGTTGTAGTGTGTGACCTGTGTACAGATGTTGAAGATCTGGAAGCAACTTCCTATCTCCAGGGTTTGGCTTTGTCTGTGGAAATGTTAAGAGTGTGCCCAATTGTCACGAGAATACAGACCACCAAAGGCGATGACTACTACTTTGTTTCTTCCTTGCCGCACGTTGGTCATGACATTTGTCATCTTAGCATTGGTCTCCTCGTTGTACACCTGAGCTGTTATGTCCAGGCACTGAACAAGACTGGTCCGTTCTTCTTGTTCACCATCCAGGCCATCAGTGTTGCTGGCAGATAAGCTGACGTTTGTCCTTCCCCAAATGCTGACCAATTTTTTGTGAACTTCCAGTGTGTCAGTCTCAAACATGAAGGTGTGAGAGAACAACTGGCCTTGTCTGACTCCCATCAGAAGTGGTGAACCATTTGCCAATGTTTCATTCAATAGAACTGTACCTGTGGCTTTGTCATACAGATTTTCCGTGACTGATAATGTTGGCACTGATGTTGAGTTTTGTCATGAGGCGCACAATGCCGCATGCTGTTCACTGTCAGATTTCTTTCTGAAGTCACATGAACACATGGCCATGGGGCAGATGTCACTGTCGCACAGAATTCTCAGGTTGAAGATCTGTTTGATGGTGCTTCTTCCCGTCTTGAAATATATCTGTTCTGCCATGGTAATCTCCACCAATGGTTTAAGTTTGTTTGGACCTTAGGAGTCACTTCACTGGGATGACTAATAAAGCTTATGGCACAGTGTTTCAGGCACTTTTGCAGGAAAAGAAGAAGGGAGACGGCCATTCCCCTGTCTGCCAGATGTTACTGTGTATATGTTTGTTTGAGCGTCAGTCACAGTGAAGGCTTTGATCCTAGAGAAGTTGCTAGTAATTAGACAGAAATTAATGTCAAACACTGTCTGTGAACGTGACATTCCTCAGAATGGAAAGGTATATTGAAAAAGATTTTTCAGAAGCTACAGTGGGTTTTTTTTTGTTTGTTTTTTTTTTTTGGGGGGGGTTCCATTTTTTTTTTTTTTTCTTTTATTTTTGTTTCTCAACAGTTCTTGATGTTTAGGAATTGGTTTGAATAGGAAGAGAAATGTTTTGAGGTACGGTTTAAGCCAGAGAAACAACATCAAAACATCTCTGAAGGAGCTCTGTATGTTTTCTGACCTATCAGTAGAATCATGTTTTAAGACTACTACAAAATCTTCCCCGTCTGTGCAGTTATCTGTCATCCCTTATGATTGGCAAATTTGTCATTGCAGGTTCCCAGAGTGGAGTCCATGAATGTACATCATCCCAACTTTTACCCACAAATTCATGTTGCCCAGGCTGTTCACCAACATATTGTTATGGTCAGATTGAGTTACTGCACTCACAGGTTTTCTGTGCATATTCATGCCATGAAAACTTCACAAGAGAAGATGGATGTTTTTCAGTGCGGGGTCATATATTTTGCCCGTAGTCATTGGAATCGAGCAGGTTTTCAGTCACAGTTTCCGTCTGCTTTAGAGCTGGCTTACTCAGATATAAAGTAGAGTAGTATGTTCTGTCTAGGGCCCAGTATAGCCAGGATTCCAAACAGAGCTATCAGTTGCCTTGTCCACATGTGTAGCTACAAACACCGAGATCACAGATGTGCTTTCTTTTTACCGTCAGCCTGTTCATCGTTTACATCCATCAAAACTGGATGACTAAAATCCAAAAGGCATTTTCTCTACCTTTCTCTACCTTTAAGATTAAATATGCTACTTTGGACCATCTGTTAACTTAGATCATTTTGAAATTGAAAGACTGTGGTTAACTGTAGGGGGAAAAGTCAGGATTGTGTATACTGTGTAATGGTAGAAACTTGTCTTTGCAGACTCAGGCTTGGTTGTTCCAGTGTCAAGAGCTGTTGGCGGCATTCACTCTCTTCGGCATGGCGGTCGCTTCTCTCTTTCCTGACAGTTGCATTTTCTCATTCGTTTATGATACACAGCACTTTTTTTTTTTTCTTTTTTTTTTTTTTTTTTGTATTGAACTATTTGTGTGTGAACTTGCATGTAATGATTGAAATTCACGAGAGGTATAAAGTGCAGATGTGTAAATAAATGTTACTGTGTTTGGAATGCTTTTTTTTTTTTTCCAGTTGAGACTCCTAATTAAATTTATTTTTAACCCGAGTTCTGCACTGATGAACAAAAATTCCATCAAACACTTGGATGTGCATGCTCGTGCGCACACACACACACACACACACACACACACACACCTATATACACATCTTCAAAAGCGTTTGCTCTCAAACTGTCGCAGGTTGTGAATTGAGTAGTCGTTCTCATAGACAGGTTTAGTCGTTTCTAAAATATCCATTGTGTGTATGTTTGTGGTTTTGTTTTTGTTTGTTGTTGTTTTTGATTGTTTCTTTTTTTAATGTATTTTTCTTTGAGTTTCCCATTTCAGATGGTCATCAGGGATGCAGTTGTACTTTTCATAGTATATGTATTGATTTCAAATTGTGATGTACCATTGCATTGAAGGTTAAATTATTCACAAAAAATGGAAAAATCTTGAATAACTGTGGATAAATCTATCTTTTAAGTTTGGTTTGTCAGTAGTAATGGGTATTGCCAAATTGTGATGATGGTAATCTTTCTTTTCTCCTTTGAAAAGGTGTCTAGTCTGGTGGGGACAAAATGTCGAGGGAAAACAGGACAATTTTCAGTAGCTTCAGAGGAGAAGTTATGTGATTCATAATTCTGTCAAAAATGATTAAGCCATATTTCTGAAAAGTGATATAGCTGAAGTGAGGGCACTAATACTGGTAAGTTATTGCTTCATCATCGCAGAGATTTTCAGATTACACTGATAACAATCAGTGAAGAAAAATGGCATAACTTAACTTCATCGCACAGAGATTTTCAGTTTACACTGATAACAATCAGTGAAGAAAAATAGCACTGCACGGCCAGTAGACCTCATGAAATAAGGAGAAAAAGAAAGAAAGAAAAAATCAGAAGATAGCGCCCTGTATTTCTGTTGGCAATAGAGTTACCATTTCTCTGTTCATGGGTCAAGCAAGTAGATCTGGAGAGTCAGAGATCTTCATTCGAAGCGCATATCAGGGCAACAGTTAGGGTATCGACTGTCTACATTACAGACACAGCATGTTACCCCCATGTTTAGGCAGTTTTGTCTCTCTGATTGAACTGTTCAGCTGACTGATGTGGGGAACCTTTCCTTTGGGCGTGCCCATCAGCAGCAACTGTCCAATGAAACCAGTGGGGTCAGTGGCTGAATGCAAGCTCCAGTAGATTCTCGCTCTTGCACATTTCTGAATGTCATCTATTCACATACCTGAAATGCTTCTTTTTTTTTTTTTTTTTTTTTTTGTCAGGCTTGTTTGTAATTGCTACCGGGAGACTCGGAGAAGATCGAGGAGATAGTGATTTGAAAAGATCAAGTGTTGTTGGGTTGGAATAAGCATATTCATCTGCATGTTTATTAAAAAGTCAGGTGGTACAGGATCAAGGAAAGAACATTTGGCACGCTTGGATAAAAAGAAGAGATAAGATGGGGGGGGGGGGGGGGGGGGGGGGAGGGTTGGGGGTCTGGTCTGTTTTTTGTGTGGTTGTCTTTCTGGTCTTGAAAATCTCTGTCAGTGACTCTTTGTCTTCAGTGCTGGCACCAGTTCTAAACATTGGCTCAAGAACAAAGATAGCATGTAGAAGTAATAATATATGCTTCTGATTTTTTTTTAATTTTTTTTTTAATCTTGAACAGACTTGTAAATAAACGTCTTTTTTCTGTAATTTTTTTTTTTAACTGTTCTGATTTGAGAACTTGAGTGACTGCCATTGGTGGACAAAATCAGCTGTCACTTTAGTCCAGTGAAAGGGTGTGGAAAGTCAGGAATTCTGTGCCCCTCGGTGTCATGCGAACCCCTGAATGAAGCTGTTGACGGAAGGGATCAGGATTCCTGACAAACATCAGCAGTGGGTGTTGATCTGTGACGTCAGCACAGGTGAGGAGATGCCGCAAGATTCAGCATTTGTTGTGTGCTGATCAGTTGTGCGTGTGTCCAGTTGAAAAATGTACGTGAGGCTGCACTTGTTTTACGCAATCTTTGGGAATATGGCGTGAGTACCACCGGTGGTCTTTACATGTGGAGTGAGCGTTGAGAATGATTTGTCATCCTTTTTTAGTGGTCTCCCTGCCCTCACTGTTTCCATCTCTTCCTCTGTGTCTTTCTCTACCTGTTGTTATATGTGGACACTTTTTATATTGTATTTATGTGTGATTTTTCCCAGTTTTGTATGACTTGAGACCTTCTTCTGGTTTTTCTGTTTTGTGTACCATTGACTTTGGTATCAGAATCTTTATCATCATCCAGCTGGGAAAACTGTCCGTGACTCAGCCTTCTCATAAACCCAGGCATGCAAACACACACACACACACACACACACACACAATTTTTGTGTACATGTGCACAAATCAGCAATGTTTTAGTTTCTCCCACTGCAATTTCTCAGTATATGCATGGATGGAATTTTGAATTTGTGTGCTGTTTTGTTGGTTGGTCGGTCGGTTGGCTGGACTTGTGAGGGTTTTTTTTTGTTTTTTTTTTTTAATCATACTTGCATGCAAGTTGGCAGTGACTTGCATATTGTTCGATTGATCAGATATAGTGACAATAAGTTTCAATATGAAAATTTTATTATTCAGATCAATTATATGTACATTGTGTTTTGTTGAAATAAAACCACAGTTGTAGTTACTTTGTGTGTATTTTTCTTGCTCTATGATTCTTTCCATTTCATATTAAGTCAGACATACTAATGAAGGCATCTGTCAGCTACCCAGTCACATGTGTTGAACATTCCAGATTGGAAAAAACCCAGTAAGGGGAGAGAGAGAGAAAGTGTGTGCTTTTGTTCATTTGTTTTTCTCTACACCCCTCACCAATTTGGATATAAACTTTTAATGCAAACTACTATGTCAAGTTGTGTGTTTGCATCTGAACTTTTTTTTTTTTCTTCTTCAAGGAACCCCAGCTGGTTAAAATAAGCAGACAAGGCAGACGCTGGTTTTACCCAACACACCAAGATATAGAAAGGATATCAGATAGACAAGGTTACTGAACCATGATAAATGCATCAGATTTTCTTTTCTTCCCCATCTTCAAAAACGGGAATTTTCATCTCTGGTGGTATTCACCATACACAGACATGCTGAATTTGTACTCGTCAGAGAGGGGAATTCTTCTGTATCAGTATGCAGATGTATTTCAGTCGAAAGGAAATTATACAAGCCACTTTCTTGAGCATTTGAATACTCATAGCTCTTTCCCATTTACAAAGAACAATGTAGTTTTATCACTAGGGTTGTTTTGAGATTGGTTAAAGGTTGCTCTCCCTCCACACTTGTGACAGGAACAGGAGCCGACAACATGTTTATGCAACCAAAGGGAGATTACTCTGATGAAAAAAATTATCACCAGTGCACTTGCTGATGGACAGTCAAATATTTTCATATTGATACATGTACCGTTCACACTGTTTCAGATGTACAAGTTGCATTAATGAGAAATCGGTTTTACTTTGTTTGCTTATTTAAATCTTTAGATATGGCCTAAATACATGAGATGGCTGTAATGTTGCTATTGAGTTCAAATTTCAAGCAAAGATCAGAGTGAAGATGTGATTTTTGTTTTTGGATAAAAGTATCAAAAATTTGATCTCACCCTCCACTAAACTCAAAGCCTGTTCCACTTCTATGATGGTGAATGCTGACGTGTATTTTACATACACACAAGCATGCTTGATGTACTCACTTCAATTACAATCTATGTTTGAATCAACACATTATAACTTGTCAGGCAGCATACACTGAACTTGGACATAACGGTTCCTTCATCAGAACAGAACTTATCAATCCGCATACACTGAACAGCAGATGTTAAACTTTCACCAGTACTTCACACTCGAGGGCACCAAAGCTGTATAGAATAAGACATATAATTTGTCCAGGCTAGATCTAAAGTAATTCGTTTTGCTGGTTATCCTCAGAAACTCCTATGGCCTCTCCAACAGGTTCAAAATTTTGCTCCCGGACTTTTAAAGAACCAAAATCTTAGCCCTGCACATCTCTGTATAGCTCGCTGGCTTCCAGTTGAACAACAATGAAGGACCAGACTCCTGTCTTCGCTTACTTAATAATTGGTGCTCTCAGCAAGGCCTACTCTTATTCACCTCAAAAGAAATCAGCAGTTCAGGTACCATGTCATTTAATTGTTTTTCTGTTTCTTTTACAGAATGTGTTCCATATTTTAGAATGTGAATTTATTTCCCCCCAACAAGTTCGGAAACTCTGAGAAGGCCCTGTGTGATCAGCCGGGCTATAATTATAAAACGTGTAAACAATGAATTGTTTCTGCTCGACAATTAGTTCAAGTATGAAGATCTTTCAGGTATATCATGAGGGAAGTAAGAAAAAAAAAAACATGTAAGGCAGAAAGGATTGAGCTGAAATCTTGCATCCTGGACAGGCACATCGCCTGCTACGCCAACCCAGAAAAAAAAAATGTCACACTGATCTAGTTCTTGGGACCAACTACTGTTGTCCAAGTGTTGGCACAAACACTCGTACAAACATTTACATATGACAAGCTAAATCCTGCAAGTGCACAGACACTCGTAAACAAGGGCACACACAGCTGCCAACCTACAAGAGCTGAAATCGGATGGGGGGGGGGGGTACGAAACTTCAAAAGACAATTGATCTTAAAGTTGATTCCTGGCATGTACAGAAAATGATTTGGCAACTTTGCACCTCTGTTTTCCTTACAATTTGATCTTCTAAACAAAAAAAGATCACACTCCAAACTCCAATTTTTTTGTTGTTTGGTAAGATGGAATCCCTTCACACGTATAATAAGGGATTCCAGGAATTGGTTTTTTGGCAAATAATTTGATAGACGCATACAAAAGTTAAATGCCCTTCACTTTTCAACATATATATATCTCAGCTTATGTCCCCATGGCTATTCCCTTTAAATAGAGAAAACATATGCAGGTTTTTGGTAGCATGACGAAAAACAATGGCAAATAATTTGAAATGCGCATACAAAACGTTGACATGTCTTTCACTTTACAACATATATATCTCAACTTAAATCCCTTAAACATCTTCTTTCAATCGAGAAAACACATGCAGGCTTTTGGTAGTGTGACTAAAAACAGGCAAATGATTTGAAAGGTACATACAAGAGTTGAGATGTCCTTCACTTAAACATATATATCTCAACTTAAATCCCTTGAACATTATCTTTAAACAGAAAACATATGCATGCTTTTTGGCAGTATGACTGAAAAACAAATTTGCATACACAACTTGTCTCTCTCTCTCTCTCTCTCTCTTGACAGACTCTGTCAAACCAATCAATAGACTGCAATGTTTATTAGGTTTTGTCCACAGATAAAAGTTATCATTGCTCGAAAATACACAAGCATTAAAAACAAAAAACAGGCTGACAACAAATGGTATGTTTATGACCATGTAAACAAATCAATTCTACCATGCATTCATTCATGCATCTTAGTGGACACAGACCAGTCATATCAAAATCACCAGACAGTCTATAATGATGAATTACAAACAAGCTGTATCTGGCCTGAACAGAGCAGCACAGAATATCAGAGTGAATATTCAGGGGTACACAACCAGATGCCTCAGTTCACAAACAAAATGGATCCGAACTGATTTCTGTTCTTGCACAGAAAAATGTACAGAGTGAAATGCACAAGAAATACAGAGTGGAGTGAAACGCACAGATAAGGGCACAGAATGAAATGGTCTCTCGGGACTCAACAGTTACCCCATAATCTTTAAATCAAAGTGCTGACATTCTGTCATACAATCCAGAGTTTTCTGTCATGTCATTTATTCCATGTCACATTACCTTTTGGAGATGATTATTTGGAGAGTAATGAACTGCAAGACGTAAGCCTTACATCCCACACTGTGACTGTGTGTCCGTCAGTCGCGTTCATCCCAATTCTCTGGAGATTTAGGGTCAATACAGTGGTTAGACCTCTTGCTCTTAACAGCCACAGAGTGTGGTAAGTAGATGCACGCCCTAACTTCTATTCATCACTCGGGCACGGATTTTTTTCTGCCGCTCAACAAATTTCAGCCATCGATAGGTCAAATTTCACCGAATTTGTTCATCTTCACCATTTACACTGCCATAAAAAAGGTGGATCATTTAGTGTACACTCCCACAAATGCTGTCATGCATGGCTCACCAAAACTACCTCCTGTTTGTTCTAAAAGCTAGGCAAGCACTGCAGTGTGATGCAATGCACTGCAGTACATAGTTTGCAAAGTGAGGCAACTGCAAGCAGAGATCTAAACAAATTTCAAAAGTAATTACTATAATTCCACTGAACAGCGCGGACAAACGAATCACAAGACAAAACGATGCGTTTCGACCTCTTACGTCTTCTCCAGGCAAGATAAACAACACTCGGGGCAACTCATTCAACGCCGATCTTGCGCCGAATTCAACAAAGATGAGTGATTGCTCGTTCTTCTTTTTGACTGTCCTGAATGTTGTTTACCTTGCCTGAAGAAGACTTAAAATGTCAAAATACATCGTGTTTCGTCTTGTGATTTGTTTGTCCACTTTGTTTGGTTGAGTCATAATAATTACTTTTTAAAATCTGCACTACATTATTAGTTTGTAGTACTTTGGAGGTCACTTTATTTTCATCAACTTCAGTTCAGCTGGATGCACTGGTTAGTTGGCAATGACAGAATAAACAAAAGTTACATTTCACAAACATTGAAAATGTTTCCAAATTCCGCTGGGGAAAAAGGCTTTTTCTTTCTCTTTTTTTTTGTTTTTTTTTTTTTTTTTTTACTTTTTAGCAAAATCCCATTCCTGATCACTGTAGTCCTCCAAGCAGAAAAAGAAAAGCTCCCATGAAGTGGAGATGAACACCCATTCTTAACGCTGGACTGGAGAAGTGGGAGCTCTCTCTTCCAACAACCAATGATGTGATGGAAGCATTTCCATTAGCTTTTGCCGATCGCTAGTGGTGCACAAGCGTGTTGTTTCTGAAAGTTTGTCATAGCATTTCAGATGGCTAGGAAGATCATGTAGAGGTGTCCAAAACCAATGATGAAATGCTGTACTTCAAGTCTACCAGAGTAAAGCACACTTCGAAAGAAAAAAAAGTCAAGGTCTTGTAGAACTTTTCAAAGTCTTTTGATATCGAATTTGCAGATGTATAAAATGTAAATTTTTCTGTATCCTTCGGCTGCATCATCAGTCATATCTGCATAACTGTTTTTAGTAGCAGACGATAGGGATGTGGACGGTTTCAACAGATTCAAAATTGAACTCTTGAATTTTTCCCCATACATTATCAATTTTCCACATAATCTTGTTATTTTCTCACTAAGCTTGTTGCTCCACCACAACCTTCATTTTCAAGCACACTGATGTATTTATACACACTGAATTTCAAGAGTTTTTTTTTTCAGTCAGTCCTTGAACAGAAGTCCTGAAAATTAATTACTTTTAAGGAGTTTCATGAACTTACATGAACCTTCATCATTTCCTGTTTGAAAAAAAAAAAATGAAGCTTACCGCGCTGTTTAATTCAATTCCTGTTCAGAAGCCTCCATGACAAAAATGTCTGAGCCATTTACCTACAGATCAGATCATCTTTGAAGAGAGTAAACATAGTCAAGTCCATGCAAGACTTAGACTTGATCAAAGAGACTTCATACAAGCTTCATGCAATATCTTCTCTAATACGGGGTAAAAATCAATATTTCTTGACATTAACATGCAGAAAATAATCCCACAAGACACACTACGATCATACATAATGTTCGTGGATTACAATGTGTGCTCCTTTTTCCTTGGCTTACTCGTCTTTTTTTCTTTTAATTTGTTACCATTCACCTACAGCTTCACCTTATATAACCAGAAAATGTTCTGTGTCGGTTTATGCCTTCCCCCAAAACACCATGACAACTTACACCAAGTAGACTAAGCGTCCATTTTCACTCTGAATGTGGCATCTTCCAAATTTTAAAACGATGTTCCAAGTCATTTTCAAGTGGTGGTGTTTTTGTATTGTTAATGCACCAATTTTTCTCCCGCAAGTTTGCTCCCACAAATGTATATACATACGTAGAACACTAACTGGGTTGGTAGAGTGTTTTGTAATCACCTTTATCAGCACAGAAACAATGCACATAAAAGGGCATGTGCGTGTGACAAGCAACTGTATCCTCACAAACATTTCTTACAACAATATCTTCCTTACCCCTGATACAGCCAAAGCTGTCAATTATGCTACAATTCAAAACATACGAATTAATAAAAAAAAAACCCTGATTTTTCTTCCTTTTATCACACATCAGTGTACGGATTCACATATAATAATTACAATGCTGAAATCACCAACAAAATACCAAGCGTTAACACCCCCCCCCCCCCCCCCCACCCCCTCCCCTTTCGCAGCCCCATCCAGCCAATCCTAAACAGTCTCTACAAAGCCAGCCATCTGTAACATTCATAAACATACACCAACAGATGGGTCGTTTACAGACCCTACAAAACGAGCAATTTTTAGCAGTCATAAACCTACACAACAGGGTAGAGGGCAGTGATCTGGCAGTCATCCCAGGCACCTGTCGGTCATGCAGAGGGGCAAAGAAGCAGGTTGATACTATGAAGGTCATGAATGTTCCAGCTGATGGCCTGGATGGTGATGCCTGGTCAACCAGTTTGCACTGACATACAAGGAAGTGTGCTACTTAAAGTATACACAATATACTTACCTGTCAAAACAAAGCTTGCACAGACATGAATGGAAATTTACCGCTTAAAGTATACATAGTATACTTACCTGTCAAAACAAATGCCTCATCCGCACTTTGCACGGAACATCGCCATATCATCGGATTAAAAAAAATTATTTTTTCAACAATAATAGAACCAGGAGAGCAGGGAGCTCACTACGGCTCAATCCTAGCTAGGCCAGCCAGAGTGATCACCCCTAGTGAGTTCACAATATTGCGCCATATTAGAACTAGCTCAGTTTCTTCCTTTTCTCTGGTGGAGGAACATGCTTTTTCGGCTCTTCGATTTTTCGGATTTCGTTTTCTTTTATTATGGATGCCCTCAAATAAAAATATAGGATTGTTCCACACAAAGGGGGGGATAAGCATTTGTTTTGACAGGTAAGAATAGGAAAAAGGCATCTTGGTACACATGGAAAGGATGAGAACATGTTGATTTGCAGACACTGTTCACCCCTGAAACTGTCCATACTAAGAGCAGTACATGAGTTCCACATCACTTCAACTTACTTACCTTATCTGGCCATTCTTATACAGCAAAGAGCAATGTTCAATAACGCTTAAAGCCAAGAGCAATGTTCAATAACACTTGAAGCAGAAGCAGTCATTGGGAATTTCGAGTGAATGGTAAATATATTCTCTCATGAACATTTTCACCATCTTTTACGTCTTTTTTTTCTCTCTTTTGGGACAGGTTAGCAGGAAACAATTCTTCTTATCAAAGGAGGCAGTCGTCTAGTAAAAGTTAGAAATGTACCTTTTTTTTTGTAGAAGATTTTTCTTTATTTAATGGAAAATTTCCTGGGTCTTCAAAGAGAGAAATGCTGAGACAACTTTACCTGTTTCTGCTCCAATGAAAGCTCAAATAAAATCACATATACAATGGGTGAATCCTCAATTTTTCATTCACTTACAAATGTCTGTATCACCTCCCATTAATCTGATGATAAACTGGCTTTATCAATCAGTTGGTCTAGCATTTAGCAGGCCACACCATCTTTCAGAGCTGCTGGTAAGGTAACAAATAAGCACATCATGGCTCATGAATCCTATGGTGGGATGAGAATGGTGGGGGGCGTGAGGGGTAGAGAATTATTGGGCACCCAAGGATAAGGAGCAACGACAGGTTGCATAAACAGCGCGTCTGTCTTGTTGACAACTTTTTCCTAGCTGACAATCTTTCTGGAACCTCCAGACTGCCTACATGCCCTGCTGATCTGACTGACCAATCAGTGTCTGCAGGTTTGTTGGGCATGGTCACTTAAGGGACTGAACACAACATCCAACAAAAGGCAAGAGTGGTTCAAAACAAGTTTAACAAATTCTTTTGACCCTTCTCTATCCAAAACCTTAGTGCAACACTCAGTTCTGACATGACCTTTTCCATTTCTCAAGAATACCAGTCTCCTTCTAGTTCTTCCATCTCAAACAAACAAGGACAGACGTGTACTACACTTGCGTCCAGCTTACCAAGTCATCTGGCATCATAAAAGAGCAACAGCAATGGAGGTGAAACAACTTTATTTCTCACAAATATCCAATCAGAGTGGACTGACTGGCATTCCCCTATTTGATTCCTTTCCTCAAACAAAATGGACAGAGCCTTACTCCACTGGTGCCTAGATTACTCAGACATCCTACATCACAACTAGTCAACGGCGCTAGAGCTCCAAAAGAAATTAAATGAACAATGGATGGCACTAAGAACGGCAGAGTTCACACTGAAGACGGCGCTGGATATTCAAAATACAGCCCAGCAGCATGAAAGTAACACAACAGTATTTTTCGGTTATCCACTTTCTTTATCGCTGACTGATTAAAGCACGCACCCTGAGTAGGTAAGCTTGATTTTCATGGACAGAAGTTTGCATAGCATGCAGCGTGTGCTGTCGCTGTGTTAGTATAGCATTTTCAATGCTTTATTTCTTAAAGTTTCACAGATTGTTTTTTTTTTTTTTTAAAAACCAATGTCTGACTCTAGAGAACAGGAACCAGAGAGAAATGGATGGAGCGAACCATACAAATCAAGAAGCTAACAGCTCTTGACAACTACCGCATGTGACCTGGATTCCACATGTTTCTGCTTTTTTCTTTTTGCTTCAGACATGTGATCACCAACATCATTTTGGGAGCACAATTTCAAACACTTTTCATGGCAGCTTTAAAGGTTGTAAGCTTATCTACAGATGTCACATGTGCTATCTATTTCTCGACGACTTAACAATGGCACTCTACTTTTCAAGCATTTTCAAAAGCCAGGCAAATTCCATGTGAACAGACACAAACATAAAATGTAAGTCTGAGTGTGTATACCTCCGCAGTTCATATACCACATACCATAGATCAGTGACATACAGTGACACCCGCTGTGATTTTCATGGACACCTTCTGTCAAGCAGATTCATGTTTTGTGTCGTGGTACGCCATGAGGGAAATTGGCAGAGACAAACCTTCAGCATCCCGAGTTCACTCTTGGCTCATCCGCTCATGTGCACAGCAACTGTCTCAATGGCATAAAGGGCTGTACACGCCGGACAATCCATGTGAAAATGTGACATTCATCCCACATATTGCTGCCTACAGAATATGAACATCTTTTACATACAACACATTTACACGGTTCAGTTTTACTGACCAGTTCACACCATCCAACATCGATCCTCTTTCCCCGTCTGTATTCAGGGTGGGGGGGGAGGGATTTCATTTCACACAGTAAAACAGCAACTAAACCTGAAAATAAAGCAACAGGAACTTGCAGCAAGTGCGAATGGAACCCAGTCAACACTCAGAAACATCTGGAAACATAAATTTTCAAAAAAACAACACACCAAAATGTATAAATTCACTGCAGGAGCTACAACCGACAGCATAAGCCAGCGCTGTAAATGATTCTGCATTACACAACAGACATCCCATAATGCTCTCAATTCCCCCTCCACCTCCCTGCTCCAGTCACGGCTGGTAAAAAACAAGTGTCAGACACCACAGAGCATGGCACATCCTCAGGAATCGCATGCGTCCTCAATGGTTTGTGTCTGTCCATTCTCCTCGCTGCTTCTGTTGTCGGTGTCCGTCGTCGCCACGTCCTCCCTGCTGTTCTCTGGTTCAGGAGTCGGTGGTCCCACTTCGGCGATGAAATCATCGACTATGGTTTCCAAACAGCGCAGGGAGACAGCACCACATCTCAAGATGGTCTTGTGAAAGGCTCGGATGTCAAACTTGTGTCCTGTTTTCAACAGAGCCGAGAGATTGTTTCATCATCCAAACTCTTTTTTTTTTCTCTTTCCTTAAAGTTTTTCCAACAAACTGTTTTTGAAAACTAGAATTTTTCCTTTTTCAAAAACAAAAGAAATAACCAATGATGCACAGAATCAGATTTTTTTTTTTTTTCATATCATCACTTTTCAACCTGATCATACTCATTTCCATCACCAGGTTCTTAGAGACGGCTGTTGGCACCTTTGGGGGGGAGTTGTAAAGGATTCAGCAAAGCATGATGTCATAAGATGAAGTTTTTCACCGGATCTTTGGGACAGTGTTTTGTTACCCTTCCCTTCCTGCACGCCCCTCCCCTCAAACATTCCCTATGCCTTGCCCCCTCCTCTCTTTCTATCTTACATAACTGTCTGAAATTCATATGCAATGCACACACACACACACACACACACACACACACACACACACACACACACACCAAAAATTATCAGTATATTTTTCTGTTAATCATTTTTCTGTTAATCATCAAACTTACGCAATGCTTTTTCCGCTTTGTGGCGAAGCTCCCAAATCTTGAGTTCGCCAATTTTGTATGCACATGCCTGGGAAAAAAGGAAGAAAAGTAACATATCAGCTGAAACCATGACATTCTTCTCCCCTTACATGTGAAGAGAATTGGAATGAACACCTATCTAACCAATCACAAAAGTATAATACAAGAAGTAAACGGAAGCTCCAGTGGCCACTGAGCGACGTCTTGTTTCAGACAACCTCAAAAAGGGACTTTCAATTGCCCCCCCTTTGTTTCTGCCCTTCAGCCTTGGCTGAACCCAGACTGTTGATGTCTGGTATCCCTTACAACTCCCTCTGTCATCGCACCCAAGTTGTGCCTTAACTCTTTCTGGGGTGCAACGGTCTTTGGGATTGCTGGAGCTTCAAGCACATAAATCTGGAAATGCAGGCAGTACTACAAGCCCTGCACAACTGGTCTCAAGTCTTGAGGAACAAGACTGTGACAGTGTGCTCAGACTATTCGACAGAGGTTGCATATCTGAAGATATACAAGAGGTTCTCAGTCCAGACCATTAATTGATCTGGCCATGTCTCTGCTGCTTTCTTGCCAGTCGTTGGGAATTAGTCCTTGAAAGGCACATCCCTGACAAGCTGGACACTCTGACCTGGAAGGTCAGGTGCTCCCATCAGAGTGGATGCTCAACAAGAGTGCCTTCCATTCCATATGTCAGTGTCTGGGACTTCTCACATGGTCAACAAGTGGAGAGTCTTTGTGAAGTGGTGCTCGCAGGCTGGGGTCTCCCCGGCAGTGCCACAGCTGAGGATGTTGCTCACTACATTGAGGACCTCCAGGTCTCAGGGAGGAAAGCCAGCACCCTAGGAAGCTTAGGGCTAGACCTTCAGGCTGATGGGCACAGACGTTGATTTTACCTGTGATCCCTTTTGACTGAGCTGATCTCTTTTGCTGTATAGGGCTCCCCTAGACTAAGCAAGTGTCCCAAGTGGAGCCTTCTCTCAGTCCTGGAGTACTGGCCTTGGGAGTCATTGGGCCCATCGCTGAATGCTCTGTCGGGAATCTCACCCGTAAGAACTGCTTTCTGGTCACCCTGGCTTTGGCTTGCAGGGTCAGTGAGGTTCACTGGGAGGGATGGGGAGGGAATGTCTAGAGAAGTGAGTTCGTTATTCCCCAATGTTGTATTCATTGGGAATGTACACTTGGTGTTTGTGCTGTGCTGCATTTCTCCGGTAGACCACATGACATACACTTAGAAATGTACATATTGCAAACATGCAACATTTAAAACATTTTCAAATATTCATAAACATAAAATGTGAACACCCAGGCACGCCAAAACATGAAAAAGTACACAAACTTTTTTGTCAAAAAAAAAAAAAAATCTTTCTTGCAGCATTCCAGTTAATAAAAAAATCAAAACAGCACGCAATATTGAAGACAGGTAAACATGCACATTTGCTAATACACACACAGAGAATTGATTAGCCCCAAAGACAAACAGAAAAGGTAGAACAGAGGGATGAAATCCCACATTCAGATTGCAAATTTCATTAAGCCCAAAAGACATAGGGAAGGACAGAACACAACACTGAAATTCCCCACTAACTGCATTGCCACATTTCACTTCTTAATCAGCCTTGGGAACAGATGGAAGTATGAAACTGAGGACTGATATTCCTGTCAAACTGCACTGAAGCATATTAATAAACCTCAGGAAAGCAAAGGACAGGCACGGAGGACTGACCTGCCCTGGCCAGGTGATGTAGCGGTTCACCTCATTCTTGACACCACATCGTAGTCCATCATGGCTTGGTCCACGATGTAGTTAATGGCCTTGTGCTTGCTCCACCTGGGGGAGAAAATACCAACATGAAGGCAGGCTAAAACTATATCTGTGTGAGCTTGTTGCACAATAGTGATCAAGCTGAGTAGAGCAAAATGGACCTCAGGTCAAAACGTCTTTATGTGTACTTACAGCAGAATTGTGATTGAAGATGATATAACAAAGGACCAGCATTCATTTTGTGTTCTTTTTCCCTCCTTTGTATTGTCTAAGTCATCGCTACTAGACCTGTCTTTCCTTGTACGGAGCTTTCAATGTTGAAATAAACCCAAGACAAAACAAAACCATACAATCCAATTAACATCCAGTTCTAAAAAAAAAGAATTCATTGTCTCTTAATGTCCAGGCTGAGGTTTTCAAAGAAACTACAAAGGATACTCACCCGTAAGCGTGTATTCCAGTATCCACCACCAGGCGCGAGCAGCTCGGAAGATTTCAAAGCAGTACCGGCCAAGTCTGTCAACAGAAAGACACCAGTCCAGGGCTCAGACCAGACCTGGAACTTCCTCTGAATCATTTCGGTGGTGTCCAACCAAGCCTGCTGCAATTCCACAGGAGCAGGATACAAACTCCTAACCTTTCGACTGATGACAGGCAGTGCTGAGGACTGAAATTCCTCTGCTCAGTCTGCTGTGCCAGACTGAAAGAGCTTCCCCTTTTAGAGTGCAGATCTTGACTACATTCTTTATTTGACCAACCCATGAAACTGCCTACACCAAGGCAGGCATCGCTGGGACTTGTGCTCTAAACTACACCCCATCTGATGAGTCAGGTGACCACAGTGCATGTGGGTTACAACTAAAACAATAACTGAATTCATCAATTAGGAAAGAGTTAAGAAAAGGGACTCTCAGGGCAGACTTAACACACACCTGATCTATGCATCAGTCTAGCATCAGTCTAGAACCATTCACGCTGAATACAACGCATGTCTTGCGCTGAAGTGAATGAAGATAAGTAACTGCCCGTTCATTTTCGTTGTCCTGGTTGTTTTGTATCTTGTCTGAAGAAGACCTATGAGTCGTGTTTTGTCTTGTGATTCATTTGTCCACGTTTTTTTTTTTGCGGTGCGCTAACATTAATATCTTAAAATATATTCAGGCATTTGTATGGACAAATAAATATGAAGGAAAGGAATTTACTACGAAAAGTAGTTTATGATAATAATTCACTGTCAAAACACTAGGACACCATCCCTCTCCTCACAGTTTGGAAAATGGGCGAAAACTGAATCAAGCTGCAAGAGTGAATCAAGTATGAACTAAGGGAGACTACTCCTGTCAACCTGATGTTAAAGGAAAAGTTAGCTTCCCTATCTCCTTATTGTATTTTTTTATGGGAATCCTAATATTTGGCGTAGTTTCACACCAAGCGAAGATCTGACATTTGTTTGAACAGGAACTTATAATCTTTAAACTGCTTTTGGTAGTAAAATTTCTTCTGCATCTATCCTGTAGTACCAATGATTTAAGCAATATTTAAACCAATACTCACAGCGAATCATTGTCTTCGTACACGCCCATCTCCTCACCCAGAGCTTCACTGTACAGACCCCATCCCTGCAACAGAGACCTGAAGTCAGTGTGTACTAAGGTGATTATCCTACTCAAAAACATAAAGCAGCATTTCCCCCCCCCCCCCCCCCCCCCCATCTCCCAAAACAGAAAAGAACACAAGTTTACATCATAGGCACAACAGAACACATTTTGATTATTCCCACACACACACACACACACACACACACACACACACACACACACACACAGAGGTCTCACCTCAGCGTACGCCGTGTTGAAAGAGAAACGACTCGGAGCAAGGTAATATTTGCCATCCTCACTGTAGCGACGGAACTCTGGCAGTGTTTTCTCCTTCAGAGCATACACAGACTGCAGAAAACAAAACAAAAGACAAAGGGTTCTAACATCTCCATGTTCAACCGTCTTCTTCACGCAGCGTTATTAATGTCCAACATCTCCATGTTCAACCGTCTTCTTCTTCACGCAGCGTTATTAATGTAATCACAAAGAGTAATCGTCTTTTCTCCACACAACCACCTAAATTTTCCCACCCATATCCTCCACCCACTTCTCTCAACCCATCATCCCTGTCACTTCACTTGTATCGTCAGAGTGTTCAAAATTCATACAGTGTGGGAAGTGCATATCCGCTCACACTGAGACAGCATTCTGAATAACCTTTGAGGTCAAATGGGTGACAACTAATGCAAACATGAACAACAATTTTGTTTTTCTGCCTTACACACATCCTCAGTGGCACTACTTTCATGCTGCTCATTGTGACCAGCCTGCACACAGGCCTGGCCAGTTACAGCCCAAGAACACAGGCAAGAACAGCATCCCACAAGTGCAATCAACGTCTGGTCGTCATGAGGCAGACAACCCAAAGACACTGCCTTGCTGCAGAGTCACTTCAGTGATGTTCAGTATGACAGTAGTGCCTGTCCTGATCTAACAAACACAAGACACCACCTACGACACCTCCTAGCACCAGGTTACTTGTAGTGCTAGCAACAACAGTTCACCACCACCATTAATTCTAGTGTAAACATGCAATATTTAAAACACCTGCAGCAAGCACCAACTTCATCTGCACATAACTGCCTGTGTTTGACTCCCAGATTCTACCTTCTAAATTCTGCAAACTTTCCAACACCAAGCACATAGGAATATTGCCCCTTAATGCATTCTAATATCTTATTAAAATTACATTAAAAAGTTTGGGACTTCTGCTAAATTTCAAACCTGTTCTGACAAGAATTTTCAACACGGCCAGGAATTTAATCACATACTTCTTGACACCAGAAAATTCAACCAGACTTGAACATACAGTGGAAAGAGGTCCATTTCTATGTATGATATTGGCAAGAAGATTCAGACTTGAGCATACTGTAGGCAGCTGTCCATTTTCATTCATGATACTGGCGGAATCATTCATGAGTCCAAAATATTTAGCTTAAAAATCAATAGCAGTCTAACAATAGCATCAAAACTTCTGTCTTATGATTTGAATGTCAGTTTTTAAGAAAAGAAAAAAAAAATGTGTGTCGATTTAGAAATAACTTTAAAATGAAATAAATTTTTAAAAAAGAGAAAAACTAAAGGTTCAAACAGCTTTTCTTTTGTCCACAAGACACAATTCCTGGTATATGAAATTAAACAGCTAAATCTACATAGTAATGATGTGATATTGACACTTCAAACACATGATTTGACACTTTGACTCATTCTATAAAAGACAGCAACCTCTCATGACACAGATATGACATCTAGCATCCCCTGGTACTGACTTATCCAAACAGCAGTGAGGCTTTTTCACCTGATGTTCAATATCCAATCATAGGTTATGACCCACAGTTCCAATCAAATGGATTCAACCCTCCTGCTTATGAGCTCTTAATTGAGCCCATGGATCCCATCATATCTTTTATTCAGTCAGTTATCCTGTAGCCATTTGGGAAGACAGACCAAGACAGTCCCACAGACAAATTACCTGCAGATGATGACCAGGGATAGCCTCATGCAACGACAGCGCTGTCATGGAATACCTGTGTCTGTACAATACAATATAAATCACGTCAACACAAGGTTGCTCAGCAAACACCCAGCGACTGAGTCATTCACAACTGACAACATGGTAATAACATGAGGCTGTAGTTGTTGATCAGAATTGTCGAAGCTTCTGAGTAACAGCTTTTCAAAGTTAATCTTGGATTGGCAGCGTCAGCAGTGCACAGCAGCTTTGCTTGCTATCCAGAGCACTTTGCTGCCTTTGAAAAAAATCAGTACTGAAAGGGTGAAAACCTTTACCTCCCAAACACTCCCTAACAATCTTACAACAAACAAGACAAAGTTCACACCATTCTAAAACTCTGAACACAAAACTTTATAAGGACTTTTTCCAAAATCCTGTACAGGATTATGAAAATTGGTGAATGCATAACACAGTACACTGACTGAAACATGCAAACTAGGTTTTTGTTTTTGTTTTCTTTTATAATAATGATAATAATAATAACACAGCACTTATAAAGCACTTTGCAAAAGGTTCTAGGCGCTGACAGTCCACACTCTCATGTACACAACAGGCTGCCTACCTGGTTAATGCCGACTGAACAGCTGCCAGCCATGGCTTCATTCAGTCATTTCCATGTCGTCCAGTCAATATCATTCACTCAATTTCCGTACTTCCTTCATTCTTTGAATTTCTCATGCACGGTGCATGCTGTGTGCAACGTGTCATCCGTATCAACAGCCAATCTAGCCTTCTCTTCTGGAAGTTTGCAATGGAATTTGCTATTTCATCTTCCATACCCCTTCAGTAGCATTAGTCCCATTGCTGCCCATTTTGGCTCCCCATTCGTAGCCACATCCTGGAAAATCCTACAGCACCCTGGACACAGGTATTCTGGAAGCAGTCAATATCAATGTCGTCTTATGGTAACCCTCTGGAGGAGACACTGCACTGCCTCCAAGTCATTTGGGTGCTGTTTAGTGGTGCTGTTCTGATTCAATATATGCTGAGCCACTAGGCTCCTTACTGAAGACAGTAACTGCTTCGACAAGGAGCCAGTGGGAGTGAGCATCCCCTTTCAGGGGGCAAAACCACATCTGTCCAACAACAGTCCCATGAACTCACTAATAGCGACAATCTTGACGCAAACTCACCAAGGGCACATACGTGGAGACAAAACTGAAACGGAGTCACCGAGAGAGCAGGGCATAAAGGGCCACAGAATTTGTGGGTTTCATTTTTTTCTGATGATCATGATGATGACGAAGATGATGCTGTAGAGATTCATTTTGGCTTGAGACTATATGACAAGGCTGTTCTGTACGCATCAATCCATAATACATCCTGGTATCAACTGGGCCAAAAAAAATACAGATACCTGCAGTGTTGGTCAAACAATCTGATTAACACTCTCAGAGATGTATTCAATAAATGGATGAAATTCAACTGTGTGGTTCAAGCCTTCCCATTAAGCCCACAGCAACATCATTTCTGGGTAAGAGGCGATCTCCGATGGGAACTGAACCCAAAACCTCCCAGCCTGGAATCTGCCATGCCAATCACTGCACCATGGTGGCTGGTGTGAAAACCAATATTAGTAATAACTACAACCAAATGATAGTGTAGCTGCAACTAACACATGCCAGAATGATTACAACAACAAAAAAGAAAAAAAAACCCTCACAGCAAATCCAGGTTGCTTGTATTCAGGTAGTAGATGCCTGGCCTGGTGTCGTTCGCTGTACCAGCATAGTAGAAGGCCTCTGGAGAATTTGCCAGAACAGCTGGCGTTGGCAAGATACTGCAAACGAAACAAAGACTGAAAATGTAAACACACACACACACATATAAAGAAAAACACTGGTAAGAGACTCAAAGCCACCTGTATTGTACAAAGTACTCGCTGTACACTGAAAAATTTTATGAAGATCCTCTGAGGACAGACAAGACTTGTCTTTTTCCCTGAAACATTTACATTTGTTTTACGCCTTTCACTCCCCACCACAGAAATAGCCCCTGCTCAGAGGGGAAGGTCACAGAGAAAGATGGAAAACATAAAACACTGATAAGTCACAAGTAACTTTGATACATATGATTCCTCATGAGTACCACTTTAAAATTTCTAAAAATGTTAACACTGTGTGTTATTAATACAAAAAAAAATAATAAACAAACTGCAAAAAAAAAAAAAAGAAAATGCGTTCTCACCACTACATGTAAGTACTGTCAATCACACAATGCACTGGGAATAAGATTATTTTTTTCCATTAAAATTATCTTCCCTTAGTTCAAGATCAGATCTTTCACCTGTCACAAGTTTCGATCACCGGCAGCAGTAAAGTTTGACCCATTTCAAAACAACATTATCTGAGAGAAAACTACACAATTCTTGGTCTAAAGGAAAGAACTCTGCATAGGTAACTGGGCAAGCAAATGACCTGTGTAGTTCCCTTAAACATAGCACCAATGCTTCCACTTCCTCACAACTCCTTCATAGTTCATCGTAACTTTACCCTGACTCTGGACACGAAGAGAAAAGATATGCCCAATTTTGAAGTCATTTCAAGACAATCAGCAATCATGCACACTGCTGTGGTTTTTTTCCTACATGAATTTAGTGAACACACACTAAACGTAGACACAGACTAGGTCTGCAAAGAAAATCGTTAGATCTCATCACATCCATTTTCCTGTTCAGTGTACCAATGCCAAAACGGAAACCACAGAAAGCACATCATCTCCACTCATAGCCACCACCTCCAAAGTATTGTCACATTTTATTACCTATTTTTTTCTTTCTTTTTTGAGTAAAATAATGAGCGAAGATTCCATTACCTGAGGGGGGCGTCAGGTATATCCTCGAAGAATTCTGAGAGTTTGGGTTGGATTTTGTTGTAGCACACAAGTCTTTCACGTAGCTCAGAGCTTCCTCCTGTGAAAAGATCATAGTAAGATTAACTTAAACAACAAGGCAAAGTTATCACTGTTTTTGTCATCATATTTCATTTCTGACACTTTATTGATACACAACGTGCAGCTTCATTAAAACATTACAGACCTTTAAACTCATTCCAACAACATTCTAACAAAAAGAAAGGAGACAAACACAGGAAAGATGCAATCACATCATTACCACTGTCTTTTTTCAATATTGGTGCACACTTTCTGCAGAAATAAATATCACTGCTAAAAGTAGTTTTATGACTAACTCACCTGTCCAAACAAATGCATCATCTCCACTAAGCGCTGAACAATGCAAACCTCAGGATTCCTATAAATAGATAAAACTGGAGAGCGTGGAGCCAACTCTTCCCTTTAACCATCAAGCCAACAGGAGTAGTCTCCCTTAGTGAGTTCACACCATTTCACTCGCAGTCATTCAAATCAGTTTCCCCCTTCTTCCACCAAGAGGGGAAGGAGGTGGGGTGTCCTAGTGTTTGAACAGGGAAGTAAATCACAAAATTACTTTTGTAGTAAAATTCTTTTTCTTTACACTTACCTGTCCAAACAAATGCCTGGTATCAAAAAGGATGGTGAGAATTCTCGTGGGGGAAACCAGACCAAACTTCAGACACACACATGCACGAGGCTGACCGTAACTCCAACCCAGAGTTCAGCACCAAGCAGCCAAAATGTCCTCAAGCTTCAGCTGCCTCCTGGAGGTTTAAAGTTAGTGCCCGCTCTCCCTCACGGCTCCATAACCCAAGAGACACTTCTCCAGATTGATCAGAGAGGGATGACTGTGAGAAGCCTGTGCCTTCTCCTCACCTAGACCACAGCAATACGACCTTTCTTATGGGGGTCATGGCATATATGTGAACCTCCGTCCCAAAATATAGCCTGGGCACCCACATCGAAAGCTGCTGGGTTGACACGGAAGACACCAACAGAGAACTGTCTGTTTCGTCTGGTGGCAAAAGGTCCATGTGAGAAGAGCCCAGAATCTTGCCAAAAGTAACACCACCTGCATTACCATCCACACCCAGGGAGAACATGCCCCCCTCTGGATAGTGAACATGCCAGAACATTCAGTTGCCCAGAAAAAAGCACACACTCCAGCCCTAGAGTCTGACAAACTGTGAAGAGCTTGAAGATGGCTAGCCTCTCAAAGACAAGAGATCTGTCACCTCTTAAGTCATCCACATGATGCTGTATTCAAGATGGGAAAGACGTGCACATCAGACCGGTCAAGGCTGACAGCCCAATCCCCTAAGACAGTAACCTCAGCCTGCTGAGGCCTATTACTGATCTAACTTTCAATTCCTTGGAACCCAGGAAAGGAAGGCTAAGAAACTCAAAGGAGAAGAAAGAACAACCTCCCTAAAGGCACCTTCCTGGAGCAAAGAGACATTACAGAAGGAATTGCAGCCTTGGGCAAGTCTCAGACTCAGAGTCAGGAGTATGGTCCCAACTGGGACTGACATCAATAGGGGGTGCCAAAAGGACATTCTAAAGGGCCCCCATGTAAAAGATACCAGCCCAACAAACCTCCTAGAGATCACTGATGGGGGAATTACCAAATGGTAAAAGGCACCAGACAGAAGCCTCAAAGGAGCCAAAATCTCTGTACTTATTCCTTGACTTCTGATATTATGAATTCATCTTGGCACGAACAAAACTGCAACCATTAGAAACGGATGCAAAAAGCAGGGGGAGAAAATATTCAGCAGGAGAAGAAAACATGTCAACCATCATCAAGGTCATGACCAAGTTCATACAGGAATTCATTAAGGATAGACTGCTAAAAAAAAAAAAAAACTTGTTAAAGAGCAAAAATAAAATGCAGCACAAAACTTATATGTCCGCATCAATGGAAGCCACAGATTATCATCATCATCATCAAAACTACCACTCCCGACTCACAGTGGAGTTGAACTTGTTCTCCTTGTTGGTCTTGAGCTTCTTTATGTAGTCAAAGACGTGATCAAATCCCTCCTTCTTGGCCAGGGTCTTCATTGCCTTCTGGATGCGGGCCACCTCACTCAAGCCCAGCTCATGCACCTCTTTGGGCGACATGCTGCACGACAGGTGGAACTGCAGGCACTGCTGGTACAACTCCTTGCCTTTTGGCAATGAGCAGATGCACTCACTCATCCGTGTCCTCTTCATGTACACCTGTGGCAGAAAAAAACATGAATGCGGCAATATCAGAAATAATCTTTTCTCGATAAGGAGTTTAGGTGCGTTGGGAAAGGGGGCATTCACCATTTCTTTAACAACCTGAAGAGGGATATGGAGATGGAGGAAAAGGGGAAAGGAAGGAGGATCAAAACCCTACATGACATACTCAGAACAGCCATTTAACAGTGCAGAGGGGCCATTAAAACATGAAGAGATAAAACCCACAACTTTTCAACGGAGTCTGGCCAATCCTTACTATAAAGATTAAGAAAAATCAAACAGACTTACTTGGGGGCAAAGGAGGAAGGTGAGCAAAAGGGAAAGGGAGACAGATTAGGCTCCCTCCCTCTTCTCTTCTCCGCCTTCCCGATCCGAAAGAAAAACATCAGAAATTCTCCCTGAACAGTAATAACAGTCGAAACCAATTGCACTGAACTCCTGTTATAGCAGAAACTTGTTTCTCTCAACCTGGACTTCATCACTTATTTTCCTCTCCTCCTTTTTTTTTTTCTCGATTGTCAGTATGGTTGGCTGAGATCAACTGTTAAAATTTGTTGTGGAGTATGACGCCTCGTGTCTCTTCAGGTATAAAATCATGAACTAACACGATTGTTTATCTAGCAGATTTTGTACACCCAATCCCCACCCTCACCCCCTTTCTCAGCTACCCTCCTTACCTACTTCCACCCCCCCACCCTACCATCTACCATCCTGCATCCTTCTTCTTCCATCCCCTTCCTTGCCCAACTTCACAACACAACAAACAAATGGTGCTGACAGGCAAAACTCATTTTCCCCATCAACAAGAATGCTGCAAGGACCAAACAAAAACAAGCATTCACTGTAGTTATAGCTGACATTTTCTTTTTATAAAGCTTGCAAATAGTGACAATGGTCATGCTGCAAATTAAACAACTAAATAGAATAATGATTGTTTTAAAGTTAGAAAATATTTTCATTGTCATCAACATCACTATCATATCGGAGCAATGATAAATGCTAATTATTCTCAATAAGAAATTTGATGAAAAAAAAAATAATAATAAAATCATCTACAGACCTGTTTACCCCAAATTCATGTACCTGAAATATCTCAGACAGAAACCTGTATTTGAAAAAAAAAAAAAAAAAAAAAAAAAAACTGTAATCTTCATAATCTCAATACTTTCGCGCAACTTTTGAAGATTCGGAAGAGCCAGCCATTGGCGCCCAAGACTGCTTCGTCGCCATCTTCGACAAGGTAAAGACACAGGCATGCTGTAAAATGTCTTCTTACTGCTTTTGACCAAAACAGTAGCAGACGAAACTTCGCGTTTAACAATTTTCTTTCTTTCGTTTTTTTTCCCATAATTTTTTTTTGGGGGGGGGGGGGGGGGGGGGGTGTGGCATAATTCCTGTAATTTCGATTTTTTTTTTCTGTAAAAATTATGGCAAAATCGTAAGGGCAAACAGGTCTGTATCTATCCATGGCAGCAAATAAATTATGACCAGGTCCTGAAAAAACACACTGAACTACTAGCAACACTGGAGCATTTCAGACCTACTCTTTCAAGAACTTTTTCAGTTTCTCAAAGGCTGGCGCGATGAGAGATGTGATGATATCCATAGCTTTTGTCTTCACCTTTTGCCTGTACAACAATCAACAGAAACAACAGTCAGAACTCGAAGATGCAAAAAGCCTGATTCAAACAGTTCAAAATCTTTAATGTTCATCCTGAGATCAAAGCTGGTTGTCTTATGAATGTGTAGACTTATCACTGCAACTAGAAGTAGTAAAAAAAAAAACTACTTTTTTTTAAAGTGTTTTAATCTGCCACAGACCATTTCATCTTCTGCACTGAGTATCTGGGCAATTTTGGCCATTTTCATATACGGCACATACAACTGGATGAAATGGAGAAGGAAACAAACTTATGATCACAACTGATGGAGACAATTATCTTAAGCCCAGTGAGCTATGAAAGCACTGCAGGCCTTTAGGATTGCTGTTTCCTCAGGGGCTTTGCATCATGTGACTCAGAATCTGATCATGCAATGCAGTGCCAAGATGGGAAATCCAGTGCTGCTGATAGCTCAAATTGCTTATGGGGAAATAAACAATATACAAGAAGGGTAACGTTTGCTCCTATAAGAAAACCTTACTCAGACTAACTTTTATTCCAGACTGGCACAGCCATTTAAACTTGAATCAAATAGATCTGCCTTCAAGAGGGCGTACAATGGTTCCCTCATGCAGCTAGTGAAGAGTTTTATTTGAAATATATTTTCTTAATTTTATGTTCCCATTTCCTTCATCTTCCACCCCCCCCCTCCCCCTCCCCCCACCCCCTTAAGTTCAAATCTTTGCCAAGTCATTGATGTAATGACGGAGGGGTTGTTGGCCTGCGCTTGTTTCCACCACTATTAGATTGTTCGTCTTTGTATTTGCCTGACTTTAAATCAAGTTAAAAGGCTGTGCCAGTCTTGAATAAAAGTTACTCTGAGTTAGGTTTTCTTAAGGGAGCAAACGTTACCCTACTTGTTTATTTTTTTTTGTTTACTGTTCCCCGCCTCATTTCATGTTCAATATGAGGAAATAATCATATCAATCGTAGAAACAAATCAGAACAGACAGACAAAGCACATGAAAGAGGTCAATTTGTATTCCTGTATTTGCTTGAAAAACGGGCAAAAGGCAGGCATGTCACGTCAGTCAAGCCTCTCATGGTTGCAACTTCAGTGGGTAAATTCTTTTTATCAACTGAACATTTGGGTGCATGGGTATGTTTCCAATGGCTGTGTGTTGCCAAATGCTGTTGAAAAAAAAAAAAAAAATCAAAACCAGTGAGTTATAAACAAAATAAAATACTAAATTCACTATTAACTGAAAGCCTAAGTACTGAAGTTTCTAAGTAATTTTCTTCAAATATTTTTTCCAAAGGCCTTTGATACTCTGGCCATGTAACAGAGAATGCAACAGACAGAACGGTCAATATCTTTTATCCACCAGTGGAAAGCAAGCCATGCACATGGTCATTACAAATACAGCTCTCCTTTTTACCACTTGAGAAATACATGTTTCTATTACATGCAACATTTTCTGTCACAAAATCACATCCCCAAATCATCTACCATTACATTTTCATTTTGTTAATAAATTTGTATAATACTGAAGACAATATACAGCTCTTTGTTTTTTAATATCTGAGTCAGTGTCCCCTTTATTCCAAGAGGAGAAAAAAAAAATGGAAAATAGCAATGACAACACATATGAACATTAAAAAAACCTATCTTAACACACCATCAAAAAAACCTAGATGTAGTCATCTAGAACTCTTTGCCTTCATCCAGAAAAGGATTCATGAAGGGACGCTCCTCCACAAATGATCAGCTTGTCTCCCAAGCCTGTAGAAACCCAACCCCACCCCTTTCCAATCCAACCCCTGCATTGCCAACCCCTTACAGACGCTCACAAAGTTACATGCCATCATCAGAACTTCTTGCCTGTAGCCAGGAAGTGCTTTGTTAATTTGTCAACCCCCCTCTCTCCTCCCTCCCTCCCCCCAAAACCTGCCCTTGCCTTCAGCCAATCAGGCCTTCGTGAAGATATGTTCCTCCAAAGGTGAAATCATCCATGCTCCTGCCTCGAACATCCTCTCTCCTCCCTCCCTTCTCCCACTTACAGACCAGGTCTCCCGCTGAGGAAAGCAGAAATCTCTTAAATTTTCGGGGGAACCGGCAAACAAACTCCCCTCCCCCTCCCCCAAAGAAAATGTTGAAACCTCGTTCCAAAATGGTTCAACCTGACGCAGATTTGAACATGGAGGGGGGCGTTATCATGTTTTGAAGCAACCACAACCAGGACCTTTCATACTTAGGCTTCTGTCGGTCTCTTTCACTTCTGGTACATCTTGCCAATACACAAGGACAGAACACAACATTATTCAGCTTTGAAACAAAGTGGCAACTGCCCTCTCTTGCAAAGAAGTTTAGAAGAGATTTCATCAGTGCCGTTTGCTAACTAAAAAAAAAAAAAGATAGGCAACCAGCCTCTAGAGATTCCAAAGCCACTTTTTCCCCTTCTCATATGATTTTCATTTTCTCTTTTAACATAATTATTTTCCATGGGTTGTCATTTTTACATTTCACTGAAGTCTAATTCATGGATGTCCTGATAGACACACAAAGACTTGCAGATTATTATCAGAGACCTACCAGTCTTAATGAGGAAGGATTCCAAGTGATCAGGTTGTCCCCTCTCCCCACTTTTCCCCTTTCACTACCCCCAATCCTCACTTTGCCCTATCCTCACACTACTAACACACACACACACTTATAGACCGTCATTGGAAAATTTCTCGTCTAGTCAGGAAAGACTCCGCAATTAGTTGCTCTTTATAGGAGCTGTAATCAAGTTTCCTGTCCCTCCTCAACACACACCCCTCTTCACTTCACCACTTCACCCTCTCCACTCTCTCCCTTCCACCACCTGACCCTCCTTTTGACACACACTTTCTTGTCTTCATAAGGAAGGACTCCAAGAAGAAATACTCCTCCACAGGACAAGTGATGAGATTTTTCCAATCATACCCTGCTCCGCCACACCCCTTCCCTGTTCTCCCCCCTCACACCCCTTAACACTAAAGACACACACAGACTTACAGATCATCATCGGAGACTTTCTTGTCTTCAGCCAGGAAGGGCTTCATGAAGGGATGCTCCTCCACCGGGGTGTTGATCAGCTTGTCCAGCTGACTGGGAACCTCCTCCTAATGCAACAAACCAAGTCCAGTGACAGGCACCACCAGTACCATCAGACAATGCAAAAATGATCAGGGAACCATGACCCAGAGTTCTCTGGCCATGAAGAACAGAAATGTACATCACAGAATTTCAGGACCGCTCGCAAAGCTTTCCCTTCACCATGTATGTGGTCTGTCTGGTCTGTTCGATCTGGATGTGTACACACACAAAGGGGGTTCCAGGCACCAGCAAGTCTGGTGACGAGTTAATCTTGGAAGATGGGAAAATCCAGTTTCTAAAGCTTGTGGGGTTTAAACTATTAAAGCCAGGACTCTCCAATTTAGAATTCAGCGTATTATAACCACTCAATTATCCTGCTGAAAATAACAACAGGTTTTGTTCTTCTTCTGTATTCTGTTTCAGTTTTCTTCACTGTGCCACTGGTAATCTGCCTTACTTCAGGTTGTTGGCTTGCTTTGATTTTGTTTCTACTGCAAAGCTTTACTCTCTCCAATCCAAAAGTATATATATCCTTTCACATTGTTTCTTTCGCCTCCTAAAATTCATCATGTGTACTGACATTAATTCACTTACCAGCTGAAGATTTTTTTTATCCTGACACTCCTCGATCCGCACACTAGGCATTTCTACGTGTTCATGAAAAAAAAGTCATTAAAATAAAGTATATGTCCAGACATCTGAAATTAAAAACATTGCTATTGCTGCATTTTTCAACCAAATAAAAGCCTCAAGAATCTCACCCCCATAGTTTAGCTTTAAGCATTGTGAAATCATCCATAATATACACCATCAAAAATGATGAATGCACTGATCAGCAAACTGAATCCAAGTAATCGATAAAACCATCAAAAGAAAATATTCTTTTTGACACGATGAAAATTTTATACATAGTCGATTATAAATGAAGCAAGAGTCAACAGAAATTACAATCTAACTATCGAAAATCAGAAATATGAATTTAAATGATGGGCTGTGCAGCCATACATTAACTCCAACTGCAGGCCTGCCATTATATGGTCCTTCTGCATGAAAAAAAGACAAAATCCTATCAGTCATCTCTCATCATCAAAAACTAAACAAACACCTTCATTCATTTCTAAATCAACTGCTGCTCCTTTATTTCATCTACATCCAGTTTTACTGCTAAAACTACTTCCCTCTTTCTGACCATCACAACATCCATGAATAATGTTCTCTGCTGCATTTTCATTTCCATTCAACTTCCGAGTCGCTGCAGCCTTCATCAAAATTAATACATCTATATGTGTTCAATGTTTGAAGCAGCTCAACTGTGTTTTTCATATATCTATTGTAGCTCATGCTGCCATTTTCTAGCGCATGCAGCAGAGGCTAGGGTCGCAAGACCGAAGCCAGAAAAACACCAGTCAAGCCATCCCCATCAAGGTGAAAGTTCATACTATGCTTATCAAACGCAAAAAGCCATTTAGTTTTGAAAGCCACAGGGCAGACATAACATGTGACTTGTCCAGTTTGAGTATCACATATGAAGTACATATGTGGTAACAATTGTGCTAAGTCATAAAGGAAATTCAGCACAGGATGTATAGGATATAGCAGCTGTGCTAAGTCATACCAGAAACGCAGGACATCGTAGGCTGTGACTATCAGTTACAGTTAAGTCAGCAGTCCACTAAAACATTTGAAAGCTTAATCACAGGCACACAACCACACAGAGATATAAACATGAAAACTAAATCATGGGCATACACTGCTGAATCACAGTGTCCTTAAGACAGACTCAAGACTGCATTCACATTAAGCCAACTGCAGATTCAAAACCCGACAACTTCTCATGAGTAGATAGTGACCCTGTGGACATACTCACTTCCTGCTCATGGGAAGTGATGTAACTACAAGTCTGCTATCATGCTCAACATCAGTCCCCACCTAGGTCTGTCATCTTAGTTTTCTCCAATATGCACATATGCCCATAAGTGAAAATTACAAAACTTCTCTGGTGCATAGAAATATCACTGTGCATAATGTGTGATATTGTTTTTCAACTGAATGCTAGGGGGGGGGGGAAAAAAAAAAAAAAAAAAAGCTGTTTCATTTTTCTGCGATGTGTGTGAACACACACAGTCTTGTTTCAAAATGTCGTTCCAACAGAGGCTCCAAAAAGCAAAAACACAGTCACATGAGCCAGTTGCAGATGGAATAATTGTCGAAGCAAGTCCATTTGTACCATCAGCTGCATCAGCATAAGTCAGTATACCCACTGCTGACAATGTTGAGATGATGACGATGTCTGGATGACCCCCCCTCCCCTTCATCCCCCCCCCTCCTCCTCTCCCCTCCACCCCCTTGTATCCCCCTCGGCTTTGGCAAAATCTGAGGGACAGACGCCTCCCCTCCAACCCCGTCCCCCTACCTACTTTCACAAAGATCAAACATGCATTCCCCCCTCTCCCCTCCCCTGTACCCCCCACATCTTGCCATTACCAAACGTGTGTTAACCTCCATCCTCTGAAATTAGAAAATGACCCTCAAAAATTGTAGTCAAAATGACCCTGATAATTTCATATCCAGAAGGAACAGACTCTGAAGTGAACATGACTCTGAACTGAGGAGCTAACATCAATGAACAGACAAGACTCCTGGTTGTGTCTACAGGTAACAACTCCTGGTTGTGTCTACAGGCAATGACTCCCAGTGGTGTCTACAGGCAATGACTCCCGGTGGTGTCTACAGGCAACATTCCTGGCTGTCTCCACTCACCAGACTGAAGCGATGCATCATCATGTTACACTCCATGCCCTTCTCCAGCACCTCCTGCACCTGGTCCACCTGCCCACCAATCCCGTTCCAAAGTCAACCACAGCATTGCTATCACAGACACCTTACTATCATAATCACACGGACCACTTGCATACAAAAATAATTCTAAAAAAAAAATAACAGACCTGTATATCCTAATTTGCTGACACTAACAGACCTGTAAACCCTAATCTGCTGACGAAGGATTTCTCACTGATAAGTACTTTGTTTAAACTGGTGTATTTTAAAAACTTGTCTGGGAAGTTTCTTCTAGAAGTTATATGTATAAAACTTTCGTCAGAAGTTTTTTAACACTTCAGATTAACTTTAGGCCTAAGATAGTTAGCAACTTTCATTGTCAAATCTCCTTCTTGTTGATCTAATCTCACAATGCTGAAAAGCCAATGCACGTCTGTCTTATCTTTAAAAAGTATGTACAGTACTTGCCATTGCAAGAGATTTTATTATGATAATGTTTAGCATGCTACATTCAGTACTGCCTGGGATTTCCTCATTAATCAATATTTTGTTTTAAAGTGCATGCGAGCGTGCGTGCATGCGTGCGTGCGTGCGTGTGTGCATGTGTGCGTGCCCCTGTGTAATGCCAGCTTTTCAAGGAAACAAAGTCAATTATCCTAGGCCTTAGGCCTATTCTCCCCTGTTACCACACTGGTGACACTGATTTTGTTACTTTCTCAGCAGAAGGAGCAGAACTTCATTGATATACAGAACTGTGACACAGAATCTTCATTTTCTTTCTGTTATATTCATTCAAACTCCACATAATATACGTAAATTATGGCATTTGTTTTCTCATCTGACAGTCTTTCCCTTTTTAAACTGTGTTGATTCTGCTTACTTAATAAGAACTCACTCTGTTCGGCATTTTTTTCTCCAGTCTGGAAACATAAACTTCAAAGTCCTCCACAGTGTCAAACTTCATAAACTGAACTCCTTGGACCATGTCATGTGCACACCTTCCAGGTAGCTGATTGGAACAAATATCTGGAAAGAAAATACACATTAATTTACTCTCACTGCTGGTACAGTGTGCCTTGTTCCAACCATAAGAAAGAGGCCATTCAAAAATGTAAGAGTATTTTAAGTATGTGTGCACATGTGTGTGTGCTTTTAAGTCTTGTGTACAAGCATGTCTTATATAAACATGTGCTTGTGTCTGTGTACACACAAGTTCAAATGCTATTCATACAAACTGTGCTACTATAGCCTTTATTATTTTGTGCATTTCAGCTGAAATCAACATCAGCTTTACTCCTGATAACCTGCTGTGTAGATAAGTCAAATTTATCTGCCTACCCAATTTTTCAATCCTGTTAAAGCTACCTATTCAGTCTGTAAAATGTGACAGTTACTTACGCTTTGAAACCAGCTCCGTCTAGGTACTCCTGCAGCTGATCTCGAAGAAGTAGCAGACTCATTCTGCTCTGCTTCGAACAACGAGTTTCATCAATCAGGTCAGCTTTCTTCTTGAAGTCCTTCACCATATTCTGCAATGACAGACTCATTTCCATTCAACCTACTATACACTGAGTTCTTCTTCTTCACACTGTATTTCAAAACTAAAAGATCAATTCTAAAATGTACTCAACTGACATTCTATCAAGTAGGATTCACACACACACACACACACACACACACACACACACACACACACACACACACACACACACACACATTAAGTGTTGTAAGTTCTTTTCCCTTGACCTTAGATTTAAGAAGAGAGAATTTTTCACATTTTCATCAGTTCTGTATGTTTCTGTCGTGTCAACAGTACACACCAGCTTTACCAGTGCCTCGAGCCTGGTTCATCCACTGGGACCTGTTTGCATTATCAACTACTACAAACCAGATCTACAAAAAAGTTAAACTGTTGATGCACGATACCGGCAGTAAAAAAAAAGTTCCAGTATCAACTGTCAGGGGCATGTTACAATCAGCGGTTCAAAGATCCAATGAAAGTGTATGGTTTATACATTGCTCCCCCCATCTCCCCTTCCCCTTCCCCTTCTTCATCCTCTCCTCCTTCCCAAACCGCTTCCAGTGAGTGAAAGCAAGCAGACCTAAGTAAAAATTAACACACAAAACAAAGTGTAAAGTAAAGCAGAATGTATACAAGTACAACATGAAACAGACATTTTCAACAAATCTGTCTTCTTTGGACATTGCAAACAGCAGACAAAAATACACAAAATAATACAAAAACTACACAAAATAATAGCAGTCAGCATGTAAGTAAGTAAGTAAGTAAGTAGAAGACTTCACACAGTGGGCACTTTCACCTCTAGTCATGAGACTGGGTTCACACAGAAGCCTGCTCTTTGCCTTTATGGAGGAGAGGTCAGGAGGGCTGTGAGAAAAACAGTATGGCCATAAGCTGCTCACTGCTAGCAGAAGGGATGGGCAGGTGAGAAAGAGTGTGATGGTATTCCATGCATAACTGGACACCTTATTTAAATAACAATAGAGATCTTTCATTCCTTGCCATGAACTTGCCTGAGAGACAAAGTCATACAAGAGGCTCATAAAAAAAAAGGTTATATCGTCAGCAGGTATATCGTATCAGAGCTGCCATTTTTTGCCAGAACAAGGTAAATTTTTACCGGTAACAAGCTAATGTCGTTCTAGCAGTACCCCTGGGAGAATCAATGGCCAGCTTCTCAGAACTGCACCTTTTTGATGTTCACTGACAACAATCCAGATGATTAGTTAGTACTCGAACAAGTCTCTTAAGATATGACCACTCAATGAGATACCCACAGATAAATCGTACAAGTTGTCCGAATATTCTGTTCAGTTCATCGGACATTGCGGAGAGGTTTCTTTGCAGCAAAACATAGTGACTGAAAATCCATACCAAAAATATGCATATTAGTTCTTTAACTAAATACATATTTGATTCATGGTTATATTCAACTACTTGTTTCATAATGGAATCAGTCATTTGCCCAACTGCCATGGCCAAAAAAAATCACAAAGTGTAGCATTTTGACATTTTCAGTTTCAGTTTTCCAAACTAAAACATAGCAACTAGAATTGTATACAATATCACCTAAACTGCAGTAGGGAGGGATTTCATTTCAGTATCCTCTATGTCTGAAAAATCAGACTTAAGAGCATATTCACTGTTTCAATCGCATTTCACTTTACACACAACGTGATGGCAGACTAGATGATAGACATCTCACTACTTGTCACATGATTTTGACGTGACCTACAAAAAAAATTAAAATGATTAACAACTGATCAATAAGTCACAAAATCAAAGTTGTCTTTAAGATGATTCTTTTTACTGCTTTTTTCTTCTTCTTACTAAACTGGCAATAGTTTTTTTTTTCAAGAAATAAGTCTACAGTCAATCTAAAGATATACATTGTCTCAGTTCTATCTAAACTGAACCTGAATCCGTGATGCATTTGTTTGTTTGTTTTTTTTTTCACCTTTTTCAGTTTTTGGTGTGTAGCATTTTCTCACTCAGTGGAGCAGCAGCATAGCATAATCACCAAAATCACAGTGTGCTACACCAAAAGCGTAGCATTTTGGCAGCTGTCAAGTTTTCAGCGTTCAGCTGTGGAGCCGAGAGCTATGAGTTCGAATTCGTCATGGGTGGAATCTTTTACAAACTGAAAACCCTCTCAATCCTCCCAGAACCAAATGAATATCTGACTCAACTCAGGATGGTTTATGGCAGTAGATAGACAGGGCTGCACTCCACCTTTCATGATTATGCAGGGCCCTGAACACTGCAGAAGGGCTCGTTGTCAAATAGGACATTTGTCTGTGGATCCGACATTCATGACTTGGAAAGGCTCACGGGGTTAGATCTTTTGGGTTTGAAATCTTTCTCTGTCCAGCTAGCAATAACATTTGATAGGTCACTACCTGTTTAAGGTTTCAGGGAAAGTTAAAGTAGCAGTCCAAGAAGGATGAGTTTCACCTTTCATCATGCTCTGCCCCAGACAAGGTGAACCTCCCAACAGTTCACAGCCTTAACAGCTGTTACACAATGAGACTTCAATTTTTAACGTAGATACCATCAATTTTCTAAGTCATGGTTCACTGCTCCCTTGGTCATCAAATAATAACCCTTATTTTGATTCATTTACAATTTCACAAACTGACAGTATTTGAAAATCTTAAATCAGAACAGAAACACGTCCAGCTGTAACAATGTTGCAATGCATATTCAAAGTATGATTGGTATAAACAAGCCACTAAAGCTGTGATGAACTAACCTCCCTTTTGACGTAAGCTTCCTCACTAACATCATCAGTAAGTCGTCCAAATGATGGAAACCACAAAACGTTGCCAGTTCTGGACTTTCTGCCAGTCGCCATGCCCACACGTCAGCACACAGAGCGTCTACATCAGCATCCATGGATTCTCCCATTGCTGCTGACAATGGTCTACTGTGCACAACAAATTGTATGTTTCATTTACAGCATTCCATTCACATGCATCGGTCTAGTACAAAACAAGTACGGTTAGTTAAGCCTTGTTCTTCTTTCCATCCTTCTATTAAATACAATTACCATTAATTAGTCTGTAACCACACTGAATATCTACGTAAAAGCAACAACCCTGACATTAACACAGAAAGACTGCAAAAAGAACACCTAGCATTTTTTTTTTTCCAAATTGTAATAATCTTTTTTTACTGAGCCTGGGAGATGCTTCACACAACAGAGCTGACAGTCTTGGCCTACTGGAGTTTAAAGTCAAGTCTTTTAACGTCAGGGTTCTCCATTCAAAATGGGAGCTGAGGTCACATGGTTTAATAGAGTGTTTGCCAGCAGAACTGAGTATCATAAATTCAAATCACTCATAGAGGTGGATTTTCACAGCTTGAAAAGTCTCTGTGTTCACCCAGTTGTAAGCAACTCACAGATTCAGTTGAAGGAAGGTTAAGGCTGAAGGAGTTGGATGAGCTCCATCTTCCATCATGTCCCAGATATGGTGAACCTCACTGCCCCTATAACTATTAAGCTGCTGCACTTTTCACCTTTAACCTTAACTATTCAAAATTTTGCTAAGTAGTGTCCCTTTGGATAAGTCTTCATCTTCATCCTCTTGATGGCCACAATCAACTTGCTGATTATTCTGCTTCTTTGTTGGCTGCAAGCATAAAAACCCCTTCTGAAGGAAAGAAAAAGACAATCAGAATTTTAAAAAGTCCTACTCTATGTGGATTTTATCAGCTGGCTACAACTTTTAGCCCAGATGGACTACTTGCTCCCAAAGGACCTACCGATCACAGAACCTTGCAGAAAGTACTTTTTTAAAAAATGTATTTCAATGTGAAAGCGCCATTCATTGATGAAATATTTTTTTTCCAACTTGCAAACGTACGCTTTAACTTTAGCTTTTAAGCTACTGGGATAAAACCCAAGATGAAAGCTGAAAAGAGGACATTCGCTCGTGAGATGTTTGAAAACCTCTGAATCAGTGAATATCGAAAACGGGCCTTCAACATTAAAAACAATTAAAAATTACCTTTTTGTTCACAGTAAAAATGAATTACATCTCCTGCTTTGAATAATTTGTTGTGATCTTTCCAACCGATTCAATGCCGGTTATAGGTTCAGCGGCTCTCAAACCTTCAATGTTGCTTAGAACTGCTAACAGGCCTCGTCAATCTCACTTCTGCCTTAGCTGTGTTGAGACAATTTGGCGCATTCTGTAATATCTTTGATAAAACCCAAATTCCCTTCTTTCGACTTAACTACCATAACACTATATGCAGTGGTCACATTTCAACGATTACTTTCACGTTTTTATTTTACTTACAGCCTTGATTGTGAAAAAGCACAATGCTTGAAGCGAAACCGCACACTGGTTTCGAAAACCGGAAGTGACAGGTGTAGCAATACTTATCTCCCTGTATTGCTCCCACGCTGATGAAAAAGAAAAGTAGGAAAAAAAACTCCAAGGAGAGCTCGAAGCAGAAGGCTTTCAGAGGAGAAACCCCTCAGACAAGTGTTTTGGCCCTTAACTTCCTACACTCCTAGGGGGCCGGGGCGCATCGCGACTCCAAGATGTCTTTCTGCTGCTTTTCTTTTTTTTTTTTTTTTTTTTTTTTTTTGCCTCTGGCGCTGCCGGGATTCGAACCTATAACTTTCGGAAGGGTGGGCGTCTCAAGGCTCGCCTTTTTTTAGACTAATATCTTGCCCCCGTCTCCATCACACACCCGAGTCCGAGTTTCATAGACTCGAAAACTCGAAAGATGATTAGTTAATCCTTGCAGTGAGGGTTTTGAGAGGCGTTACTGTAAAGAAACGGACGCTAAACAAAAATTTATACAGACAATGTCACTACTTCGAACGCTTCTTGCAGTGAAGCGGGTTAGCGTTCTGAAAGTTTTATGTGCTCATCAGAGAACGTACTTTTTATCTTGCACCAATCTCGGAACGTAAGAACTGTCGGCTATTTGCTATCGCTAGCGAGACAGCCCGCAAGAGTCTAGCAAATCCTCGCTTCTTCCTAGCCTCGGTCGCCAGAAAGGTTAAACGCTCACATGCCTGCTCGTCAAACAAGAGAGTCCGCTTCGTCTCCAGGAAATGCAACAACTTTTGTTCTATCTTGATCAGATCCAGCTGGAATTTTTTTTTCAGATAACTCAGCTGTTGGCCTTCAGGTTTCAGCCAGGTCCTCCTCTTGCCAAAAATCAAGAGCTGTTTCATGAGATCATGGGCTGATGAGCCTACAAATCCCATTTCTTCTACCATCTATGGCCAGGAAGCCAGATTTCCCCTAGCTACTGGTTAGACTGGCATGCTCCTCAGCCTTGTAGATGTCAGCTTGTACCATTCTGCTTTCGTATGGCCCAGTGAGATGTATTCGAATCATTCGAGTTGATGAACTGGAGTGGATAACAATATCTAGTCTTGTGTCACTCTCCCTGATGATCTCTCGGTGGTTTGCACATTCTGGAAGGTCTGCCGTGCATTCCTAGTCATTACTACATCCGTAACCCATGATGTTGATATCACAGCTGTTCCAAACTATTATTTTTGGCCTCCCGTCGTGTAGAACGATGTTACTGAAGCTTCTGGTCGCGCAGTGTTTCCACTAGCAGTGCTGACCTCAGCGTGATCTCCTTGGTTGTGCTTCCATGTGTGCCTGGCCTTCCCTGAGTTAGCGCTTCTTTGCATGAACTCAGGACTTGTTCCGCTGTTTGTTTGCCTTTACAGAGTGGACACATAGGGTCATCTGATTTCTCCCATTTCACCAGGTAGGTTATCAGCTCGAGGGCAGGAGCTCATATAAGATCTGAAGATGGAGCCGATGCCAGAGGCGCTATGTGCCATATGTCAGTCCAGCTGAGACTTCTTTGTAGTACATTTTCACATGTAATCTTCAGCCCTTATTGGCCTTGCTGGCTGTCTTCTTGATTCTCTCCTCTTTCTTCGACTCTTCGTCATGTCTCTCTTTGCTCTCCCTTTTGCCTTTGACCACCTTCTTCATTGCTGCCGAATCCGCCCCTATCTATCGGTCTGTGTGTGACCTATCATTTTCCTAATCGAGGTTTTCCCTTGCCACATCCACTGCTTCCTGAACTTTCCACCTTTTGCCACTTTTTGGCTTGGCAAGTGTCACACACCGCATTTGCATGCACTCAGTCACAAACACAACACGTCCACTCCATACGCACGCATCCACTTCATTCATTCAACGGAGAGACCGTGGAAACAAAGATTCCAATTTTTGTGTACTCCCTTCTCCAAAACAGAACAAACGAATATCAAAATGATGATTAACACAAACTAGAATGCAAGGCACGTTTTCCTAACCAATTTTCATGTCTTTTTTCCAAATACACATTTCCAACTTTTTTTCCTCTTTTTCTCTTTCTTGAATGGACATTACTTAAAACAATGCATTTCCCTTTCTTTCCGTTCACAAAGTAGAGGTTGATGTATTTATATGATTTAGATTTTTTATTTAACAAAGGGTCCACCGGCGGGACTCAAGATCGCAGGGGGTAGGCTTTACACCAATGGTTGGACGCTGAGGTCTTCTGGAAAGAAACTCCAAGTCCTCCTGTTAGGTTTGGAAAATGTAGTTTTTCTTATTTTTTTTCTTAAAAGACACTATGCAACAAAATATGGTCAAACATCATACTGACAAATTCGTAACATTCCGTTTCCGGCACATTCCAACCTGCACAAATGCGTTACCTCAGGAAGTCATCACAACAGATTCCGAAGAAGGTTTTCAAGTCCGGTCTGGCTTCCAGCTAAACAGACAAAACATCTCTAGTTCCATTTCCTTGTGAGAAATGTGAGTGTGAATGCCATGAGGAGCCTGACTTTCGTGGCATTTGGTCAAGGCTAGATAGATCCACTCCAGAGGCATTCCCGTGCTGGAACTGAAAAGGGACCGTGGTGACATCCGTACAGCTCCACTCTTTTTATTCTCTCTCTCCCTCTCTTCTGTATGTGTATATGTGTGTGTGTGTGTGTGTGTGTGTGTGTGTGTGTGTGTGTGTGTGTGTGTGTGTGTGTGTGTGCCCGCGCGCGCACACACGCGTGCATGCGGGCCTGTGCACGAGCGCACGCGTTTTTGTTTGTTGTTTTGTTTGTGTGTGTGTGTGTGTGTGTGTGTGTGTGTGTGTGTGTGTGTGTGTGTGTGTTTATAGTTGCTGAGTAAGTTGAAAGGGGGAGGGGGCGTATGAAAGATGAATGTATGCTGAAATTAATATGTTGTACGGTAAAGTCTTACTCTTCTCATCGCTTTGAAAACCTGAAATTACACTTACCTTACCTCTCTCTCTCTCTCTCTCTCTCTCTCTCTCTCTCTCTCTCTCTCTCTCTCTCTCTCTCTCTGTATAGGTGTGAGCAGTCATTTATATATACGTTTTGGTTGGTTGATTTTTGCCGGCTTCCTGGATCACAAAAAGTTAGCACTCGACCAACGCTGACCCAAAACATCACTGCCATCAGCTAGCATATTGATGTTGGACGTGAACCGGAAGAAGAACTCTCTGTGTGTGTGTGTGTGTGTGTGTGTGTGTGTGTGTGTGTGTGTGTGTGTGTGTGTGTGTGTGTGGTCGTAAGCACATGCGCGCGTTTTTTCAGATACTAGTGCATATGTCTGTGTGTATGTATGTATTTTTGTATGTGTGCATCGTATGTGTACACGCGTGGATGGATGTGCTTACATTCATGCATGTTTCAGGGCAGCTTGCTTTATTTTCCATGCGTATTTGAGTAGGCCTACGTCTGTGCGTTAATGATGTTTTATTATGCGCGCGTGTGCATGTATGTGTGCGCGCGCGCGCGTGCGAGCACGTGCGTGCGTGTGCTGTCGTATGTGTGCATGTGTGTCTGCATGTGGTCACCTGCACGGGTGTCTATAGGCCTATGATAAACTTAAGTTTGCTTGTGTACACAAGTGTCCATGTGTGTGTATAGACTGTGCGACTGTTTACGTGCGTATATACATGAATGTCTACGAGTGCATGTAGATGACTTTTTTACTCAGGTGTGTATACATACGGAGCCATTCTTCTGAAGAGCCCCCGAACCAAGCCACGCAGAAGCCCCAAAGCCCCCTGAGGATTTTTTACCCCTCCCGGGTAATTAAACGGTGAAATCCTGTCATCCCCATTCAAGGCTAAACATTCCCATCGCTACTGTGGGATCAATCAATGACGGCTGTTATAATTGATGATTATTTGTGGTGGGGGGAAAAGGCATGAACTGAAAGATAAACCAATTTACGAGAAATGCCAGATAGTGATAAACGTATTACATTTAAAATAGTTATAGGTGGGTGTTACTGTCTGGCATTTATGATTGTATTTTAGTGTATGAGTGCATCCATGGGTGAAGAATGTTACTTCAAAAAATGTGTATGGTACAAGCAGGTCTTTTAATATGCGCGCGCGTGTGTGTGTGTGTGTGTGTGTGTGTGTGTGTGTGTGTGTGTGTGTGTGTGTGTGTGTGTGTGTGTGTGAGAACGAAGCTATAGGCCTATTTTTGGAGTAATACTTCCTGTGTTTTCTGTTCGTCGCTATTTGGTTGTAAATTGCCCCCCTTGGCACTAGGGCTGTTAAAAAAAAAGCTAATGGCAATTAAAAAATCTCTCTCTCTCTCTCTCTCTCTCTCTCT
>JADBJO010000151.1:259893-262393 GCA_016801955.1 Conus betulinus
CACACAAACACACACACACACACACACACACACACACACCACACACACACACACACACACACACACGCGCGCACGCGCGCGCGCACACACACACACACACACACACACACACACACACGCACGCACACCGCAGCAAAGAAAAAAAAAAAAATATATATATATATATATATACACACACACACACACACACACACACACACACACACACACACACACACACACACACACACACACACACACACACGAGCGCGTTCAACATCAGCAAACACGCGCACAGTGGTAAGTGAATATCATTAATCAGTACGAGGGAAAAGATGTGTGTTTAGGGAGGTTTTAAAAGTCTCTAAAGAGTCCGTGTTACGCAGAGAAGAAGGGAGACTGTTCCATAGAGCAGGTGCCTGGTAAGAGAAAGATCGTTGCCCTGAAGTTTTCAGGCGAGCGGAGGGAAGCCGAAGCAGACGAGAATCGGTGGATGAGCGTAAGCTGCGACACGGAACATGGAGATGGAGGAGGTCAGAGAGGTAGGAGGGAGCCAGATTATTCAGTGATTTGAAAACCAGGAGGAGAACTTTAAAGTCAATGCGAGACTGAATAGGGAGCCAGTGTAAGGATGACAGAATTGGTGATATGTGATCAGATCTAGAGGAGCGGGATTTCAGACGGGCGACATTGTTCTGAACTTCGTTCCTTCGAAATAAGTTCGCTGTATCTATGTAAAACGTACAGACATGTGTACTTTCCACGTACTCATCAAGGAAAAGCTGAGATACGTTGAAATGATTCACAAAGGTAAGTTGCAAAGTGTCTAATCATGTTTTCCTTCCTTCTTCTTTCTTTCTTCTTTCTTTCTTTCTTTCTTTTTTTAATGGTAACAAGACAAAACGAAAAGTAGATGATCTGCTATAAAGATTTTGATGGAATTAATTGACTGTTTAAGTCCCTCAACACTGGACTGCTAAACACGAAATGAAAATTTCATGCTCTGTTGCTGAACTACACAAGCAACATGTGGCAGCTTCATTTCCACCATACCAAACAAAGTCAGATACTCCAAACCTGAACTTGGTTGACGCATTTTTTACAAAACTACACATAGAAAACGGAAAGTATGGTTCTATCATATGATTTACTTTATACAATCTGTAGTAAAAAAAAATCTGTCACCCGTCTGAAGAGAGCGAAAGAAATGAGCACAGGGCTGAATTGTATAAACGAACAATCACAGGAAGGAAAGAGTCCTGCATTGTTATTTGTTACGTTCAGGTTTCAAGTTGACTCCCAGCTGCGTTGACGTGGACTGCGGTATAACATCCTAGAAGAGTGGGAGAAGGGGGGACTACCTTTCACACACTACCGCCAAAACAACACATTGAGATGGGTTAAGAGAGCTAAAATGGCAATTTTCACCACAAAGTTGGACGCCAACATGATACGAACTCGCAACATTTGAATGTGAACTAGCTCCGGTCCCAGCGTCGGGCACAGTCGATCGATTTCCTGGACGACACATAGTGACCATGGGTGCTCTGTTCCTGTTCATGGATGGAGAACTAGAACGTCGTGACTTTTGTTGATAGTGTGGGTGTTGTTGAGTCAACAAGGCTCCCCCCCCCCCCCCCCCCCCCCCCCAACACCTTTCTGGATCTACTGTCGTTGCTTTGGTAATGGTGCATCTGTCGTCGCTTTTGGTGATGGTGGTTGATGCATCCTATCTGCTTAGCTTGTATGCTTGCATGCCTTCTCTCTTGATGGGCGAGCTGTGCTGCCATGCCCCCGGGCTCTGACATGGTAAGGGCAGCCATTGCGGCGGAAGTCCCCCCACAGTCCAGTCTAACCTCTCCACAATCAAAAGCCGTCCGTGCGTGGTGAAGAGCCACATCCTCTACGAGATGGAGCTAGAAACTGGGTCGCTTGCATCCCCAAGCAAAATACAGTTGATCCAACGCATTGATTCATTCAAAATCCGGGGTGGGGGAGGGGGTGGGAGTATGCCCCCTCTACTATCTCCTTCCCCCCCCGCCCCCCCCCCCCCCCCCACCCCCAAGGTTAGTCCCATAGGCAAATGGACTCACCCTGGCATTTGCTTAGCCATAACCCAGTCACGGGTCAAACAGCGTGACGGAACCACTCCAAAGACAGAACATGCTGGCTGAGGACAAAGGGTCGATGTCCCTTTTCCCCAGTAGTCCTATGGAGAAAAACCTTTTATACCCACTATGGCCACACACACACACACACACACACACACACACACACAGCCTTCATGCGCATTCATGCACGCAGAGTTGTTGGAGCGGCTGAGTGTACATGACAAACTTGTGCGGATTTGAATTCGTTACACATGGTTAATTACAGCTCCGCAGGTTTTTTCCACGTCTGAGTCACCAACTTATCCCGTCACAAGACATTGCGTGACTCCTGTGGGAGAGTGAGAGAGAGGGGGGGGGGGGGGGGGGGGGGGAATTGACAATGACCGTGGCAATTGTTTATTGATAGAAAG
>JADBJO010000151.1:272393-339893 GCA_016801955.1 Conus betulinus
CAACATGCAATTGAAACACGAAACAAGGTATAAAGCAATGCAGAATTAATGGAAAATGGAAAAAAAAAAAAAAACAAAAAAGCACCCTAGCTAGTTCTACATGGGCCCAACCTTGGTTCTAGCTTGGCACCCTAGCTAGTTCTACATGGGGCCCAACCTTGGTTCTAGCTTGGCACCCTAGCTAGTTCTACATGGGCCTATCCTTGGTTCTAGCTTGGCATCCTAGCTAGTAATACTAAATAAATCTTAAATAAATGTTAGCGAACCGCCAAGAGAAACGTGGACAAACGAGACACAAGAAAACACACGATGCGTTTCGACCTCCTAGGTCTTCTTCAGGCAAGACATAAACACTGTGCCTGTGCCGAACGAATTTGTCACTTAGCTTATATCTCTTCAGCGCAAGGTAGGCAGGCGTTGATTCACGCTGAAGAGATCTAAGCTAAGTGACAAATTCGTTCCTTTTCATTGTCCTGCTTGTTTGTGTCTTGCTTGAAGAAGACCTAAGAGGTCAAAACGCATCGTGTTTTGCCTTGTGACTCATTTTGTCCACGTTTCTCTTGGCGGTTCGCTAACATTTATTTAAGATTTGTTTGGATTTCCGCCTGCAGTTTGTCTCTTTGCAACTAGTAATGCTAGTTCTAGCACGGCTGACGCTGGCCTTCTATAGCTAGTTCAATGATGGGCTGTATTGCCATCATCATCTACCTCATCCTTCTCCTTCACCCGTGTCGCCAGTGGGTGCCATTGTCTCCCAAAGTCACACATCTTCTCCAAGTCTCACAATTGAGACATCTGTAGGCAACTTCCAAAAAAACACACACACCAGCAATGTTGTTGAAGTAGGATGTGTGCAGTTGTCCCTTTCTGAACTTTGCTTAACTTTCCCTGCATGACTGTTGACATCAATCCTATCTTTGTGTTTTTGATCACATGGCCTACATGTTTCAGTTTTCTTCTGTTGATCCCTGTGAACAGTTGGTGCTTAGCATTCAGTTCATTTAACATGCTGTGGTTTGTTCTTGTGTCTGTCCATTTGATTCTGGAAAGTCGTCCGTAGAAACCTCTTTTCTGTTGCATTGATTATATTTTCTTCATCCCTTTCACAGTATCCAGGCTTCACACAGCCATTCTGTTTGTTGTCCACCATGAAATTCATACTCGCATGCACGCACACACGCACGCACGCACGCACACACACACACACACACACACACACACACACACACACACACACACACACACACACACACACACACACACACACACACACACACACACACACACACACACACAACATCAGTTATTATGGGAGCAATTCAGGTAATTTTTTATTGAAATTCTCTTAATGCATTGAGTCACACAATTTCTGTGTTGGCCTCTGCCGGGTCGTCCACAACCACCACCACCACTGTTTTTGGCTTACTTTTGCCACCTGGGACACAGTCCCTCCATGTGGCCAGCCAATCGCTCATGTACGTCTTCATCAGTAATGTTCGTTTCATGCCGCTCCATAATCAACATGACTTTCACATAATTCAGAGCTACATAAACAAAAAATGCCAACATGCAGCAGCAAAAGTACAAATTCTCTTCATTCATTTCACCTTCTAAATCATCGTTATAAGAATCACAAAAACCTGAAAGTGTATCAGTATAAATGTCGTTTTCCCCCCCCAGTTCTCTCAACTTCATTGTGTGCTAAGTTCTGTGGCGCTATCAGACTTATTACCACCAACAAGCCCATCAAGTCCATCATTTGTATCAGAAGCACTACTGTCTGTGTGATCAGTATGATTATTACGTCTAACAGGAGTGTTCAATTGAACATCACGACTGTCACTAACAGAGTCCGAACACAAAGGACTACGGAGAAGTGGCGGCTATCGATCTGAATCAAGTTCAACAGAATCACACACAAAAGACAATTTTTGCGCTTTGGCTTCGTTTTCGCCGAAAATCACAGCAGCCTGATCACAGGCTTTCAAAGTCTCAGAAACAAATTTTCGTATACGTCTGTTTTTTCAACCAGTACGAAGACATGTTAAAAAAAAAAAAGAAAAGTACACAGCTACCTTTTAAAAAATGGAGAAAAGGTCCAAAAAGCCCACTGTAAGTGACACACGTGTTCACAGCTGCTTTGCACCGGCGAACAAAGAACGGCAACGGCACGACTCCGGTCAATGAAAAGTGTCGACCACCACACAAAATTCCGGATCGGAAAATCTCATGTAAATACGAAAAAAAAAGACATAAAACAATCAAAACATGTGCAACATTCTCGTGTTTTCTATCATTTCTGGTGATTACGCAGCTAGAATACTGTAGAATGTGAAACAAAAGAAAAACATAAAGAAAAATGGAATTGAGATTTGCGCTAAATATAGGCCAGTTTGGTTGGCCTGATGACTCAGCGCATTATGGGAGGTAGAGCGCGCGTGCTAGGGTGGCAGGCTAGGGCTGTGCTAGAATCTAGCTTGGTTCCCTAGGTCAGCACTTGCTTGAGTGACCGGGTAGTACCTACCTAGAATCTAGCTAGGCACCCTAGGTGCAGCACGCTGCTTGGGTGGCATGCTAGTGCCAAGCTAGAACCTAGATTGGGTTCCAAGACAAGCGGATGAGCCTAGGATATCTAGGACAACCGAGCTGGAAATCCACTGAATTAAAAAAAAAAATTGCATGTCAGTAATGAAGTGTGTTTTCTTACATGGTTTGGTAATATTGTTTGATATTAGAATAATTGTTTAGAGTATGACGTGAAATGAAAAACACAAATTTGATAGCTTGAAGCTAGCTGCGAAATGAATGCTGCTGCTAGCTTAAATGAAAAATGTCAAACTGTAGGTTGGGTATGAAGTATGTAGTCATATTTGATATGACTTTGATGAGATTTTATTCATAGGCAGCATAGGGTCAATGCACAAAACAGTGGACACACACTTACATGCATCTTCACGCGTGTGCGCACACGCACACACACACACACACACACACACACACACACACACACACACACACACACACACACTGTTTCAAATATAAGATGCAAAGGAACATTTGCATGTTTCATAAACATTTATGGTTCCAGACTGGTGTATATATTGTGATGATGAGAACTGACTTACAGTGATGCACGATTGTAGCACAGCATCTCAATTTACACATTGTGTTTCAGATACCGATGGAGACTTTGTGATATTTTCCTCCATGGTGGAGATGATGGAAGCGATACACCATTCCACAGATGGTGTGCTGAGGATCTTTGTCAGAAGGACAGCTGGCGAGAGCAAGTCCACAGAAGGAGAAAAAGGTAAATTAGCTACTGGTTTAGTATTAAAGTTCTGTGATGGTAGATTATCTGTCAGTGAGACAAGTAAGTCTTGTTGTTTGTGTCATTGACCTTCTTCACAATCTGTTCGATCAAATGTGTACATGAATTACCCACAAACTGATCTAACTGGAAGAAGCTGATAATGAACAGAATGTTAGATTTCTAACAAGAAACACTTGTCATCAGGTCAGATAAATAGTGATTTTTGAAAGAACACGAGAAAGATGTGACCTTGTTATCAAATGGTAACATTTATTCTTGATATTGAGGTTTTTCTTTTGTTGTTGTTTTTTTTTGTTTTGTTTTGTTTTTTACCTTTTTTCCTTTAAATTTAGAAGCTGAGAGACTAAAAGTCAGAAATTGAGAAAAAAACAAGTAGATAAGCAGCTCTTTGAACATTTCAGTGTTCAAGTAATGTGACATTTGAAGTAACAAGTGCAAATGTGTATTTCACGATTGGTTTTAGACTAAAGAATTCATTAGCTGCATTTCATAAAAAGTCTTCATCCAGTCTGGAGGGGAAAAAAAAATCTTCTTTTCCCTTGTTTTCCCCAAAAGAATTCATAAGTTGTATTGTATAAAACATTCGTCATCAAGTTTATAACAGTAGAGAGAACGTTTTGCTGCTTCTCCTTTTTTTTTTTTTTTTTTTTTTTTTTTTTTTTTTTTTTTTTTGTTTTGTAGGTAGCATAGACATTTTATTTTATTTTTGTTCTCTTCAAAGGTGGGGAGAAAGGTCCAGAAGAGAAGGTGCACCACCCTGGAGTGATTTGCGATGGCTGCGAACAAAACATCTACGGCCCACGCTACAAGTGTGTCATTTGTCCTGACTATGACCTGTGCTCTGCTTGTGAGCAGAAGGGACTCCACCCCGAGCATGACAAGTTCAAGATCACCCATCCCCAGACTGCTGGTGGACAAGGGGTAAGTAGATTGTACTTTGTAGACATTGGTTCAGTGAATCAAAAATAAAGTGAGTAAAACTATTGCCCATGTAAAAGAGAACAATCTGAAAACTATAGATGGATGTTTCTCTGAAGACAGAAAATATTCATCTGTTTTGTTCGATTTGTCAACTCTGTGTATTTGTGTGTGGTTGTGTGTGTGTGTGTGTGTGTGTGTGTATGGTAGCCTCTCTCTCTCTTGCTCTCTCTCTCTCTCAGTCTCTTCTCCCTTTATCTTGTGTGTGTGTGTGTGTGTGTGGCCTCTCTCTTGCTGCTCACTCTATCTCTCTCTCTCTCTCTCTCTCTCTCAAGATAGTCACTTATCTTACACCTCTCTTTCTCTCTGCCAAGCTTTCTCTACATAATGAATAATTCAATCATAAAAGAAAATTTCATATCATTACACAGAAAATGTCATGTCATGCTCCACAGGGTTTCATGCCTCCTCACTTTCGGCGCTGGATGCATCGCTTCATGAAGAAATGCCATGCTGGCAATGGACCCACCTGTGGCGCCACAGCTGCCGGTGCATCGACAAGCTCCGATGGCAACACTGGCCCTGGCGCCCAGCCTCGGGGACCATCGTTCAATGGAGACGAGTATTTGAACAACGTTGGGGCCAATATCGCTGCATTCCTGGATCCTTTCGGTGAGTGGGTGTTCAGCAGTAGTTTATTTCTTTGTTTGTTTGGGACATTTCGTTTTTGTTTTTTGAACAGTTAAATAAAAGTTGTGTGCTTACATAATATGGAAAGTGCATTTGGGGTATGTTTGTGTTACTAGTGATAATGTATCTATTTTAGACTGATAATGCATTGCGTGTGAAGTCTCATTCTTCTTTCACATTTTTTGGCTAGAACTGTGAGGTTCCATCGTAGGTGAGGTTTTTTAATGCGTGACTGTTTTTAATCACGTTACTATTAAAAGTGGCCACATTATGTAGGATAATATCTGATAGAAAGAAAAGTAATCATGACACCTTGTTTCTGTCAATTCTGTTGTTGTTGTTTTTTGGCTTGTTGTTTTTTGTCTAATCTATCCTGTGCAAATGATGGGTTTACTGTTGTAATGGGAAAAGTGGGATTTCAAGTTGAGGCAGGTTTGGTGCTGGGGGACAGGTGGGGGGTGATGGGGGGGAGGGGGCAAGGGGGATTCTTAAATACATGTTTTCACTCACTCGCACACACAGCTGCCTAATGCCACCATTTTAGCATAACATGCTGTGATTTTGTTGACAATGCTAATTGGCTACAGTTAGTGAGAAAATGCTGAGCAAAAACAAAGAAACAAACAAAAAGCGTCAACTCTATGGACATTGTGGCAGCTTTGAGGGAACTGAGATAACATTAGATCTTTTGACTGTTGACACATTTCATCAGAAAATGTCAAATTCACAAGGAGAGGAAGAAAAAAAACAGAATTGTTGCCAAATACCATCATCATTTTGTGCCTTATCAATTGGTTTCATTGTCAGCCATTTCATTTTTTGTAGGTCATAACTAGCGGGATTTAGTCTATCATCATATCCTGTGTGATGTGACATACAACTGAAAGTTCTTTTGCATCGCATACAAACACTATGCTTGAATTCAGAATGCTACTCATAAAATGCGAAAATGAAGCACCTTTTGCTTTTGGGGCATTGGCAGCTCTGCGAATATTGATTCTGAATAAGAAATCTCTTCAGTTTGGCTGTCTCTCTCAACCTGGGACTGAGCCTAAGACACCTGTATTGAAGGAACAATGGTTTATATTCGATCAGTCAGGGCCCTCCCTCTCCCCCTGTTTAATTCATAGGATAATATGTTTGTTTTGAAAATGTTTTGAAGATATATCACCATGTGCTTTAACATCATACAGTGATTGTACCTTTCCCTTTATCTATGGTTCTCTCTGTCTCAGGCATCGACGTTTCTTATGAAGTCCGTCATGGAGACGAGAAGAAGAAGGGCCATTTCCACAGCAATGGCAAGGGATCAGGCAGCAGTTGTGGCCAAGGTGCCTGGGGTCCTGGTATGTGGCAGTGGGGTATGTTTGGCAATGGTGGAGGATGTTCCAGCATGCCAAATGGACCTAGGCCCAGCAGCAGCACTGAGGGAGAGAAAGCAGAGAAACCAGCCGAGATGCCCAAAGAGAAAACTGAAGAGAAAGCAAGGGAGGAGGTGGCCCCTGAGGAGATGGAAAACGAAGCTGAGGTGGAGGAAGTTCAGGTTACCATGGAAGAGGAGATGCCACCACCCAAAACTCAGGATACACCCCGTTCTAAGGTAAACCTCATTTTTGACTTAGAACTGTTGTGATAATTTGCTTTTTATAAAGTACTTTGTTGTTTATTTGTCTGTTTGTTTTACTTTGATGATTGAAATTTCAAAGAAATCTTTTTTCCATCTTGGTGTCTGTGCTTTCAAATACAGACTGTTTAATGAGTCTTGTTTCCTTATGGAGTGAGTGAGTAGTTCTGATTTCTCTCTGATTTGCTTCTGTTGGCCTAATTTTAAAACAGTGCTTCAAGGCTTAGAATTTTATTTTTCATGGTGTTCATGTTACTTTTACTTAATGAAAATCGGATTTGCTGATGTTGATCACTTAGATGGGTTCAAGTATGACTATGGCTGTAAAGGTAATCTTTAAGATTCAAATGGATATAAAGATGATGGTTGCAAAGTTCAGCATTTAATGGATCATGTGGTAAAAGGAACATTGGGAGTTTTTTTCAGGGAAGGAAATTTCATGCATAGCTCTGTGTATGTGTAGTATCTGTGTACTGTTGTGTGTGTGTGTGTGTGTGTACATGTGTATGTGCATTTGTTTCTATGTTTCCATTATGAACTTTGTTTTTCACAGGAGGCGTCACCCACAGGTTCACATGATGACGACTGGACCATGCTGAATGAAGGGGAGGCAACAACAGATGGCGAAGGTGCCTCAGCTTCTGAATCTGCTCCACGTGAGGGGGCTGTATCCCAGTAAGTGTAAGGGAGTCATTCTCGTCATTACCTCTTACTGGTTCAGATCGTTTGGAGCTAATATTTGAACAGAATATAAAGGAAATTGTACATATATTCTAAGATGTAGCATAATTTGATAGATATATACTTGGCTTCATCAGTATATGTTCACTGTTTGCATTGTTCAGGGAAACCTGGAAAAATACAAAATGTAGCTTTTCCCAGTCACTGGAATATCGGGGAAATTAAGAGTGTCCAGAGATTTCAGAATATTTTGAACAAGGGTAAAAAAAAAAAAGATGGAAAAGGGTACACAAGTCTACAAGAACATCACTAGAAATATTTCGTTTTCCTTTTGAAACTTACATTGTGTCATGAAATACAGTAATCAATATTTTTTAATTAAACTGTCAAGGACACCAGTCGTTGTTTTGAAAACATTACAGTTTGGAGGATGCATAAATTTGCCAAGAAAGACATGTTGCCATGCAAGTTTCTTGAGGCATTTTCAATCTCAGTAAGACTTTGGTCAGGGAAAATGTTTATGTTTTTGTGTGGTTTTTGATAATGTTGTAGGCTCATACAAACTTTGAATCATGTTGTAAAAAATTGCAGTGACTTAACTCTCAGATTGGTGGGAAACTTAGACTGTGTTATATAACCAGCTAACTGTGTGCTGATAATAAACATTTCAGCAGTCAGAACAAAGAATGTCTAATGAAACCAAGTTGCTTGCTTATCTAAAGCCCCACATTTTTGAGAACATTTTGGATAGGAACTCTCCCATCCCCTCTCACCCGTTCTTTGTTGTGAACAATTTCCCTTTTATTTTTTTTTTTTCCCCCCATCCACCACCACTTACATGGCTGATTTGCGCAGAGTTGAATTTTAAGATGATTTCTTTGATTTGTTTTCACAGATCTGAAAGTTACTCAGGCTGTGGAGATGATGAGGGCCATGGGATTCAATGATGATGGCGGCTGGCTGACTCGCCTGCTGGAGACTACAGATGGTGACATAGTTCAGGCCCTTGACACCCTCAAACTGGGAGCTGAGCAGGCCAGCAGTCTGAAATGAGCTGGTTTCCGGCTCATCATGCTGTGTACAAATGCTTCGCTTCAGCTTCATTTCTGTGTACTGTATCATTGGTTTCAATAGTTGCACAGGGTGATTTTAAACGGATTTGTTGAAGTGGGAATCAAGAATTCATCCTGTGAATAAAGAGGGGGAAGTGTACTTGGGATCTGTGATGTATTATCTGTAAATATTTCCATTAACCAACCTGTAATTTGTTGCATTGGCATATTTATCAAATAAAATATAATCGCCATTTTTACAACGAAAAGAAGATATTGAAGTTTCTGAAGACTAGCAAGGCGTCACGGACAACTTCCTTCAACTGCTTGTGACAGTAGTTTTAAGATTAAGTCTTTTACTACTTGTAAATTGCCCTTTTATGAGACAGACAAACAAATCTTTATGGACTTTTAATAAATCTATGTGTTAATAGAAATCACATTTGGTGGTATGGATTTAAAATTGTGTTCTAACGAAAAACATGGCATTTTATTCAAAATAATGTTCATTGTTCAGTGAATATCCACCGTAACACCAGTACACCTTCTTTATATGTGTGACAGTGCCTAGAAAGTAGAATTTATTTTGTAAGTGTACTCCCATTTATTTGGCTCTCTTCTTTTTTTTTTTTTTTTTTTGTAAGTAAAATTTGATGAAAAAAGATACAGTTATGTTGAGAAATGAAGACATTAATATTAAAATGTGTTTGGGTTTGTAAATATGAAAACAAAACATGGACATTTGCAATGCACAAATCTGTTCCATTTTAGAATGTTTATTCGTTAAAAGTGTAATATTGCGTAAGGTGTTACTTGAAAAGAGATGTGACTTTCAATGTTGTATATTAGTTCCACATTGAAATAAAAGGTTTTGCTCTTCTGATGCAAGTTTTGAAAATCAGTTTTGCACAGTCACTTTTTTTCTAATCAGAATAGAAAAGAGGGAAGCATTTTTCTGTTAATGGTATTTCTGTATTTGTAATACAGAATGTATCATATTTGATAAATTGAGCACAAAAATGAGTATTCACTTTGCCCAGTTTCAAAACCATTATCGGTGAACAAAATCATTTCATGCCTCCTTTGATTGTTTGTTCTGTCTCTCTCCGTTTTCTGTGCCCTCCTTTAGCAGAATTGTGTTCAGAAAGAGAGAGAGAGAGAGAGAATACACAAACACACACATACATCAGGTAGAAAGAAAATGATACTTATTCAATGTGATCACTATGTATATTATTGCAATTTTAATTTTTTTTCTTTCTTTTATGGTGTTAAATGCTTGGTCATTTTACTCGTACCTGTTGCATTCCTAGGAGATTTAGGGATGATGCTAATGGATCGTGATGGAAATACAATCTGAACAGATATGGGGAAACAGTTGGTTTTGTTTGTGTATTTTTAAAGTTTTCACTTTTTCTGCTTCAAGACTTCAAGAAAAATAAATGAATTGGTGTCGTATTTGAGGTCAGTTGTTTGTTATTCAAGGATGTGTATGTAAGAAAGAGAAAAAAAATGTGTGTGTATGTTTGGAATAAGATTAGAAATTGCACTTTGATGAAGAAGCATTTTGTTTTCATTAAGCCACCACTAAGAAGCATTTTGTTTTTAATAAGCCACCACTAAGATCTGCAATGTTCACCTTTTTCAGGAACAGCAAACTCCTGTCCAAATCACATTTTTTCAAATCTGGTATTTATAACTGATGCTTGCATTCACGTGTAAAAACCCATAGTAAGCAAAGCAAACTCTATTCTGATCACCTTCATATAGATGGATCACGGTTGTGAAATAATCTAGAATCTGTTACAATCATATCTGAAATTAACATGTTTTCATTTACATTTGGCTCCTAACCAGAGGTGTGTGCGCTAGGGGCTCAGTTGGGAAGACTTGATCCAAACGGTCAAGTTTCATCAATTTTCTTCTGAAACTCACTTATCTTAGTCCATTCATTTATTTATCCATCAGCTTTAAATCGTGTGTGGTGTGGTCTCGAAGGTTAACGGATGTGGTGTTATGTATATGGACTAGTCCACACACAGTGACACTTCCTTGATGAAACTGAAACTGAAAACTTGTAAGTGCATCTCTGAGAGTCTGTCCGAATTTCCTGACCAACCTTGCAAGTGTCTGAGCCTGGTTACTATAAGGAAATAAAAAAAGGAAACAATAAGTACAGTGCTTTTATGCAGTCTCAGTCTAGAATGGAATCCCATCATACCATCTTTATCACATTCATTGATCATAAAAAAGTCTCCATGCCTTATGATCTCATAGTGATCTTGATTTCTGTGTCCTCTCCACTTCCGCACAGAGTGTGAGTTTGTATGGAAACTGTCAATACTGGAAAATTTGCTGGGACTGTGGTTAGATAGAAGCGGTTGTGCCCCAGAGATGGGTGTGTTCAGACATACTGGCTATGCTGTCATGCAGTTGTGATTCGTCGTCAGTGGGGATGGACAGTGTTCTCGGTGGGTGATTCCTTCATACTTTGGGATCAGAAGAGCTGCCCATTAGTCCTTACATTTATCTATTTTTCTGCCTCACAAATGCATGCATGCTCATCCGTTCACATTACTTGTCTGCATACCTGTACATGCCGCCATCTCGGTCACGCAATATGCCTGTCTGTAAGTTTCGGCTTCACCTCTTTCTAGGAGATGAAAGGCACGGCTTATAAACATTTAGAAGTTTTATCACAAATTGATTTGCATTGATAGCCAGTACATTCCATCCACAGATCCAGGCAGACATTGACCCGATCATAGCAACCCCCAGTCCTACCCTGTTCACAAGTGGAGAATCTGCAGAGACTGAACACAGCTGAAATGTCTTTGCAGCAGTGCAGTGTCTCCTGTGGTGGGTTCCCTCATGACAACCAGATATTGACTGTTCTCTAAGTGGACTATAGTTCTGGAGGTGCAGGACAAATCTGGGTGTGAATGTATATGGGAGAATGACCAGCGTGGGAGTTGTGCCATGGAGGAACATATAGGAAAAAAAATATTAAAACAAACAACAACAACAACAAAATGAGGAATAGGAGTTTTGTTCTTGCATTTCATCTTTTTTTATATATAGTTTCCCACCCCCCGACTACATCACTCGCTCACACACATATATGCACGTGCCCACGCATGCATGCAGGCGTGCGCACGCACACACACACACACACACACACACACACACACACATCAGATGGCCCATCAACCATACTCTAAATCTGATTTTGCGGTTACTGATTGAAACAATTTTGATCCGACTTAAAGGCGCAAAAACAAAAAGCAAAAAAAAAAAAAAAAAAAAAAAAAAACTGTTGAATCAGAAATTACTGACACATTTTATAAGCGTTTAGAGAAAAACAAAAACAATTGTAGCTGCTACGGAAAAGACAGTACCCAGGAAAAGATCATTGAACTGTAAAACTGACAATCCACGGTGGGATTTGAATCGACAGTTGGCAGTGAATGAAATAAAATTATTATAATACTACTGATAAAACCGACAAACTATGGCTAAAATCCATATTCAGATGAGGGGGGCGGGGGGGGGGGGGGGGGGGGGGGGGGGGGGGGGGCGGGCGGGGGTGCATCTCATCTAACAGGATTATTGCTCAGGGAAAAAGGTATTGATAAAAAGTTTGCTGCATCAACGACCTGGGGGGGGGGGGGGGGGGGGGGGGGGGGGGGGGGGGGGGGGAATAATGTTACAGAAAGAAATGGAAAAACTGCACGTCTTCTAGCATATTCTATCAACGTAAAATTCCCATCGAGAAAAAAGGCAGAAGGGTCTCTTAGTGTTCTGTAAAACCAATAGTTATGATTGCCTTTCACGTGAAAGAAGAGTATAGAAGCAAAATCGTGATTATGCAAGTATCCAAACACCGAAAAGGGGTGCTGTAATAATTCACCAATACCTAATTGTGCTGGAAGATGTAGTCAGCATTTCTGGCAATGAAATATATATATATCTTCAGTTCGATGACGTTACATACATTAAGCTGAACAATGTTCATGATAAATGGGTCAAATTGTTACACACAAATGGCAAAAATAAACGGTAATATGGCCTATCCCAAATATTTGGAAACGAACTTTCGCAATAGGCGTACCAATACTAAAGCATGGCGAAACGCGCAAAGATTTTTTTAGTGGATAGACCAAACAGACTGATGCCACTTTTCACGTCTGTAAAGTCATGGAAACGGGTATTCTTATTCAAATCACACATTATTTCAAAAAGAACAATGTCGTAGCATTAAATCAACCAGGATTCATCAATTTACCACAGACCATTTAGTCATACTGACAACACAGATTCAGTGTCAGGTTTTCAAGAGGAAAAGCGTCTCTGCGATCTTCTCCGACGTCAGGAACGCTTAAGACAAGGTCTGACATTGAAGACATCTTTTTCACTTGAAGAAAATCGGATTTTCAGGTCATGTTTACATCTACATTCACTGTCTCCGGCAAGAGTTGGGAACACATATTCTTCCGCACGCATCATAGGAGTTTCTCAAGACTCAATCATAATCACGCTAACAGCAAATTCAACTTGTTTATACATGATTTACCCGATCGGGTTTCATATCAGGTGACAGTTGTCCAGTAGGATGATTATAATGGTATTCAACTGGAATGTTCCATAAGGGAAATAACATTCAAAAGTTTTCATACATACAAACAAAAAAGTATGGAGTGTAGATTGACAGCCTTACACTCAAAAGTTTTCTTAAATACATACAAAAAGCATCAAGCAGAAATCGACAGCCTTAGCAAAGAAATGATCATTCGTGGGTCAGAAATCTCCTCAGGATAAAAAAGAAACAAACAAACAAAAAAAACGAGTATGGTGTTATTTCACAATGGTTGTAATCCTCAATATCTTCAATAACTTAACACTCTCATTTACATTATCAATCAAATAGTATCACTTCTAAATTAAACGGAAAAAAAGACTTTACTTTATAAAAGGCCGGAAAAACTCTTAATTTTCTGAAGAAGATAGTAATGAGTCCATATGAATGGGGGGGGACAGAATATAGTAAACCACATTCGTTTAGCAAGCAACATCTCCAGTGCGAAACAAGCTGACTTACGAGGATCTCTCTCTCTCTCTCTCTCTCTCTCTCTCTCTCTCTCTCTCTCTCACACACACACACACACACACACACACACACACACACACACACACATATATATATATATATATATATATATATATATATATATATATATATATATATATATATATAACGTAGGCCTATAAACCCTAAAAATCCAGAAGCACCACTCTCTCACTGCTGGTTGGCCATTTTAATCCTGATGTTTTACCTGTTAGTTTTTGTGTCCTGCGGTTTGTTTGAACCTGAAAATGTTTCGCGAAACTAGTTAACCTCTCCTGTTCCAGAAGAGCGTCCCTTTCGGGACCGAAATATTGGACTATAATATAAAAAACATAAAACGAGTCAACCAAGCGGTTTTGGGTCCAGCTTCTTTCAGCAATCTTGCGGAAACACTGTGTGGTCCACTACGTGAAATATTGTTTGGTCCACTGGGCTAATTAAGAGTTTAAATTCTGTTCTCTTTCGTCCGCTGGATCGGACTCATCAGGGAGACACGACTGATTGTTTCTGACACTACTGTCCATAATTCTGTGGTGTTCTCACCACCACGGGTTCAAAAAAGAATCGTCGGCACTCCCAAAGCAGCTAGCGAAGGGTAGTGATGAAACAAAACGACAGTGTGGAGACAGGACTTATCTACTCCTTCACGAAAGACTGGACAGGCAGCCTCCCTGGCTGATAGGACTGCGGGTTAACCTAGTAATACACCGCATCGTAAGCATGTAAATAGTTTTAAAATGTCAAGTCGGTTCAGCATTCTTCTGCTCCCCCAGCTCAAATGTAGATAAATACGCTGTAATGTATACAACTGTCATAAATTGGTTTTTGTTTTCTAAATGCAAAGCAAGTGCGTGGAGTGGCCGTTTGTAATTGAGAAAGCCCTAACCGATGCCCAGACTGTAAATCTGTTGAAGGATACCTTGTTTCAGGAGGGGAGTGTTTGGTGCCAATTATCACTGGAGTCAGGAAATAAGACAATATTTGGAGTCAGTAATAATACGAGAGCCCAGCTCGAGCTATGAAAATCATGTAAAACTAAGCAATTTAACTGTATCAAGTTGTGCTTACGTGATAAGACCAAGAAAGATTATTATCAACATATATGCCTAGACTCGATGGCTATCCACCACTTCAGTTTCCTGATCATTGATAAAAACAGATGGAGGCTGTGTGGTTATGTTTTGTCTTCTCTGCCTTGTTATCAGCATTAGGTTTGTTTTGTTAGGATTCAGTGACACGTGATTTATATTGCACCAATTACTTAAGATATCAGCATTCTTCTGTAATGAAATGAAAACAGCTTCCAATCTGGAGCTACTTGTATGGACAGTGATAGCATCACAAAAGAGTTCACATGAATCCTCAGTATGAAGAGAGGGAGATCATTTATATAAACTGAGAACAGCAACGGACCTAACACAGAACCCTGAGGTACGCCATGTTGGATAGGTAGCTTCTCTGATAAATTGTTGTTGACACAAACGATTTGTTGACGGTCTTCTAGGAATGATGTTTTTAGTTGGAATGTATTCCCTGTTATACCCTATGATAAAAGCTTCCTGCATAGCAATTTGTGGTCAATCACATCAAAAGCCTTTGCAAAATCAACAAACAGTGCGCCACAATATTTGTTCTCGTTAACACTGGCTAGCCATTGATCTACTAGATTTGTAAGCGCTGTATGACAAGAATGATTTTTCCTGAATCCTGGTTGATTTTTATTTAGTAGGCTGGAGGAGTCAAAATGGTGGCAAAGATGTTTATTTATGTTTTTTTTTCCAAGGGCTTGGACAGAACTGGCAAAATGGATATCGGTCTGTAGTTCGATGGCTCAGATTTGTCTCCAGATTTGAAAATGGGTTTTACTTTTGCAACTTTGAACTGAGCGGGAAAGTGACATTTATCAATGCATAAATTGTAAATGTAGGTAAGAGTTTCACATATAACAGATGTTGATAGTTTCAGCATTTTTTTTCCATCAATCCCGTCAAGTCCGCGGCTTCCTGTCTGCTTTAATTGGCATAAAGCTTGGCAAACATCACTAACTGTCGTAGGCGGAACTGGTCTTGCTGAACGAATGTTCTTAGCATTGCAAAGGTTTAAAAAAAAAAAATTGTAATCCATTTGAGTCAGTATTCTTTTCTTTGACAATGCGTTCTGAAACTGTTGTAAAGTGTTGGTTGAGTCCATCTGGTGTTATGCTGGTAATGGGACTTGTCTTTGACCGTGAAGTTTTTATTCGTAAGTTCATTTATTGCTTGCCATATGGACTTCGAAGTTTGTTTGTTGGCTACAAGTTCACGAAAAAAAATTTCATTTTTGCTGTCCGTTTGAGTGAATTGACTTTATTATGTTGCCTTTCAAATCCAATCCACTTCCCTTCTGCTTCAAGCAGATCGTCGCGTAAGAAAGGCAGCTTGTATTTCATCAGTCATCCACTTTCGTCGTGCACTATGCTTGACTGGACGCGTTTTGAATTGCGCATGCTTGTCATAAACAGAATTAAACGTGTATAGCCAGTACTCAAGCGCTTTCTCTCGAACAGTGTAATTACAAACGTTTATAAAGGGGGAATTCATTTGATCAGTGAGAAAGGTATCTTCGTGGAAATGTCCAAAAGATCTGTAAGTGATATGTTTGTGGCCAGTTTAGAGAGAGAGAGAGAGAGAGAGAGAGAGAGAGAGAGAGAGTGTGTGTTTACCGAAAAAAAAAAATCACGTATATCCTATTTCAAGCACATTATAGTCACACCATAAGATCAGTACCCCCTCCATTAATTAATAATTCACCTAAAATTCTGACAGATCGTACTTAGACGCATGACATTGATATTTTTTTCTGTTTGAAAGAAAAAAAAGTGGTTTTGCGTGCTACAAAATGATCAGCTCAGTTTACGCTTGGGTGACAACACACTAAACAAAACCATGGGCTCATACATGACGAAATGGCAGCAGAGTGAGTCGAGAAATCGCCGTCCTTGACCCTAGAGTAAAGCTATTTTGGTCACGCATTATAACCGTAAATGAAATTGACGTTGTATCTTTCGAACAGAAGGAAACAGTTATTCATAATATAGAACCACTGCAGTGGGTGGGTCGTTTTATTTGGGAGTTAGTTAAGTTAGGATGTTTATAACATCTCTTTTATCTCTTTTTCTCAATCATTCCTCTCTCTCTTTTTCAAGCACACACATCCCTATCAGCTTGTGACGTAAAATCACCCCATGCTACTCTCGACGGTGATTGGTTCGTATTCTGTGGCGCTATTGTTGACACACGAATACTCACAACATGGCTGACCATGTGGGATGGTCTGCTGAAAATCGTACTTCGAGTTCAGAGTTTGGAGCGCCGTTGATAAATTCGGCTGAAATGGATTTCCTTGCATGTGAAGACGGTAAGGTGCAAATCTAATTAATTACATTTCACTTACAGAAAAAATCATGAAGCGGGTTAAAACGAAGTCGGCAAATGCATAGTCACACCACTAGCCCATCCATCCTCCGATATCGGCTAACAACGACGATACTGACGGATGCACTCGGTCCCGTGGCCTACTTGTGCTTAACTGTGTTGTTAGCAATGTATTAATGAAATTTTGACCGGCTAATACTGTCTCGGGCATTATTATTTATTATTATTATTATTACTGTTTTATTGTAAGTCACACAGTTGGCAAGCGGTACTTGGAGAAATTTATTATTTTTTTTGTTTGCCGCAGTACCCAACTAAGCTTGCCCTAGAGTACACGGACTGGGGCAGCAAGAATGGAAAACGCAGTACAATATTGGGGACCGTAGAATCGAAATATGTCATCCCCTCTCCCGCCACCCGCCCCTGCGTCGTTTGGAATAAATTATTTCAATAAATTTGGTCGATTTAACAACAGTATGTGTGTTCCAAGAAGAATCAAGGCCAAGGTGACCAGCGAGGCGTTACCCCGGACCACACCCCTTTACCCCCCCCCCCCCCCCCCCCCTTTTTACCGGCAAAGACCCCGTACGTCATTGAGTATTTGAGACTACTTTCAGTCAACAGTGCAACGTCTTGGTTAATTGATATGAAGAACTTGATATGCAGCTTTGGCAACATTTCATTTCAGATTGAAACTTTAAAAAGTGAAAGGTTGATCAACTTTATTAGCTTGCCATTTGTGGGTACCAGACAAATGACATTAAGGCGTCTGCAAGTCAGGGGAAATGCTGTTGGACCAACATATGATTTGGGGACTTCAAATTTAAAAAAACACCAGAAAGAAAGTGTACTGTCAAAATCAAGTGTTGAATTGTGGAATATATGCTCGTTAATTTACTGTCAGTCTCAGTTTCTTCTTCTTCACCAAAGTAAAATGTCAGCAAGATACTGGTGTGTTGCTCAGACTTGCTGCTATTGCTGTTCTAGGGTACTGATAGTGCAATCTAGGTTACTTAGCCCTCCCTTCTGTGTATCTAAGTCAAGCATTTCTGCTGACATCATTTGTTGACGCATTGTGAAGAGAGCTCAGCCAGTTGCTGTACAGTACATGGTAACATTTATTATAAAATACACAAACATAATCAAACACTGATCATAGAGAGTTTAGATGACAATATTGTGAATACTTCTTTATCAACATTAAATTGACAGATGTGTAAATGGTGAAAGTTTGAATGATGTTATTTGATTAGAATAGATGTTAACCTGTGATGGTTTACCTCCAAACTGAGTATAACAGTCCTGATCTGAGGTGCTGACTGAAAATGAAGTTAGATACCAACTGTGAATCGTATGATCAAGAGTAAGACCTTGGGTTCAAGCAAAGTCTTAGAACTGTAAAAGTATCTGAGAAAGGAGGATCATAGTAGACTGGGGAAAAAGGATTAGTTGGCAAATGTGTATCTTGTATGTGGCCACAACATTTTTTTCTCTCTCTTAATTGCCAGTGTTAAGATAATTGTCAGTATTACATGGCTGTTTAGTTACTTTCAAGGTATGCTGACATCAGCTTCAAAAATTACTGTTTTGTGGATGTGTGCTACCTAGTACGTGTTTGTACTAATTGCTATACATGCATGCACATTATGAAACTTTGTAATTTGTTTACCAGGATATCTTTACCCTTGTCTTTCAGCACATGTAAGAAAACATACATGTATGCACATTATAAAACTTTGTATTTGTTTACCAGGATATCTTTACCCTTGTCTTTCAGCACGTGTAAGAAAACAATTGTCATGTTACTACCATTCACCACTTGATGCTCAGACATTTGTCTCATCGTTTGGCACATTAGGAAGGGGGAAGAGGGAGCAGTGGATTTTTGCTTTTCATCGGTGACAGCCCAGACACAAAACTAAACACTGTTCATCTTGTATCACATGTGTTGACCATCAGAAAAACGAAGTTAGTTTGCCAAACCACTGACCCTGCCCTCCAACCCCCCCCCCCCCCCCCCTTCCCTTTTTTTTGACAGTGTTGCCATGAGAGTATTTTCTTTGACCTTGCAATCAAAATATATTCATTCATCACATGTGTTGACCATCAGAAAAACGAAGTTAGTTTGCCAAAACCACTGACCCTGCCCTCCACACCCCCCCCCCCCCCCCCTTCCTTTTTTTTTTGACAGTGTTGCCATGAGAGTATTTTCTTTGACCTTGCAATCAAAATATATTCATTCTACATCAAAATCTATTTGATTAGATATACTAAATGAGTAAATCAAAGGTAATGTAAGTATGATTATGGATACATCATACAGCTTAAATTGCAAGTGGTGCTGAAGAACTCTAAAAATTTGATGGGGAAAAAGGTGTAAGAAAATACATACGATATCATCCTTTTCCCCCTGTGATTTCAGAATTTGATATCTTCAAGTACATCAGTGAAGATTTGCAGCCAGCTGATGTGTTTGACCCGCCACTGGTACAGAATGAAGTGCACGAGTTGCAGTCTCAGAGTGAACTGGGTGCGTCAGCTGTCACTTCAGTTTTGATCAAGGAAGAGCCTGGGGCTGCCTTAACTGCATGCCCTCAGGCACCGGGGAGCCTCAGTGTGGACACCATGGACTTGGGTGGGACCCAGATGTCCCAGAGTGCTTTGAGGTCTTTGTTGGAGTCACAGACTGCGGCTTGTGCTGGTGCTCAGCAGGACCTCTTGGTGAACCCTGGTAATGTTGGAGGAATCGTTCTTGATTCCACATTGGACCCCTCTATGGTTAGTAGTCTCCCATCGGGGACTGCCCAGTTCACTTCAGAGCCCCAGCCTGTTCTTCAGAGCAATGCATGTGTGACAGGTAACCCTCAGCCTGTTGATGTCAATGAACAGCTTCTTCAAGCAGTCACTCAGCTTCAAAATCAGATGCTTCAAGAACAGAAGAAGCAGAAGCAGTTAATGCAGTTGATTGTTCAGTTATACCAACAGAAGCAGCAAAATCAAAAGCAGCAGCAGCAGCAACAACAACAGGTTATTCATCTTTCTGATGTCAGCCAGGGATCACAAGGGAGTGGAGTGACAAGTGAGAAACTTGATCAGACTCGATTAAAGCTGATCTTTAAACAACCTTTGACAGCTGTCCCCACGACACCTGCCAGCACACAGTTATCTTTGAATGCAGCGCAGGTGGTGCCAGCACAGGTGCAGGTAGTAGTAAATCCACAGCCTGTGCAACACCCTGTGCAGGTCAGGACTTCCTCAACTTCGGGGTCAACTCAGAGTGTTGGTCAAGTCAGTGTTCAACAACTCCAACAGGTAAATGTTGAGATTTAAAAAAAAAAAGTTCTAATGACTGTACACAATAACTATTGATGTTATATATGTTTTAGGTGAAAACACATTTTTTTCTCTAAAAAAATTGAAAGAAGATTTGAAGGCTTGCAGTTGATAGGACTCTTTAAGGGGGTTGACTTAAGAAGAGGGTAGTGATGGTTAACTTTTCTTGGACCCCGCTCTTCTGTATTGTCTTAAGCTAGCACTGATATTGTGGCTGAAGGTTCTATGCTGCATTTTATTCACCTGTTGCCTAGGCTTGTCTATCTGGTGATGTCACTGAGCATTTGACTGGTTTGGAGATTTGATGGTCATCTATGGTTTGAGCTTGAAAAGATATTTCTACTTTCACACCCAGTTTCTTCAAGAATATCAACCAAATGTACCTTTTCACTGGACGTTTCTTAAGTGATGTTAATTTCACTTTCATTTTTGACTGGCTGTTGTTGAACATAGCACGACATGCCGGCAAGGGAAATAACTCAGTATTTTCTTTATAAGAAAGATTCCAAATAGCTCATACACAGCCTGATTAAGGAATGTATTTTAAATTGAAATTATTTCAGTATGGGGGAAAGCATTGATGACATGATGTTGTATTATTCATATATTGTTCATCTCTACAAACATTTTTTATACTTCTAAAACGTCAGTCTTCAGAAAATACCTCTGAAGAAAACATCTCTGAAAAACAGAAATCAGATGAAAGTTATGGATAAATTGTTGATTATTTTTTCCTACACAGCTTTTAGTGGGTAGCCAAGTGGTCAGCATTCCAAGCAGCACTACCATCTCATCAGCTACAAACACTGCCACCAACGCCAGCATCACACTTGGTGCTCCGACTGTCAACTCTCCCTCATGCTCATCGGCAACTATTCCCAGTATTTCTTCCAGCCCTGTGCAGACTCTGGTCACTAGTGGCAACACCATCATCACCACAGGCATTCCAGTGCAAGTCGGGGGAGACAAGGTTCCCATTGACCGATTGAATGTTTCTCCAGAGACCAAAGAACAAAGGCGAAAAGAGAACACCTCATAATGCCATCGAGAAGCGCTACCGTCTCAGCATCAATGACAAAATTACTGAACTGAAAAATCTTGTAGCTGGAGAAGATACGAAGGTGAGAGATTGGCCTTGTTCAGGATTGTTTTTGTCTTGTTTAAGATGTAAGTACTCCTTTTTATAATGAAAAAGTATTGTTGTTTACAAGTTTTGTGACTGTAAATGTAATGGTACCTAGGTATATATATAATTTGTGCACTTTGCTGTATTTGCCTATTCAGGAATTATAGCAATCTTGGTTTAGTTGAACAAGTTGAAAACCTTGAAAATGAAGGTCTTGAGCATTTCAGAAATTTGTCGGTATTAGAAAAAAAAAAAAGAGGAAAAGACCTCCCTTCCCCAAGACAGCTCCTCAAGTAGTGGATCAAAGGTTGATGAAATTAGGGGATGAATTATGTGTACTGTGTTACCCCCCCCCCCCCCCCCCCCCCCATCTCTCATCAGAAAATTTTATGTTTCTGCTATTAAACGGTGGAGGATGTCTACATAACCAACTGAAACCTAATGATGATAAAACTGAGGCTATCTGGTTTATCACAACTCCTGAGCTGAAGACCCACGTCTTCATCAGTGTAGACCTAGAGACTCCACTTATATCTCATTCTGTTTTACACTATATACATGTATGTGTTTGTGATCTTGGCCTCTATTTTGACTTTGATCTCACTTTGAAACAGCACATCTATAGCAAAGTCTGGAGATATATACTTTTCTGAACTCTACTGGATTAGCTCCATCAAACTGCTTTTACGAAACAAGCCACAAAAAAATGGATGTAATCAAAGACTGGATTATTGTAATGCTCATAGAAGTACCTGCAGCTCCAACCATTTCATTGTGTTCAAATTACAGCTGCCTGGTGTATGTACAGAGTACCAAAAAAACTATATCATACTACAGGGGCTCACATCCATGACAAGGGGGTACAGGACACATGTCCTGCAGGATAAAAAAGTACAGGACATTGTCCTGCACTCTGAAATTTTACCGGACATTTCCAGACACACCCCCCCCCCCCCCCCCCCCCCCCACCACTCCCCCAAAAAGGCAGTAAAAAGCCAACTTGTAAACATGCTTGAAGTAAAGTTTAACTTTAATAACATCAATAAAAACTCATTAAAAAAAATTATTACTCCTTGAACAGGACTAGTATTTCAAGAACAGTTCAAGAAAAACTCGTTAAAAATTAATACTGTTTGAACAAGACTAGTAATCAAGAACAGTTCAGATATTGAACTTTGTCAATAAAAAAGAAATGAGTGAAAATAAAATATGTGTCTTAGTTCTCGGACACAAATGGCACATCAAGTTTTCTTAACAACTTCATTAAGACATGAATTTGGACATGGGCAGATGCTCCTGCACCATCCAATATGCTGTCTTCACTGCTACAGCAGCTGCCTTTTCCTGTCTTGACAGTTGTTTAATAGCTACAACTGTTTGGTCTTTTTGAAGACTCGGGACTTCAACGCTCCCCAAGTGATCTTTGGACCCTTCGTAGTCCTGTAGTGCAGTTTTCTGAAAATTAACTCTTCCCTGTGTTGTAAAAACGTTACTCTTTCCAGCGTTTTTGCACATAGAACAGTACGTCTTTTTACTGTCCGAGTCATAAATGACCCACGGAAACAAAGTACTCCATGATGCAGTGAATGTTCATTTTACTTTCTGTTCTGATGAAGAGAAGTTTTCTGGTAACCTGATTTCTCAGTTGATTGCAAGGCAAGCTCCTTTTCACCTGACATTGATTGTTCACTTTGCTCTGGTCACACAAATGAGAGAGTTTATAAAAAATCTTTTTTTTTGCTACTTCGGGTAACGTTTTAGCTTTAGACATTTTGAATTTTTTGATCGCATTTGTCTTTGACAAACTTCCTTCGAGCACGCTAGCTTTGTGGAGATGGCACAACAGCGGAACTCTTCTTTCAAAAGCTAACCAGGTTTAGTTCCTGCATGAGCAGAAGACAGAGTCGGGTGCAGTCAAAAAGACGCCCAGTAAGAAAATCCCGAAAAGAGATGAAATGTTGTTAGTAGTGTAATTCGTTGTTCACGAATTCTTCTTCTTCCTCGTTCGCTTCCCGTTGGATGAGCAGCCTGGTGTCCTCAATGAAGGCTGCCATCCACCGCAACTCCTCCAGGGTTCCGTACAGCTTGGCTTCCACTGCTGTCGGTGTTGGCCAGTACTTGCTCTTCTGGATGCTGCATGCATCATACAGTCTTGAAGAATGTGGTTGGTTGTCGTTCGGCCCCTCGCCACAAGGGCATTCTCCACTCTGTCCAATGTCAAATTTTGTGTGCATGTGGTGAAGCAGGCGATTGGGTATTTTCTCATTATAATGTCCGAGCTATTTGATAAAAGTATTGGACAGTGTCCTCCAAGGAAGAAAAAGTACTGGACCTGTGTCCTTTTTTTTCAAAATTTGTACCGGACAATATCAAAAAGGAAAGGACAAATGACAGGTGTCCGCCATGCACGTGAACCCCTGATACTATATATTTCTTGAACAGATTACACTGGCCCCAAAACTAGCATAGGATACAGTACTAATCTGCCTGTGTGTATTAGGAAATTATTGCATGTGAAATGCTTGTATTTTTTGCTTCTTTGAACTACACCTTCCTTCACATTCCTCCATTCTTCCTTTGATAGAATATTTTTCATTCCCTCCTGTAATTGAAGTTTCACACAAGGGCACTGTTATTATCTGTGGCGAGACTCTGAAACTCTTGACCTTTTTAACTTCCCCATGCCCCTTCCTTCGTGACTTATTTTAAACTTATCTGTTCAGACGCCAAGTGTGGAACACCACCTTTGACATTGCTTAACTGCGGCCTATCAGTAGAACATGTTTGTGTACAAATGAGCTGGTTACCTATGTTGTGCTGTTGTATATGTGTGTTTTTTGCTGTGTGCAAGCACGTGCACTCAACAATGCAGAACCAGGTCTGTGTGTGTGTGTGTGTGTGTGTTTAAGATGAGTTAAAATCTGTAAAGCCCACAGTAGCCTATGTTACTAGGAGGGGTGGTATAGAGATTGCCCTCATCATTATTGTTGTTATTACCTTGATTCATGTAATACAAGCAACCTGGCTGATTCTACATTGGTTTCAATGACCCAAAATGTCTTATTCTTGGTGAACTTATTGCTATTAGAGTAGTCTTGAAAGTTTGACTAGTTGATGTGTACTGTTTCATTGACCATCATATAGCGCCGTTTGTGGCATTGGTATGTAAGTGTTGGTGGTTTTTTTGTTTTATTAGTTGAGCAAGTCTGCCATCTTGAAGAAAGCAGTGGACAGGATCCACAGTCTGCAGAATGCCAACCATCGTCTAAGGCATGAGAACACTGTGTTGAAACTGGCACTCAAGAAACAGAGTACGTGTTTGTTCCAGTCCTCCGTGTATGAAAACATGAGAGAGAGAGAGAGAGAGAGAGAGAGAGAGAGAGAGTGTGTGTGTGTGTGTGTGTGTGTGTGTGTGTGTGTGTGTGCACATACATGTGTGTTGCTGTAACTTCTTTGTTCACGTATGTTATGAATGGTTATGGCCCAAAACTTGATTTTGCAATGATATTGAATGTTAAGTTGTGTGGACAGTGCTAGCTTGGAATCCCAAGTTGGCAGCTGTGCGTTTCATCCATTTCATAGAGCAAAGTGGTCATAGCGCTTTTTTTTTTTTTCTTCTGCCAAGTGTGTTGATATTCACATGCATTATTGTTATTTCTTTTGTTTATCCCCCGCCTGTTGATTGATATATTTCTTGGTGCTTTGTTTTGCACCATCTGGTGTAATAATGAAATCTGTGGGTGAGTGAGAAATGGGCCTATGTTTTACAAGTATCAAATGTTAATGTCTATGGTTTGCAACATCTGTAGGTACTTTCAATTCTGAAAATGAAAAAAAGATGAGTCAGTAATGTGTCAACTTGTCAAAGCAATCCATACAAAAAAAAAAAGATGTGTCATTCTATGACTTTGCAACTAGAACTCAAATATGTAAGCACACACACACACACACACACACACACACACACACACACACACACACACACACACACACACACACACACACTCACAAAGTAAAATGCCCAGAGAGAGAGTAGTTAATTTTTACTAGAGATAACATGCCTCTTCAGGTATTGAGGAGCTGCTGAAGAAGGGAGAGAACATCGACCTGTGTCCATGATCGCCTTGTCGCCTCCATGCTCAGATGGCAGCTCTCCCAGGACAAGTCACGGCCTCAGTGACTCATCTGCACCCAGCAGTCCTGTGGCTTTTGATGACATGGATGGTGAGATACATTCGATTATACTTAAAAAAAAAAAAAAGAGTCCAGCTACATTCAAAGTGGCTTTCCTTAACCCGTTCACTGCTTGAAAATATTACATAACAAAGGCTGGCCCAGTGCCAGGGAAATCTAATGATTTGGGGGTAATAATTAACAAAAAAATTCTAGCTCAGAAACTACAAAAGATATAAAAATGAAATATATATGATTTTTGAAGGAAATGAATGGAGATTTTGAATCTGGGCTTCTTTTGTTTTAATTTTGATCATAAAAAAATATTTAGGCGTTTAGATTTGGATAGATTTTTTTTTGCACAATCAAAAACATATGTTTTTACCACTACAGCTTCACATCCAAAAAAGAACACAAAGCAAAAAAGTTAAAAATAAAGTTTGTATTGTCACACTACACCTGTAAATGAAAGTAAAACAGTCTAGAAGTCTATCCAGACGCTCACACCTCATGCAGACAGGTCAGTTCACGACCACGCCCCCCTCCCCCCACCACGCCCCCTTGCTGGACTTCAACCCTCTCTTTCACTCCTCCTCTTCCCCTACCTTTCCTGCTGCCCGTGTCACGCCGCGAGCAGGCTGCGCTCCCCTCTGCGCTGACTAACACGCCGCTGGCCACTCGCACGCAGTGCAGAGTACACACTAGGCTAGCTTGTTCGACGTTGGTAACCAGTCAGCTGAACACACTCTTGAGATCGCACAGCACGACTCATAACTGACGAATATGGCCGGCAATTCCATCACTATCATCATCTCACCTTCATGCTCGAGTGAGTCGCTGAATAAAAGATTATTATCTTTATCAAAAATGATTAGCAGAGCCCGCTCAGCTGTGTAAGTATGTTGATTTGGTCGCTACGCTCGTCGAAGGTTGCGCCGCCATCTTTGCAAGCGAGACAAAGCGCTGGCTGGTCATCCAGTCAGTGATGAGGAAAAATGGTCTTTTCCCCTCACGTGTGGTCATTTGCATATCATTTTAATACTGTAGACATATAAGGCTTACTACACACACTCTATTTCAGTCCTTTGATAGGAATAGTAACGAATGAAAATTCAAGAAAAAAATGCATGACGTCAGTGGACGGCCCATAGGCACTGAAGTACATTTTTACTATGGCGTCAGCTGACGGCTTAAAGGCACTCAACGGGTTAATTGAAAAAAACAGTAAGGATCACTTTGGGATTCTGTCGGCAGACATGGAGAAGGAAACGGTGGAGTGGGGTATAAGTTTTTTCCTCCCCTATTTCCTGTCGGTTTATCATTTCCATTTCCCAGCGGGCTGTCTACAGACTGCCCACCCATTTTGACTGTCTTACGTATTCTTGTGGCATACTTGCCATTCTTATTCATGGCCCAGTGACATTGGTTATGTGGTGGGTCTTAAGGTGTGTGTGTGTGTGTATTATTTATTTATTTATTTTTGTCTTTCATGCCCTCAGAGTGACATTACTCTCATGGGTTCATTCTGGCTTCCTTATTAACCTTCGTTTTCCTGTATTTCGTGTGACAGAATTTGCCTCGACTGCTAAGTTTATATTGGAATTTGCTGCCCAAATTGGGATACTGAGTTTGAAAAATTGTAAAAAAAAAATAAAGTAATGGATAGAAAGACTTCACATTTTTAGCAAAAATCTATGGACAGCTGAACTTTGGTTTGCACTTGGTATTTTAGGGGGATGTGAAAATATTTGCATGGCTCAACACACACCTGATTTTACCTGGAAAACACACCTACGTCAGTGAAATAGGTGATACGCAATACAACACCCATCAACTTTATAGCATCTACCTTTTTGGTGGCAAGTGGTCAGGTTCACCATCTGAAAAGAACTGATGGGTGTTGTGAGGTGTTAGTGGTTATACACGTAGCTAGGAATATACGTGAAATTTTTGTGACACATTTTATTTACATAGCAGGAAAAAAAAACAAATAATAAAAATTAACAGGTCAAAATCATACCATATTTACTGAAAATGTGTTGGAGTGCATGCTTTTTGATCTGCTTGAATTAGTTTGTGTTTGTGAGAAAAAAAAATCCTGACTAACAACATGTCTAACTGTGTGTAGGTGTTAGTAGGAAGGCAGAAGAAAGGCAGGCATCACAACACAAAACAACACTCAAATATTTTTGTTGTACTCACCATATGGTTCTAGAAGTAATGAATTATATATATATAATCCAAATGTGATCACACACAAGAACACAGTCACTGGGAATTTTCTTGCTTTTGAGCACTTTCGTCATGCACAGATCACTGACATGAAATTTTCTTTCCGTTATGCACTGCGTCACCTGCATCGCCTACCTCCGAGTCACTGTTGCTACTTGCATTCACTCCTTCAACTTCATAGTCAGTGTCGCTGTCTGCAGAGTCTAGATCAGTGTCCAATTCATTCCACTCATCATTTTCGGTCGGAAAACATTCATATTGAACATTTGGTCCACAATCAAGCTCTTGTCACTGTCAGAGACCGACATTTTGATTGTAGTCGGAAGTTGATGGGAAGACCAAAAAATCGATTAAAAATTTTAAAAAGCCACAAACTATTGTTCACAAATGGCGCTGGTAAAGGAGGAAAGACCCAGATAATGACCAGTTTGTCTTATTACTGTGGTCAAACCAAATAACGGAGGCACACCAAGACAATCGGCCAACTGAGGAACCGGCGGCACAGGGTGGATCAGGAGCCTGACGGGTCGGGCGAATGGGGATACAAAGGTTAAGATCCGCTACCAGGTTATCACAGCCTTGGCACTGATTGTTCTAAGAGAGCTACAACTTCATCATGAGGCCCCATTGTAGAAGCTGCTGCATTGCAGCTGACTCACATTAGCTGTGTTCAGGGATTCCTGTTTTGACTCAGCATAATTCAGGATACTGCCTCCAGTGCTCACAGCTAATGATAATAATCACTTGATCTAACAGGAATCAGCCAGCAAAGATGCCTATGGATTTGCTGGCAATGAAGGCTTGGAAACCCTTCCTCAAAGGCATGGAAATGAAGGGGATTGAAACTGAGGGGAGCAAGAAGGCAGGGCACAAAGGACATGTGAATATGAGCACTTTGTTTGTAAGCGATTAACCTTGAGGATAATGAAAATGATGCTGTGGAAATCTCTGTTTTGCTCTGAGATTACATGACAAGGCTTTTACTTGAAAGCTTACTTCCCTTTCATAATGTATTCCAATGTCCTTCAGGTTTGAGAGACACAGATATGTGGAGTACTGGTCAGGAAATTTGTGCTTCACTGTCAGAGACACATAGATAGAGCCATTAAAGTTGATCATATGTTCTGGTCTTCCCATTTAAGTCCTTTGCACTCTTAACAAAAGTCTGGATAGGAGATGGCAGTCATTGGTCAGTCCAGTTTTCTACTCTTGATGTCTGTTTAACTGAAGGGGGATGTAGTGTGTGTACCTTATTTCTTTGCAAAATGGAATGTTTGAACTTTGTAGTGCTTGAAAATGTATCGGTGTGTGCACTCGCTATAATTATTATTGTTTTCAGGTTTCTTTTGTAGTATTTGGTAGTTAAGAATGAAAAAAATGCAGTCCTGTGAAAAAGTTGGTCATTGCATCATTTGTGTTTTAAGAATGTTCCAGAATTCAGTATGTGTGAAACAAAAAAAAGGATAAATCTGGGGGATAACTTCTTGACCATTGTGTTCATGCAGAGCTGTCACGACCAGATCTCTGTAATATTCACTAAAGTAATTTTTTATGTGGATATCTTTTTCAGATGTCATATCAGAAAGAGAGAACGACTTTTGGTCTGACCCAGAACATTTCGGATCGTGCCCGTCTGGTGCTGTGCATCTTCATGTGTGGTGGTGTTATTGCTTTCAATCCCTTCAACCTCCTGTTTGGATCACAGCTTCAGGGTACAGCTGACACCAGTGGTCACCCTGGTCGCACTCTCTTAGAAAGCCCAGAAGATTCTGAGCAAGGTGAGATCGCGGCTGAAATCTTATTTTGTGAACAACTGACAAGAAATTGCAGAAACGTTTAAGGCCTGGTGTTTTTGCAGTGAATTTTAAAAAAAAAAAAAAAAAAAATATATATATATACATTCCCTCCTCAGTTTTAAATTTTTGCCAAGTCGTTACTGTAATGATGGAAGAATTGTTGACCTGCACTTGTTTCCCCCACTACTTAATTGTTCAGCTATATATATATATATATATATATTTTTTTTTTTTACTGCAATTGCTTGAATTTATTTATTTGTAGATGTGAAGAGTCGCTCTACGTCTGTGTTTGTTGTACTTGGAAATTTTGTTGATTGAAAAGTGAATGGCTTGTCTTGAGTCTGTGTCATACTTAGAAGTTAGTAGAACGAATAGCGTTACACAGGATTTAATGCTGTTCATAGTTGTTCATTTAAAACATTCCTGAAGGTTTAGAGTGTAATTTGATTCTGTGCAAAAGTGTCCGTTATGTGTACAGATGTACTCACTACAGATATCAGTTCAACAAAATTTAAATGACTTAATCATGAACACAAGCATTAGAATCTTAGAGGATTTTTGATAATTGTCCAGATGTGGAAGGCATAATGTCTTGGGGGGGGGGGGGGGGGGGGATTTTTTTTATAGTGGGGATGATGATGATGGTTGGTAATGCTGACTGTCCTCTGTGAATCAGGCTGGGGGACGATGCGTTCATGGTTGCTGCCTAGCGTGGTGCTGTGGATGCTGAATGCATTGGTGGTGGGGTTGGTGCTGGCCAAACTGCTGGTCTTTGGGGAACCCATCACGCAGAGAAGAACACCAGGGCCAGCGTTAGCTACTGGAGGCATCGTCGGCAGGCCGAAGTGGACATCCAGAGGGTGAGTTTGCCTCCCCAAATTCCATGAAGCAGTTTTGGTCTTGTAAGGTGATTAGAGAGTACTTTGCAAGGAGTATTGCGTGTGTATAGTGGCATCTTTCTTATTACTGTTGTGAACGTTTCAAAGCTGAATCTCAGTAAAAGGTGTGGTTAAGTTTTCTTTTGCATAATGAGCTTGAATATGTACTTCAACAGGGCAAGATGGTCGTGGGCATGACATTTGAGATGAGGTGCATGCATACGTGCCTGTGCATACAAATGGTTGTGCATGCGCACATGAAAATATCAGACACATGCATACATGTCTCCTGGTATTCTTTCAATGCTAATATTCACTTGGAGCTTGCACATTACATTCCTTTTCTCTCCTAACATGACTTCACTTTCATCTCTTTTCAGAAGATGATACATCATGTAGAATGAAGTACTTTCAGTTGAGATTGATAGTAACTTGTGTTAAAGATTAGTTGAATAGATCTGTTGAGGAAAATTACTGTTTCAAATGGTTAGGTTGACTGCCATTTCCTAATTTTTGTTATTGTTGTTTTTGTTTAATGGTCAAGTCATTGTCTCAGATGCAGGTTGTTATTAAGAAATTACTTTTTTTTTTTGTTAATGTTTCGAAAGGAAAAAAATTATTGTTTGGAAAGACATTTTTGTTCACACACATCTGGCATGCGTCCACTGCAGGGTGACTATTCTTCAGCGGGACAGCAGCTTCGCCACTGCCTTCAGGCCTTGGGTCGGCCGTTGCCGGCGTCATTTAGCGACACAATTTCTGGCATCCTGTGGCAGTCATTCCGTCAGTTCCTGCACCGGCTCTACCTGGGTCGGTGGCTGGCCGCCAGGGCCGGAGGCCTTCGCAGCTCCAAGATACAGCCCATAGAGGTGAAGGAGTCGGCCCGTGATGCAGCGCTTGCCTACCACATGTTGAATCAGCTTCATCTGACAGGTAGGTTGGTTGACAGGATCAGCATTTCACACACACATTTGGGGAGTACATAGTGAAGGGTGCTGGTGTGGAGGAGGGTTTTAGCTGTCATTTTCCCACCTATATCCCATTTACATGTTTTCCCATCTATTTATATCCCATTTATATATCTACAGTTCACAACTTCATTGTATGTGTAAAATGCTCAACCTGATAATGTGTTGTTATTAGACTCTTAAGTTGTCAGCTGTTCCAGCTGAAGCGTATATGCTGTCTACGTTGACGCTGTCATCAGTGCTCTCTGTGGCCTGCTGTTGAATAGGTCACCAGAAGGGCAGTGCTTTATGGGGTTTGAACCTGGCTCTCTGTGCTGTCAACATGGGCGAGGCGGCCAAGGAGACCATCCCTCGCTGGTTGCTAGCGGAGATTTATGCTACAAGCGCTCTGCAGGCCAAAGCTGCCCGGCCTGATTGGCTACAGTTCATGGCGGTAGGTGGTCACACTATATGGCTGAGGGGGTGGAGTTACTGGCCTTGGAGATCACAGGATGAGTGTGGAGCATGTGTGTGACCCATCACCTCAAAAAGTCTGCGAAATTTTCGCATGTAGAAATATACCGTGTGAATGAAAACTTAAGAAAATTCTCAGTAATAAAACTGCGCTTGTTACTGTTTCTTCACAATAATCTTAAGGACTTACGAAGTTTGTTGGTTGGTGATCATCCAGTTTGAAAAATCTGGGCTCATTTACTTAATAATTAAATATTGAGAATGTTCTTAACAACCAAATCTTGTTTTCAAAAGGGGTCGAAAATGAATGTTCTAAACAACCAACTCTTGTTTTTAAAAGTTAAAATGGTTCAAAATAGTCTTGGGATTGATATAAGATGAAGAAAATCACAGAGACTAAATGGCCTTAAGTCAAAATTAATGAAAATAGATTAGTGGCCTGCTAAGCACATTGTTTGAAATCATCTGAGAAATGATGTACCTTTCGCCCTGATGGATCATGTGTTTGCTGCTCCTTCACTGTGAATTGTGTACCTGTGACAGGAATGTGTAATGTGGGTGTGTTCTTTGTGTGTGTGTGTGTGTGTGTGTGTGTGTTTTGAACCCTGTTGTCTACCACTCGGAGATCTACATGTAATTCACTTTGAATCATGCCCCAAAAGATTTCCTGTATATGTTGGCTTGTGGTTACTTTGGGATGACTGACTGTCAATACCTGTTTTTTTTTTTCCCCTGGTCTCCTTAAAATGGTCATGAACCTGGATTACATAGTGCATGATTTATCTTCGTAATTGTATATATTTTTTTGCTGAAAGCATGTTAAAATCTCTTTGATTGAAGTGACTGCTGGATTTTGTTTGCAGTTAATCGTATTTTTTTTTAAACATTAATGATATTTTCAGTCCATGGACTATTGTTAAATGAGTTCTGTATTTCTGTAATTTTTTTTTCCATGTGAATTTTGTTTGTATTTTATATTAGCAGAAATCTCTGAACTCGAGGTAAGACTTGGATGCTTCTAATCCTTTCATGAGTGTAAAGAGAAAAGGCGCAGAAGCAAGCAGTTGAAATCTGTTGCATTACTTACGTTCATGTTCGGCTTTCTTCTTCACATTCTTATGTGTTAGCAGTTGTGAAGTTAATGACTGTGAAATTTAAGGTATTTGCCTTCACAGAGCATAATTCCTGTTATGATCATTTTTGTTGCAGCGTTACTTCCTCAGCCGAGCTCGACGGGTGTGTGCCAGGGGCGGTGACCAAGTTCCTCCCAGCATTCAGTGGCTGCTCCACCCTGAGGGACACAGCTTTTTTGTGCGGAGCAAACCTGTGGACACCAGCTCTCCTTCCATTTTGTCCAGCAGCAATTCCAAAGGTATACTTCCAGCTACAAGCATTTTTTTGTTTGTTTGTTTTTTTTAGATTGGGAGACTGAAAGAGCACTTTCTTTGGTATATGTTGGCAGTATGACTTTTGAGTCTAAGGTACCAATCCTTCTAGGGTGTGTAAGGTGGAGATTGGGAATCTGTGAATATTGAACAAAAGTATTTACCTCCAGATGACTGGACTACCAGTTCTCTGTATGTAATGTAGTCTGATTCATTATGATGATGAGGTATCCTACATGAGCAGCATACAAGCAGTTCCAACTGTCTGAGTAGGGGATGCTCAGAGAAGGGGGTGTTTTCTGCCAATTTTGTTGTTGCAGTGAGAAAGTCTGGCAGGTATCCTCTCATGGCAAAAAGTTTTGATTTTCAAGTCTAGAGATAAGCACAATAATGGGAAGAAGAGATAGGTGGGGGGGGGGGGGGGGGGGGGGGGGGGGGGGGGCAGGGGGAGGGGAGGGGGGGGGGGGGTGTTATGACTTTTCAAGAACTTCATTTATGTACTCTTATACACAAACTTCCAAACAAAACACTGTTTTGGTAATTGACATGCATGATGCTTACACATATTGCATGCACCCTCTGTTAAACATGGAAAGGATATGTGAAAAATTGCACATCTGATATTTAATGGAATGACGTGGGGAAATGACAGAATCAGTGTAGTGCCAGCTGGATACTCTTCAGTCGGCTCTATCCAGGTAGGCAGCACATTGTCTAAGTGAGAGCTAGCGCTGTGAAGGGTGTAGAGCCTGTAAGTACTATCAGTAATAATGATTGTCAGTTTGACTTGAACAAATCATGTTTCTGATGTACTTCAGTGGATCATCAGTTTAAACTGAAGATCTTTGAATTTATAAAAGAGATTAACATTTTTCATCTGACCTAAGATTTTATGGAGGAAAGAATTTTAGCAAAATTTCTGGTGCGATTTTATATTGTGTGTTTTACTTTAACCCTCTTGTACTCGGTTTCTCTGACTGACTGCAAACTTCCCCTAGATTTCGGATTTTTCTACTGGTTTCAGCCTAAAAAAATGGGTATGTGTGATTATTAACTTATAGGGAATATATGTGAACCTGTAGGAGAAAGAAAATTGGCAGACAGTTTCATAAGAGCATGCACTTCACTTTGAACTATATTTCGTCTGTCCTAGAAATACAGGTCGTGTCACTGTCACCAAATTGTCACCAGACACGTGACGTTTTATGATGACATAAAGTTTACAGCATGCAAGCATGCGCAATCACCATGCTGATGCAAGTTGTTAGTGTAAGATGAAATCTGAGGCCTACCTGGCGCGATCCATCTGCTGCCTGGCAGTACAGGTCTCACTGGTTGTCCCACCAATGTCATACAAAACTTGTCACATGTCACACACAGTACTACAAAAGAGGGTCCGGTGCGCCCTTTGTAGCTTGTTTTTTTGTCTTGTGTACCTGTTTGTATCATCAGCAGCAGTCTTAAAAAACACAGAGGAACAAACAAAACGAAAAAATCAAGTGGTGTAGCGGTGTCAGGTTACGAGTGAGCCGGCCCAGTGAGTTCCTGAAACTGATGCACACCTGCTGTGCCATGTGTCGCGGGCCGCTATTTTGTCTGAAGTGCTGCGTGGAACATTGTTTCCTGGTCGCTTTGCACTGCACTGTCTTCTTCAACACCACTACCTACTTCTATATCACCTTCATTCTCCATCTTTCTTTCAAACGTCTCTACTTCTACAATAATTTGATCTAACTCCTCTTGCGAGTAGTCGATCATCTCTTCATCGTTTGTAGCAGACGAGAAAGCCGCCATTGTGAAAGTCGGTCATTTTCCATTCGCAAAGTTACTCGCTGCGTTCTGTGCCTATTCTCAATGAACACACACGGTACCATCACCCAAAAATAGTGCCAACACATGATTGGGCCATGCCTGAGTCTTCTAGTTATTGTCTGCGACTGTGTGTGTCTACACATGTGATTACTGCGTGATGGAAAATTCCCGCGGAGAGGTCCCGGTAACTCCTGGTACGGGAAGAACAGGCGCCCGACGTTAAGTCCCGGATTGCCCCCGTTGTGAGTATAAGAGGGTTAAAGACTAAAAAAAGATTTGTGAGTTGACTTCAACGTTGTGACAGCTCTGATATGGCCCCTTGTGGGTCGGCTGGGCTGTAAGCAACATTAGCTTACCTAGTTTAAATTGAACAGATCATGTTTTTGATGTATTTCAGTGGGTCATCAGTTTGAATGGAACAAATCGTGTCTTTGTATTTCAGTGGACCCACTGGCTCGAGTCACGCAGGCTTTCAGGGAGCATTTGCTGGAAAAGAGCATGTTCTCTCTGGTCTCTCCACAAGAGCCATATGGGTCAGTAGTTTTGATGTAGCCCCTCTTATGGATCACTGGCTGCCAGAAGCATACATTTTGATTGTTCACTATGAGAAAGTTAATGTTAGACTGTTTGAGATTGGTTCTTTTGACTTCTTTGTCTACAGCAGAGTGTGTTATTAACAGTGGGAATTAGAAATGTGTTGCTTTTGTTTACCACTGGTTTCAGTTGGATGACATGACCTAGTTTTGTTGTCGAGGCTTCATTTCATATGATGAAAAAAAAAATCAATTTGAAACTGTGCCATATGAAATTCAGATGGCTTCAGGTAACTATCACCACAAAACAAATCACCAGTCTAAATATACAGGAATAATGGATCAGTTGCATGTGACGTATACATGAACTTGGCAATATTTGAAAACATTCTTTTACCTGCAGGAAACCCAAGCCATCGGAAGCCATGCAGTACAGTCAGATGCTTCAGCAGTGCACCTGTCTGGGTGGACAAGATACCACCTCAGCAGCTTTCTGCACCATCTCCTCATCACCAGGTGAGTCAGCTGGCTGCTTGGGGGGCTGTGTGGTCTTTGTCCTGTGTGCTGCAACTGAATGCCGGCAGTTCATATATCATGAGAACTGAGTGTTATGAGGCCAGTGTTGGAGAACATTGTGAGGAAAAGGAATGGTTGTAATGCAAGAGCAAAGAATGGTGGGGGGGGGGGGGGGGGGGTATGAGGGATGAGAGAGGATGCAGGAGCATGGTTGCTTGCATCATGTTGAAACGTTAAGTCATTTTCAGCAAGTGCAAGTGATGGGTATGTAGATATATATAGTGATTTGTGATGTACCTGCATCACAGAATTGATTTGGGCCATGTAGCTGGCCAAGACAGATAAACTTATTGCTGACTTTGTTAGATTCCATCCCGTAGATTTGTGGTTCTGTATCTACAGTACCTGGTGAAATACGTGGAAATGTAGTGGACTTCCAGAGAGCTGATAACCCTCATTGAGCATGTATATGAAGACGTCAAAATACATACATTAAAGATTCGTAAATTCCATATTTGTTTCTCAGCTGGGATAAGCAAACCAACCTTCAGGCTTGTCAGTCGCTGCATTTGGAGTGTTGCGTGGTACGCCTGGCATCAGAATTCTTAGCTGCTACATTTACAGTGAAATTGTTTTTGGTGAAAATACCAAGTGTGAACTGAAATGATAACAGTGGAGTGAAGCAGGGAATAAGGAGAGTTCATCAGTGCTCTGGTGTTATGGCATGCAAGTATTTATCATATTGTCAGCTTTTTGGTTCTAGGGTACATACCAGTTTTGAGTTTAGTGTATAATTCCCCTCATTTATTTTTTCCTTTGTCATTGAAGCTGTTTGCATTCCTTATGCTCAGTTGTGCTGAAAGAATATTCATTCAAGTAGTCAGCATTGAAATTTAATCTTCAAGGGAACGACCAGCCATACAGTGCTGTATTGTATTGCATAGACCAAAGATTGGCTCTGTATTCAGCGTGCACATTATTCTAGTCTGGTCTCCATAGCCATGGAGATGTAAAGAGATGCATGCTTGGTCAGCCAGCCATTTGCTCCTCCTGGCTTGCTCCTTTTACAGCTTCTTCACTTTGATCAGTCTTTCCTCTGCATCGGCCATGCCAGCCCCCATCCTTTCTCACAGACTACATGATCTTTTCAACTTCCTTCAAAATCCATGCTCGCCATTCATTCACGCCTCCTCCTTCCACCCATCTCCTCTCCTGAGTTTAGTCGCTCTCTGTGTTTACACCCAACCCTTATTTTCCTTTCATCTCTCTCTTCATGCTCTGTGATGATGTTATTTAAGATGGTAGAAAAATTCCTGAGGACAAATAGGAGGTAAAATGATATGGGTCACGTCAGATAAGCCTCCGTTGACTCGAACTGCATAGGTAGGTATAAGGGGGGAAAAAAAAAAGAGGATGAGGGTGGGGGTTGTGAATATTGAAGAGATTCACTTTTGAAAGTGTGTTGATGTGTGGTAGCAAGCATTTTTATCACTGAACAGATTTGACAGATGAATTGTTAGATTAGAGGGTGAATAACAAATCAGTGGTAGGATTAATTAAAACTCGGTGAAATCTGATTTGCGTATATATAGCATTTCCACCTGGACAGTGTCTTCCAGAGACTGTAGAAGGAGAAAGGATCAATGTAGGCACATGCACACGGGTTTACACACACAGGTGCACACACGCAAGTCTGCAAACAGACACACACATGCACCAGACTCGTACCTGTCTACATCTCTTTCATGCGGCTGCTGCTCACAGGTTGTCTTGCAAAATGGACATGCTTTTCTCAATCCTAGTTTTGGATTGGCAGCTTTGTATACACTGTCCCGATAAAAACAGTTCTGTATGCAAATGCAGATGAAAGAAGCAATTTGTTGTTGAAAAGGGAGGAGCTGTCTGAGTGGGATCATGAGAGACAGATTTGCCTGGATGTTGCAGAGATTGATGACGTTGCTCGATGGTGGGCGGCGGCGGTTTCCGTTGCGTTCTACTGGCTGATGGGAGATGATGAAAATGCGGCACGCAGCTACCCAGTCCTTGATGTCTTCCCTCCGGCATTACAGGCGTCAGAGTGAGTCCTTATGAGATGCATTTCATGATGAGTGAGAGGGGTGGTGGTTGATGCTTTTTTCTTCAGGTGTAGATATCTCAAGTGGTGTGTGACATAAGTAATGATAGACTGTGTTGTATCGTTGAAAAGGCAGAATGATGAATGTAAATTGGAGGTGAGAGGACGGGGGAAAGAGAGGGGGAGTTGGGGGGGTACTTGATGGGGAAAGGGAAGGGAGGGGAGGTATGAATGTTGAGGTTACTTCTATACATGTACAGGGAATGTACTGACACTTGATCTCATGAATTTTTGCCTAAGAAAATACAAACATTTTAATATTTTCAGTGTTTCATGCTATTGCAATGGGTATACAAAGGTCTGGTTATATGTCAAACCTACCCAACAGTCACACTTGGTTAACTCTCTTGACAAGCGGGCGCCTGCTAGCGCCCGACCGGAAATCACACAGCCAAAAGGCCGAGCGCCTGCCAGCGCCCGGTAAAACACGTGGCAACAGTGGGCGCCACCATGTTTCTCGTAGAAAAGGAAGTCTCGCGAGAACGTGACTTCCTTCTTCCTGTAGTCATTTACTTCCATTTGCAAAAAACCGCGAGTCGATGCGTGCCGTGGTTCTCGAGTTACGATTTTTTTTTAAGTTTTGAGGTTGAAATGCTGATTTTCACCATGGCTAACCTTGATTTCTGCCGTTCTATAATGAGATTTAGTGATGGAGATACTGTGTTTTGTTGGATTTACAGCATAAGACTTAGTGAAAGTGCTGGGTAATGAAGCTTAGAGTGACCTAGATTTCGACTGGGATGAGGTTCCAGGTATGATGAATAAACAATTCGAAGAAAAATTCTGAAGAAGATTTTGTTTTTTCCCCCTTGAGTAAATGGCTCATGTGACATTCTTCAAACTTACGATATAGCAACATATATATTCGTAGGAATTTTAAAAATTATTTTCATTTCCTTTCCTCTCTTTTAAATTAATTCTTTTAATTGGGTAACCATGTTCAAATTATGGAGTTACTTACCTTGTCGATGGTTGTCGGCATAACTAAGCTCAGATAAGTGCACACTGAAGAGGGTTTACAGAGTAACATGTACAAGACACTACATGCAGTCTCTCGAAATTCCCAGACATTCAACCCATATGGACTGATCAAATGTTTCACATTTGTCAGTATTTTTTCCCTGGCATTATATATGTAGTTTCTAGGAAAGATGGTTTGTTAAATGTTGGTTTTGATGTAGTTGTGTAATCATTTGACAAATTTGTTGGCTGCAGTGACCCTTTGCCCAGAGCAGTCTACCTGGCCTACAAAGCTCGCAAAGTCATCATCCTACAGTCAGACTTGAGTCGTTCTCGTCCTGTTCTTCGCCACTGCGACCGTTCAGGACGTCTGCTAAGGGAGAGCCTGAAACTGATCTATCCTGAAGAAGAAAGAACTGCCATAAAGGTAAAGAAAGACTTTTGTCTGGCGTTGTCTTAGAAAGTGTGAATAGTTTTTATTTTAGGGAGTTATTTCAGGGCTATTTTTTGTTTTATTTAATTTGCTGGCAGAATTGGGTGTGTTGATGTGTGTGTGTGTGCGTGTGTTCTTTTTGTGCTGCTTGTCTTTGTCTGGTTATGCTTGGAGGCATATTGGCTTGTGGTTTAATTTGTGTGCGTCAGGTGATAGTTTTACAACTGGCACATATTTTGGATGTATAGTAATTGGCTCATTTTCCTTTCAGATGTGTCCAAGGAGAAATGTGTGTTTGTGGTAGTGCATTGAGGTTGCATTGCATCGAGTTATACACATGCAATGCATCTGCAGTGCAATTATCAAGGCACGCTCTCTCATCACTGGTTTCATTCAGAATAGTTCACAGACATATGTTAAGTGTATGTGAAAGTGTGTGTGTGTGTGTGAAAATTGTCTTTGTCAAGGGTTAAAGAATAAGCGTGTGTTTGTGTGGACAACTACCGTTTTGCTGTTGCTTTGTGAGGTAGTAGGTTATTCTCTGCATTTTCAGTGTTGTTCCCAACAGGTTTGTTTTGCAGTAGATACAGTATAATCTGCTTTAGTAGTAGTGTAATCTATTATTAATACATTTTTTTTTAACAGTTATGGTCAAACATATTCTTGTTACTGTTTGTTAGTCAAAATTTGAAAAGAAAGTATGAGTAGGAAATGCATATTTGTTGCAAAAAATCTTGCTGAATTGTATTTCCACTGCTTTTGAAACCTTGTACAGCTGTCATAAACCCACCAATACCTCAGCGGTCTGTGATGTCTGTTGCACTATACTGCAACAGTTCTGTTAAAACATGTTTCAGCAGCAGTTCTCATAACGTCTTCATTTAATCAAGCTTCTGTTCTTCAGTTAATCACAAATATTGGTATAAAAAAAAAATATACCAGAAGTTGGGGGGGGGGGGGGGGCAAGAAAGACTGAATGTAACCAGCTGCTACGATGGAAGCGGCTAGCATTGTGCCTCACGGCTGGGAGGTCATGAGTTCAGTTCCCGTCAGAGTCATGTATTTGTGGGATTTTTCTGCCCTTGTTGCTCAGATTTCCAGACCAACACTGCAGGTGTATATCTTTTTGGCCTGGTCGATGCCATGATATATTATGAAAGTAAGCGTAGAGTACAGCCCTGTTGTGCGGTCTCAGACCAGAATGGACATCTAAAGTATCGCTTCATCCTCATCAGTCGGCATGGATAAAATCTCAAATTCTCTGGCCCCTTCATTCCCTGCTCTCACGGTGACCTGTAATTGATTGCCTCTCCATGTTTATGGCCTTGGTTTGATTCTATTGGGGTTACCAGTATTGTTATGTTCATGGGAACTGTTGTTGGATGGATGTGATGATGCCATTGGAGGTAGTGCTTGCTCATGCTGGCTCTGTGACTGACTTCCCTAAGCAATTATATCCATTGGTAGGGGGGGCTTAGGAAATGGTGTCCTGCATGTATCGACTCAGAATAGGCACAACTGAACACTTCCGAAGTGGCAGCAGTTTAGCGTCTCCTCCAGTGGGTTACCTCATGAAAATTTGACATTGACTGCTTCATGTGTATTGTTGGGGCCTGGGGCTGTGGCAGGTCACGTCGTGCTGAGGCTGTGGACGAGAAGTTTGAATGATGGGTGTGGGCACAGTGCCACCAAGGTGGCCCAGAAGATAGGACAGGGGGGAAAAAATGAATGTGTGTTCTTAGTCCTTGAACATATTGTAAACTAATGTATGGTGGAAACAGTGACATGGAAAGAAAGCAGTCAGGGTATGAGCTTAATGGTTACCCCTGTTAGATGGTCTGCAGTGTGGCTGACCAGAATTCGTCATAAATCTCCAGCATCACCGTTATTGTTAACATTTCTTCTGTTAGACTCAGCTATTTTTTTTGTTTTAACTTTTTAGTGTCCAGCAACAGTTTAGAGCACAATTTCAGTAGCCTAAGTATTCTAGAGGCGGTTTTCATTGTTTGTTTGTTTTTCTCAGTCCATTCAGCTCCTGCTGTGTGACTGGCTGCTCACTACGCGCACAGAGTTGTGGGAGATGTCCCGCTCAGAGAACAAGGGGAGAGCACCCAGCCAGTCAGGTGGAGCTCATCGCTTTTCAACAGGATCTTGACAGCCTGCGAAAACTGTCACATATCAGCAAAGCAGCACTGCCAAAGTGGGTTTTTGCTCATTCACTTCATTTGATGAATTGTCTATTCTTTTCCAGTATGTTAGGAATGATTCTGTTGGTGGATAAAAGAAATGATGGTATAAGATTGGCTTATTAATTTCAAAGCTGTTGGTACTTGTTTCATCCGTCATCCCGTTGTCCACTTCTTAGCATTTCATTCTGGCTCTGTGTCAAGGAAAGAAGGAGGAAAAGAAAAAAAGAAAAGTATTCTTCTTCCTCCTCATTTGTAAACACCTTATTTTTAAGAGAACATGGTGTACAGGACATCTTGAACTCCATCAGGTTCATTTCATGACCAGCTTGTATTAACATGGCAGTGGATTTGTTTTTCTTGGCTAAAGGATGAACATGGCTTGAACTGTCAGCACATAAGATGTGAGTTATACAACTGCTTCATGATATTCTCCTGCCCTTTTGTTAGTCTCACAGATGTGGGACGATGTTTCTACATCGTTCATGGGATGGTTTTTGAGTCGGGCTGTCCAGTACATGGGCAGAATAAACCTGTTCTGGAAAACTTGCTGGGGGAACAATCTGCTGCTCATGATCTTTCATACAAGAGAATGTTTCTTAAGCACATGCAGAGTGCCCTTTGATTGTGTTGCTGGCCAGTTGTTACAGCTGTACTGGAACAATTCTTGTTTACTGCTGTACTGGAAGTGTTCCGTAAATGGAGTGAAGTTGTTTTGATTGGAAGGAGAGAGAGACAGACTACTATAGACATGCCATGAAAAACAGGAGCATGGGTAGATCACGCAGCACTTGAAAGCTGTATGCTCCCAGGTTTCAGGTTATTCCAAATGTCTTCTGTTTGAAGGGGTCTCATTTTGCACCTCCAAGCTGGCTTCAAAAGTGCTTTGTTAAGGTGGTCAGCAGTTTGGATCTTGGGTCAAAATAAAGGCAAATATAAGTGGGCAAGGTTAGGGTGAGCAGCTTGTATAATTTTGTTATACTTAGTTGCTTGTAATTATCGACATTTCAGAACAATTATTTGGCGCATAACTTTAAGTGGAAAAATTAATGATGTGTGTTGGATTAAGGCGAAAGGAAAGATGGAGCTGTGGAAGGGAACTAGAGATATTAGAATGTCTGAATGTTAGCAGGCTTTGTATAGTAGTAAAGTAGTAAAGTACCAGTTGAAAGAGAAAGGGTATTACAGTTTCCAGTGGTGTGAGGAAGTTGGTTGGGTGTGATTGTCAGGTGTTCCTCCATGAAGCCACAGCACGCATGATGGCCGGAGCCAATTAGGAAATGGTGTCCTGCATGTATCGACTCAGAATAGGCACAACTGAACACTTCCGAAGTGGCAGCAGTTTAGCGTCTCCTCCAGTGGGTTGCCTCATGAAAATTTGACATTGACTGCTTCATGTGTATTGTTGGGGCCTGGGGCTGTGGCAGGTCACGTCGTGCTGAGGCTGTGGACGAGAAGTTTGAATGATGGGTGTGGGCACAGTGCCACCAAGGTGGCCCAGAAGATAGGACAGGGGGGAAAAAATGAATGTGTGTTCTTAGTCCTTGAACATATTGTAAACTAATGTATGGTGGAAACAGTGACATGGAAAGAAAGCAGTCTGGGTATGAGCTTAACGGTTACCCCTGTTAGATGGTCTGCAGTGTGGCTGACCAGAATTCGTCATAAATCTCCAGCATCACCGTTATTGTTAACATTTCTTCTGTTAGACTCAGCTATTTTTTGTTTTAACTTTTTAGTGTCCAGCAACAGTTTAGAGCACAATTTCAGTAGCCTAAGTATTCTAGAGGCGGTTTTCATTGTTTGTTTGTTTTTCTTCTCAGTCCATTCAGCTCCTGCTGTGTGACTGGCTGCTCACTACGCGCACAGAGTTGTGGGAGATGTCCGCTCAGAGAACAAGGGAGAGCACCCAGCCAGTCAGGTGGAGCTCATCGCTTTCAACAGGATCTTGACAGCCTGCGAAAACTGTCACATATCAGCAAAGCAGCACTGCCAAAGGTGGGTTTTTTTGCTCATTCACTTCATTTGATGAATTGTCTATTCTTTTCCAGTATGTTAGGAATGATTCTGTTGGTGGATAAAAGAAATGATGGTATAAGATTGGCTTATTAATTTCAAAGCTGTTGGTACTTGTTTCATCCGTCATCCCGTTGTCCACTTCTTAGCATTTCATTCTGGCTCTGTGTCAAGGAAAGAAGGAAACAAAAGAAAAAAGAAAGAAAAGTATTCTTCTTCCTCCTCATTTGTAAACACCTTATTTTTTTAAGAGAGTACAGGACATCTTGAACTCCATCAGGTTTCATTTCATGACCAGCTTGTATTAACATGGCAGTGGATTTGTTTTTTTGGCTAAAGGATGAACATGGCTTGAACTGTCAGCACATAAGATGTGAGTTATACAACTGCTTCATGATATTCTCCTGCCCTTTTGTTAGTCTCACAGATGTGGGACGATGTTTCTACATCGTTCATGGGATGGTTTTTGAGTCGGGCTGTCCAGTACATGGGCAGAATAAACCTGTTCTGGAAAAGCTTGCTGGGGGAACAATCTGCTGCTCATGATCTTTCATACAAGAGAATGTTTCTTAAGCACATGCAGAGTGCCCTTTGATTGTGTTGCTGGCCAGTTGTTACAGCTGTACTGGAACAATTCTTGTTTACTGCTGTACTGGAAGTGTTCCGTAAATGGAGTGAAGTTGTTTTGATTGGAAGGAGAGAGAGACAGACTACTATAGACATGCCATGAAAACAGGAGCATGGGTAGATCACGCAGCACTTGAAAGCTGTATGCTCCCAGGTTTCAGGTTATTCCAAATGTCTTCTGTTTGAAGGGGTCTCATTTTGCACCTCCAAGCTGGCTTCAAAAGTGCTTTGTTAAGGTGGTCAGCAGTTTGGATTGGGTCAAAATAAAGGCAAATATAAGTGGGCAAGGTTAGGGTGAGCAGCTTGTATAATTTTGTTATACTTAGTTGCTTGTAATTATCGACATTTCAGAACAATTATTTGGCGCATAACTTTAAGTGGAAAAATTAATGATGTGTGTTGGATTAAAGGCGAAAGGAAAGGAAAGATGGAGCTGTGGAAGGGAACTAGAGATATTAGAATGTCTGAATGTTAGCAGGCTTTGTATAGTAGTAAAGTAGTAAAGTACCAGTTGAAAGAGAAAGGGTATTACAGTTTCCAGTGGTGTGAGGAAGTTGGTTGGGTGTGATTGTCAGGTGTTCCTCCATGAAGCCACAGCACGCATGATGGCCGGAGCCAACCCTGCCAGAGACCCAGCAGCTCCTGGACCGCAGCATCAGGCGCCGGGTCAAGCGATCCAACAGCACCAGTGAGATTTTTATTCACCTTTTTTTTTGTCCAATCCAAAAGTAGCAATGAGACTTTTATTTTAGTTTTCCCCTAACCAACAGCAACAGTGAGATTATCATTTTATTTTATTTTATTTTTTTTTTTTTGTTGGTCCAATCCAACAGCAACAGTGAGATTTTTCATTTTACCTTTTTTTTTTTTGTCCCATCCAGTAGCAGTCAGATTTTTTAAAAACTTTTTTTTTAAACCCTATTTCTATTCCCTTTTTTTCACCCCATACAACAGCACCAGTGAGATTGTTTTACCTTTTTTTTTTTTTTTTTTTTTTTAATCCAACAGTACCTTATAATTTTACCTTTACTGCCCTATCCAATGGCACCATGAGATATTTTACCTTTTTTTTTATCTATCCAACGCTACCTTATATTTTTACCTTTATTGTCCTATCCAACGGCACCATGAGATACTTATTTTACGTTTTTTTTTGCCCCATCAAACAGCACCAGTGAGATTTTGTTTGACCCTTTTTTGCCCTATCTGTCAGTGCATGGTGTTTGAATTATGGTTCGGTTTTTCATGAAAGTTATTATCAGGGGGTGCTTTACGAATAAATATGCCTATGGTGAATCTTGCTCATATGCATTGTTCAAGTGTAAAAATACATTCTTATCTGTCAGAACCCTTCATTTAAGAATTTAGTTGGTAAGTGGTCAACATTTCCTCGTTTCTTCCCCAGCACCCAGAATTGGACATAGGACCAGTGGTTAGCTGTGTAGGCATGGAAGTGTAGGTCTGATTCCCATCACCAACATGCGTGGGATTTGTGAGATCCTGGTCGATTCTTACCCTGGTTTTGTGCTCTGTGGGAACAGAGGGGAAAGGCACAGAAGAGTTTCACCCACATAATGGAAGATCTTGGAGAGTTGCTCCTATTTTATGACCGGCTCTCTGGATGGGTGTTATCTCTTGCGCCTGGTTGACGCTGGAATATTTAAGGAAGGCAGGCGCAGTGGACGGCGCCGTTAGTCGTGTTTTAAGATCACTGTGTAGACTCCAATTTATCCTTGATTAAAAAAAAAAAAAAAAATCTGTGGTTCTTCATGCCTTTCGGTCCAGGTGACTTCAGTTTCAGTTTTCTGTCTGTGCCCATGTCCTTGGTGAGTTGGCCGTTGTCTGTAATGGCAAGTTCACAGGGACTGTTGGATGAATATAGTGGGACCCTTTGAGAGGTTGCACCAGGGCTGAATCTGCAGTCTTGTAATGATTGTGAGTAAAAGAGTTGCTGTGTGGTGCCTTGTGTGTGCGTGTGTGTGTGTGTTGGATCAGAACAGGCACTACTGAAGTGACTCGGCAGCAGTGCAGTGTTTTCACTGACGGGGCTGTCTCATGAACACTAGATATCAGTTGTTCCCAGTGGCTTGCTGTGCTGGGGCAGTCATAGGACACTTCATGGTAAGGCTGTGTATGGATACAGAATAAACAGTGTGGATTAGTATCAGTCAGGATATGGGGGAGAAAACCTTGCTTCCCCTGTGAATGTCCGTCGTGGAAGCACACATGAAAGAGCAGGTGGTATGCTCACATTGCAAAATCTTTAAGTTTTACCAGATACTTTTTCTGGTCCTTCAGCTGTTGTCATATTTACTTACTGAACTGATGTAAGCTTGGATATGAACATATGCACCCTTCGCTGAAAAATGCTACACTGTTTGCAGGGTGAATCCTCTTCTGACTGCGAAGTGGCAGACAGGGAACAGGCCAAGGCTGTCCAGAGTGCTGGCCATCAGACGGACGCAGTACTGAAAAACGGTGATGAACAAAATTTGGTCAGTGAGAACAGTCACATGGTTGACCAGAGGTTCATACAGGCCTGCCACAAAGCTCTGCAAGATTTTGAAGCGTCTACACCAAAGAACGAAATACAGATTCAGTGTTGAATTTCATGTCCATTTCATTTTGTTGCCATGTCTTTTATCTGTTCATCTGTCACTTATGAATCGGTGTGTTGGCAAGTGTGTGTGTGGGAGGAGGGCTGTATATCGCAGAACTGTTCTATGATCCTGAAGAGTGCATGTTTATTTTTTTTAAAATTTATTTATTGGTTGTTGAAACTTTATAGCTGAAAGAGAAATTGGAAGCTGATAGTTGATACTGATACCATCTGATGATTCATCCTTCTGTTTTCTGTATTAATTTATGATGACCGAAATGAATCTCGAATCGGTATGTTTACTGTTGTCTGGTATATTTACTGTCCTGTGACATTCCTGTTGTGAATAAATATGATCATCATTTGGTATTCTTTGTCATGTGAGCAACATGAAGATAACCCTGTGCTGATAAAGAACTAGCTATTTGGCCCCCAACCCCTCCCCCCTTTTCCAAAATGCTAAAGGCAAAAACAAATTGGGAAGGTCATTAACAAGCCCAAGATTACGCAAGTTACTGACATACTATTGTCAGAGCATGCTATGATTTCGGTGCACTTTAACAAACTGCTGCACCATAAAACAGAAAAGCTTGGTTCATAGTGGCTAAAAAAAAAAAAAAAAAAAAAAAAAAAGAGTACAGACATTGTGGACTTGGTGGCAGCTTAAACAGGCTGTATAGACTTATTTTGTCAAAATGACGACCAACTTCAGTATGGACCAGAGGAAAATGCAGAAGTGAAACCAATTGTGATTTATCGACTACCATACCCTTCAATATGTGACCCATTTTCTTAGTCTACTATCATGTAGTGCTGCCGACTTGGACTTGGAATGGTGTAAAGGGGAGCACAAAGAGAACGCTTGCTCGCGATAAAAGCGAGCGCGTTGGGACAAGCGCTTGAAATGTTGCTCCAAATTTGCTTGTGCCGCACAAAAAGCACGCTCGCTTTATCGCGCCTGCGATTTGAAGCGACGCTTGGAAAGCGTCAAGAATCAAAAGTTAATTCTTTCTCGCGAGCAAGCGTGTTCCTGGTGCCCCGTCGCGTGTTTGTCTCGAGTCTGGCGAGTGCGGTGTGTGTCACATTTTTCTCTCAGTGACAGTCTGACCAACATGGATGTCGACTCGTTGATATCAGCCGTGTTTCAAAAGCCTTTTTGGGACAAAAAAGGAAAGACCACGCAAATCACAACGTTGTGAATCGTGCTTGGAAAGATATTAGTGAAGAGCTGAAACATGAAGGAAAGGAAACAATTTATGGTATTCACTTGCCATTCGCCTCCTTTGATTAATCTCATGAACGCCCACTCTTGCGTTTTCCTAGGATAATTTTCGGCAGAACACTGTCCAGCAACAAAAGTTCGTCTTCACTTGAATCCGCCATACTGCCAAATGACCTAGCTCTACCAGTCGCGAGCGCGCTGTACAATCTTTCTCTTTGTTTACCTCAACGCCAAGCAAGCGCTTTCTTTACAAGCGCTCGCGCTATCGCAATCACTCGCTTTATCGCAAGCGTTCTTTGTGCTCCTACTTACAAGGAATTTTATTATGTTTTAAAAACCATTTTGACAATAAAATATGGAACATTTAATTGCAATTCCTTGTTTCACAATCATTTGGCAATAGCCGTGTAAATTGTTTGCTTTTTAAACAAAATGTTTACTGAAGTATCCTTTCAGCTTATGCACATCAGCCCAACTTGCTGGTCAGGCAGGAGAGACTGCACTGACCAAATACTCGTGGGTTGGTCAAACATCAGCAGCACACACTCATGCACATCAACTACATCCACTTAATTTGTCGACTTACAATTTTTTTTTCCTCAAATTAATACCTCACAATATCTAGAGTTCTAAGAAATTACGTAGATGACCAATATGAAGATTGAACCATAGATTGCCTTCATCCCATTGAAAAAAAATTTACATAAAAGTCCGCAGCCATACAAAGTACTAATTTTGATGAATATGAAGATAATGAATATGTGAAACGCCTGACAAACCAAAAAAAATGCACTCGCACACATACACAAAACACTCGGACACACGCACCATGAAATAATATACAACAAAACGCACCCGCACAGGAAAATATATGAACTTTCACCTAATTGCATGCATATGTTAGTTGAAAGGTATGTGAAAGTGTTTTTCCCACATAATGAATGACGGCATTGGAAAAAGGGAATCCATCAACATGCTATAGCTTTGTTTTCATTTGACAGAAACCTTGTTTTAAATTCATCGCTCATTGTAGTGTGTGACAGTGTGCATGCACACAAACACATGCACTCCTGCATACCTGCTCACTGTTTCAAGTTGACACTATGAAAATAAGGTGAGTGAGAGAGCTAACACACAATAGCAAAGAGAAACGACAGTATTTTTTGTGAACATTGTCTATCAGCTGCTGTTCAACATTATATGTGTCACCACTTGGTATGTGATGCAATTAAGAGTCTGAGAAGAAACTGTAAAGAAGTGTAATCCTGTGATGGGATGTGCCAATGGGCAACTACAACCTTACCAGTAGAAGTCATGTCTCTGCTTACAGCATTTTCCCTCACTTTTATGGAAATGGTTAAATAATCGATGGATCTTGAAAACGGATGACTGAGTGACATTTATAGTGCATGTGCATGCACACACTTTCAAGCAAGCAATCAGTTATGCCACCCTCAAAAAAACCAAGAATATAAAATATAAGAATGGAAGGTCTTTTGCAGACACTTGTTTCCTATTACTAACTAATCAGTGAAGATGGAATTTCAAGCATCTGGGCTGAACAAGTGAAAGCAGATAGGGGACCAAGAACTGGAGAGAAACCGAAACTGGAGTCATGTTAAAATGGTCAAATGAGGGACCATGGATTTGTTACATTGGCTCAGTGGATTTCTTCACTGGATCTTCAAAAAATTTGTTTCAAAGTGAGGTGACTGCATTGTGCTGAATGTTTTTCATCTTGCCTAAAGATGGTGGTCAAGACCTCGCAGGTTGAAACCCATTGCATTTTATCTTGCAATTTGTTTGTTGTCCCTGTTATCTGGCGGAATTTTTTCAAAATTTGGCATGCCAAAAGTGGAAAACCGGGCTGCCTTGACTCAATTTTCCACTGTTCGTCTTTCTTTTGGTGTTCCCCTTTTGTACTTAAGACCGACATCAACAAAGTCCTCTTGATTACATGTTTGTCAACAGCTTGGTAAACGGACAACTGTACAAATGTTATCCCTGCTAGTTGCAATGCAACACGAGTGTGTGCACAAGGAGGGAAAACACTTCTAATATTCAATTAGCTGACATAAAAATTGAGATGGTCCTCCTAATTCTGGACTGGTTGGCAATGAAAGAAATGCACACATACAGATCTTATAAAGTGGGTGAGAAGAGTTCAAAGCAGCCTTTGTACTGTTCACAACAGTGGACCAGATTTTCAATGATAAAGGTCCTTGGGAATACAGAGCAATAATGCCCGTGGTCGAAGTTTTGCAGCTACCCACAGTTACTCTTTATACATTTGCGTCAACTGTCAGTGGAATACCTGCAACAAAATTCTGAGATGTATAAGAGGAAATACTGCTAGACTTAATTCCGACAATGATCAGCGCTACGCTGGATAGTTGAGTGCCTATAGGACATGCAGAATCATTGGAAGACCTGCATTCATGTTCCTATCCTCCCAGATCTCTCCCAGAACTCGTCCCCAAGCCAGTCTCTTACCGACTGCAAGGGAGATCACTCATTGTTGGAAGAAGTGAAGAAGCCCAGTGCAGACGACAGCAAGCGCAAGATACCTCTGGCAAATTTGTGAACTTGTTCCGGTTCACAGTGGTAGGTTACTTCCAAAATTTCACACGCCAAATTCTGAAACAAGAAAGTTTGATGCCCACATGACTGAACAGCACAATGAATACCTTCATTTTGGATGGTAATGGGAGTTAGTAGAGATCTTTGTTTCATGTAATACCTATGTATATATTCTGGACAAGATGATCAAAGATTGCATGTAGTGTAATGTAATGTTACTTGTAGCCCTGCCGACCGCAAAGGGCTGTATCAGGCTATCACCACAATGAAGTCAACTCACAAATCATCAACAATAACAACAGAAAAAAAAAGAAATTCACACAACCCTTTAAAATCCACCTTCTATAAACACACCGGAAATTTGTTTTAAATCTTTCCTCTGTAAACACTTAGATGAAAAATGTTGATCTCTTTCAGAAATTTGAAGATCTCATCAGGTGGGACATCTCTAAACAAGGCTTTCATGGAGTCTGCTGTAAATGTTTATGTCTCGCATCATACATGTCCCAACACTCTAAAAGAGTGTTTCACTAATGCACCACGGAGCTTCTTCACCTTTTAAAAGATAAGAATGGATGTAAAAGGAGTGGCCTGTATGCAAACGTCACAATACCTTGTTTTTCTTTACGGCCGCCTCAGGAACATGGTAAAAACTCGGGTTTGGACAGACTTTAAAAAGTTTGTTATCCGTCTACAAGTTCCATTCCTCTTGCCATAGTTCTTTGATGTAACCCAGGGTTTGGGTTTCAGCTCAGTGTGAGGGATAGACAATCTCTACCTAACTCTTTGTGGCCCTCTTGGCGAGTTGAAAAACCACTCATTGTCTCGGATGCCCACATGGCTGGGGGAACCCAAGCAAAGACTATGTTGTAACCATCTGATTTCAGACAGGTGTACCTTTCAAATAATTTCACCAGTTGAGGGAGCATGAGGTTACGACTGGCAATGGCCTCCAAAGCAGAAACTAAAGGGAATCCGACAAAATGAGGAAATCTTTATATTTGGATTTAGAGACCATTTCTAGAACCAGGACCAAAGCTGTCAACTCACCACAGTGGATGGAGCTGTCGGTGGGAACGTGTTTAGAACTTATCTGAGAAGGACATGTTGTGCAAAACACACACAGAGGCAACATGCTCCTCATTTGGGACCTTTGTGAAAAGTCTTCTGAAAGACTGAAACTTGGAACACAGTTCAGTGAAAAAAGGACTTGTGTACGCCATGGAACTAGTGGTATCTTTATGATACGTAGCTAAATCAAACCAGATTTCCGTAGTGAAGAAAGTCCTTAGTAGGTCGTCGGGAAACTTGGATAAAAACACACACCAATCCGAGGTCTACTTACACCAGCGTTGTACAAATGTGGAAGAATACGAATTCTCAAGGGTTGAAATCAAACTGGGGTGGCCATCAAATTTCTTTGGAACTTGGGGTCAAAAACAGACATATGTGGGGTTTGGGGGTTCAGGAGAGAGATTCAAACGATTCTTTATGGCAAGTTTCAGCCGACGGTTCGAGAGGGATGGCTCTGTTTTAGCATACAGGCTATAAACATGGGTGGTGCGGAATGCATCCAGACAGCGTCAAAGCCCTTAATGGTGGATGGGATATGGACTTTTCTGGTAGGGAAGTCAGGCCGAGCCATAGACTAGACCCATAGCCCAGTTTGAAGCGGATCAGAGCTCTGTAAAGATGGAGAAGAGTTTTCTTATCAGCGCCCTGTAAAGAACACACGGAACACAAAGAGATGTGTTGAGGGCACTTGCCCTCTCAACTACCAGGATCTCATTCCCCTCCATTACAGGCTGCACTGCACGGCAAACACGCGGATCTTCAGACTACAGAGAAAAGAGAAATGTGGAAAAGAAGGCTAAGAAGAGAAGAAGAAAAAGGCAGAAAAGATCCATTAAGAAAAGACAGAACAGGAAAAAGGCCGGTTACTATTTGTCAGGGCCCTCCTCGCACCTGTCTCGCATAGGAGACCCTACCAAGGGCATCAACTCCTACCACGTTGTGCAAAGGCCATTCAGCAACTTGACTAATTCAGGCCTAGAAGCGTTTTCAAAAACTAGCCTTCCATCCAAGTACTCATGCCCTCGCCAGCAGAGCCTAGGGGATCACTAGACCACGCAAGCCCTCCCGACCACGGCAAGGTTGCAACCCCGGAGGACCAAAGATTGCATGGGCACTGTCAATAATACAGGCGGTGAAGCTCATTCTATGGGGATGATGTTGCCAAAGAAAAGTGAAAGGAGACGCACACAATCATCACGCTAGACACATTTTGCTTGAATGTGTGTCATACTGTCATGGAGTCATGTGAGCGTAACAAATGAGCCAGTTCCTTTGAGCATCTGCATATTAATCCACCCACACCAGATCCGTTTTTCTGGATTTCTTTTTTTACTGTTTGGGATCAATCCGTGGGGCAACATGGTCATCCTCTTCATAGCTGTCGCCAAGTCAGTTTCTGTTCTTGTGTGGTGGCCTGTTGGGATTTCCCCCTTCTCTCTCTTCCATGACCATTTCGTATGCTTAATTCGTGTCAGTCTTTGATGCCGGCAGATTCACGGCGACTCATCGGAGGAGAATAATGGCTGGCTCTCGACCGGGACGCTCAATCAGTTTAGATTATTTGAAGATAATTGTCAAGGTGGAGGGGTGAAGACGGGGGATCGAGGATTCGTAATAGGTAGCATCTTCTGCATGCACCCATTCATTGATCCGAAACGTACAGAAGCTGTTTTGTTGTTTCAACTGGCCTCCAGGCCCAACGTGGCCTTTATGATCACCTGGTTCACAGGCATTGATTTTTGCTGGGTACCATCTTATTGTGGTTCGAAGTGAAATGAAATAGCGGATAATCTGGCTAAACAGGGAGATTTAGAAAATGTTCAGCATATTTCTGAATGTCGTTTGAAACCACCCATAATAAAATACTTCAGTAGATAGAAACTGAATACATAACAGAAATTTCACTAAGTAGTCTCATGAAGTGCCTTCCTGCTCAAGATACATTGCACAGATAATAAACCAATAAACCTAGGTTAAACACATGGAACACAAAATTCTCCTTTGGAGATATTTCTGTCCATCACATAGTACCAGACTGCCCAATGTTGACAGAGCGATACAAATTAAAAAGTATGAATACTGCACACATTTTGAAAGCATTGCCCGTATTCTATGTGACACCTGTATTACCGACATCGCACACGTTACTGCCCAGTCTGACTTAGGCAGACCGTTATGATTTTTTCCTTGTATTTTTACTATCGAGTATTTTCAGAAGTATTAGTGGAGTGTCTAGATTCTAACATGTGAATGAGAGAGGGTGAGAGAAATGACCAGATAGTGGGGGTCTGACATTCTCAGTGATCTCTGTGGTCTTTTAATATCGTTTAATATCATCGATGATGACCAAACGTTGAAATAACCACTGAACTGAACTGAAAGCACACACACACACACACACACACACACACACACACACACACACACACGCACGCACGCACACCAAAGCCAAAGACCGTAACATACACCTCGAAACAATCCCACTCACTTGAGAGCTCCAGTCTGAAAGAGATGACGGGGCTGGTACACGTCCACAAAGGCCCCGACATTACTCTTCACCACCTGGCAAAAGCCGTGGGCGGCGTAACAGGTGGACACGGCATCAAAGGCAGCGTGAGACAGGCGGTGGCAATCCACCTGGTCCTGGCGGTAATACGGCACCAGGGCCTTCGTCAGGCACTGACTGCTGCCGTTGATGAACACCCGACCCTGAGAAAAGACAGAGAGGACATGTTAGTATCAAACACGGAGGGGTTTATCATACACACATACTACTATATAAACCTTAAGTCTTTCGCCCTCTGAAACGACTTTTTATTTACTGGGATATCTTGTATACGTTGCCTATGAATTAGGCTTTTGCATAGTGATACCAGTTTTTGATTCGGTTAAAAAAAAAAAACCACAACAATTGTAATGGAGTACATTTGCTTTTAGAATTACTCACCAGTGTGACATTTAGGCCTACTGATGATGCGTCAACACTCTCGTACGAAACATTATTCCATGCGAGATTACTCAGTTAGCGAAAGGTTTTCACCTGAACAAATACGAGTTTCACTGTTAGTTTAAAACTGCGTCCACATGTTCTTTCAGCTTCAAACAGGGTAAAGTTTCAGTTGCGACAGGGGTCGTACAAGCGATAAAGAATCTTATGTACATATACTTCATTAAGACAACATCGAAACCTCGTACGCTTTAAGCTCGTACTTCAAAATTGTTATTATTGCTTGCAAATTATTATCATGAATACTCAAATTGCTGATTGCAGTTTTGAAACATATCTCCACTACAGACCTATCTACACTTGTCTAGTGGTTAGTGTGACAGGGCTTTGGTCAGGTCTGGTTATGCTTGTCGATGAAAATCTAACACCGGAAGGTGGAAAGATCGCCTTCAAACGATGAAACCAAAACCAATCAGGAAAGGCCTTCCCCACTGGAGAATTCGTCCTCGTTTTGAAGGGTTTTTTTTTTTTTTTTTTTTTTTTTTTTACCCCTCTCCATTTGTTTTTCTTGCGTCAGTCGGAGTTTCACCTCCCACTGGAGACTCTCCCCACAGAGGATTTATTCTGAAGGGTGTCGGAGGTCGCCACAGTAAAGTGGCTGCTATGGCGACTTGTTTTTCTAAACGTCTTCATTTCTGCTTGCAAAAGGTTCATATTATAACGCAGTTAAAATAACAGTAAACATAGAAATTTCAGGTTAAGTCAGCTGTACCAAAAAGCCTGTCATGACGAAAATTTGCTCATGAAGCGTGAAGAAATTTAAAAAAACAAGTAAAAAACAAAGATAACTGTTGCTGGGGAAATAAGTAGTAAACAACAACAAAAAGATTAACTGTTGCTCCCATGATGAGAGACTTGCATGCGGTAACTCCATCCGAACGCCGAAAGGATGATGTTGCCTTGTTTGTTGTGAGTGAACTGTACCTGCATTCGCGCTAGACGAATAGGTAGCTAAGTATCAGGTTTGGAGTTTTGGTCTGCAATAGTCTCATAGGAGCAGTAGTTCACTTTATTTAGTTGCTATGATTTTTTTAAGGGGGGGGGGTGGGGCAGGGGGGGGGGCGGGGGGGGGGGGGGGGGGGGGGGGGGTAAGAACTGATCCAGTTTAAAACCTAACTTTGTGGAGTTCTGTGTTTAAACCATATGGGAGCAGATACAATTTCCATGCATGTGTGTTTGAATGAAATGCGAGTACACACGCGTTCGTTATGTATGTGCACGAATCTTTCCCCCCACTTATCAGGGCCTGCCTCATTCCCCCCCCCCCCCCCCCCCCCCACCCCCAATCACCTGAACTTTCATTTCCATCAACGATCTGGTGGCAGACGGCAGAAGACAACGGCTAATTTCCGCGACAGAAGAGCAGTGGTTTCTCACCTGTGGGGTAAAGGCAGGCCGTGTCTGCTGGAAGCGGCGGCAGTAGGGCTGACCAAAGCGCTGCATGTAGCCCTTGGCACCGCAGGGCAGCCTCTGCTCAAAACAGTGGTAGAACTCGCAGTCCCCTGCCTCTCCGTGGGCGATGCACGAGTCTTCCACCGCTGGAACATTTGTCATCGTTCTCATACTGACTTGTGTCTGGAGAGCAGTGTGTGTGTGTGTGTGTGTGTGTGTGTGTGTGTGTGTGTGTGTGTGTGTGTGTGTGTGTGTGTGTGTGTGTGTGTGTGTGTGTGCGTGTGTGTGTGTGTGTGTGTGAGAGAGAGAGAGAGAGAGAGAGAGAGAGAGAGAGAGAGTGTGTGTGTGTGTGTGTGTGTGTGTGTGTGTGTGTGTGTGTGTGTGTGTGCGCGTGCGTGCGTGCATGTGTGTGTGTGCGCGCGCGCTTGTACGTAATTACGCTTGCAATCCGTTTAAGTTTTCTCTTTTAACACCATCATCATCGTCATTATTGTTTGTGTTCGCTTAATGCAAGGTCTTCGAGTCCTGGTATCTGTGTCAATGCATCACATAAACTGAAGCAAAAACTCTCGCGAAACGGAAGAAATTCGAGTGTGTGACTTCCTGTCTTCCCGTTTGCGGAAGGTGGATTCCGACGGCTGTCCCTACCAATCACAAGTGATTTTACAGAATTTGAAGACTCAACCAGCCCAGCATGTCTTAATATTGATAGGTAAAGAGAAGAGATGACAAAGACGAAGCTGAAGCAATGTAGCCTCCGATTTAACATCTTTCTAGTTAAAATCCATATCATCTTCAATACACACATGATAAATGTCCATAACAGCCAAATAGGAAATCTATTTGTTATTTTACTTTCAGCCATAATCACACGCCCCCTCCCTACGGATTATAAATATTACGTCCTCTGAACTATCGAAATTTTGAATCCGAATTGGAGCTCATTAGAATTTTTAGAACCTGTAATCTTAGTGCATTTTTAAAGCACAGACACAAAAAGGCAGTGAGATTTAAACAAATACAGGTCATTCGAGTGTAGAATCACACAACACAGTTTCCATTTTATTCCACAATTAATGCTTCGTTTTACGATAGGCTTTAATGATCTTTCGTGCAACAAGACTTCACTTTTTGTGAACAGTATATAACCAGCAGACCTGCCTGATCTGCCTTAATGTCAGGAGCTGCCTGTGTTGGAACCATCGACCGGTGTGGAATTCCAGTGCAGTAATGACAGTCAGCAAGCAGTCCAGCGTATCCGATACGCCGGAACGGGGCGCTTCCGCCTCATGTACGAGGATGCGACGCAGAACAGTTGAGTTCCACGTCCTCACAGCAAAAGCTTTCGCGGACTTCACGCAGAATTTAGACAGAGCGTGGGCTTCGCGGTAGTCTTGGGAAATGCGGTGTTGCAAACAATCCTTTATATGTGGCCGAAGCTCGTGGCTCAGTGATCAACTCTCGCGTCCTGAACATGAGGTTGTGGGTTTGAGTCTCTGGCAGAGGGCAAATGTTCACCTGCCTCCGATAGGAAGATTGGTCACACAAAGAAGCATCACCTATTTGAAACATTTCACCTGTAGAATGTTGTCATACATTCATTCATGACCAGCAGGAACCTTTCTTGCAGGTGTCTGCATCTCTCGGGCCTGGTTAACAATGGAATATCTTGTTTATACAAAATGCGATCATGTTAGCACTCTGTACATGACGGGATATTTTCAAACAACTTGATAATGTCAGTACAGCTGCGTGCATAGGAATGCAATTGAATACGCGTGATCATTCCCAGTTCAGGTTTGATGCGAACATTTCAAGCGTGGACACTCTCAAAAATTGAGTAATTAGTGTTAACTCCGTCAAAGCCCTTCGCGAGGTGCAGTGCGTGTGAGAAGCCAGCCAGCGGACTCCCACTAGACTACAGAGAGCAGTGCTGCACTGTTTGTTAGTTCATGCGGAATTTTGCCAGAGCGTGGGTTTATGCACTGTATTCAGTCCATTGCTTTTTACAAGTGGACGTACCAACATGAGAGAGAGAGAGAGAGAGAGAGAGAGAGAGAGAGAGAGAGAGAGAGAGAGAGAGACAGACAGACAGACAGAGCTTGAAGTGAATGTTGGGAGGTGGTAAGTTTGTGGGCAGTGGAGGGGGGGGGGCGGGGGAGGGAAGACAATCTGTGGACACGTTACTGGCCGTGTCATGGATTAGACAGAGACAGACAGAACCGAGACAAGAAGCAATAACAGGTTGTAGGGGTGGGTGTGGGTGTTGGGGTGTAGGAGGGGAAGAAGGGACTGTGCGAAGCCTGGTTCAAATGCTAGTAGTTCATAACACGACCCTGACATTCAGTCTCAAACTAAAACGGAGATCGGTTGCATTACCTTCATCTTCCGAACTAAAAACCTCTCTCTAAATTGTGTGCCCCGCTTTCAAAGTGACCTCGGTTCAGAGCTCTCCACTGAGATGGGTTCAAAGGGAACGGACAGGGAAAGGCGTACTCTCCTTAAAAGGTTAGCTGAAGACTCCTCGAGCTCCCCTCACAGTTTTCCCAGCGATTCTGGAAGCGATAGTTCTGCTGCTAGGTGATGTTGAACCGTGTTACAGATCGGAATCGTGTGAGACAAATCTAACGCTGGCCAAACTTGATCGCAAGTGTTTGCTGTCGGCTGGACTGTTAAGGAATGAGATTCAATTCCCACGTGTGAGAAGTTGTTTTTTGGTGTTTTTTGTAACAGTTTACGTTACTGTTTATTTATTTATTTATTTTTTTTTAGAGCACCAAGAATTGTTACAGAAGTCGCCTTTCTGGCTCATCCAGTCATGTAGAGTATGGCCACGCACTTTCAAATAACCGTGCAGTTATTAAATCTCGTGAAAGACAATACAGCGTAGGAACTAACAGGTTTGAATCATTCACATTCACACACACACACACACACACACACACACACACACACCCCCCCCCCTCAACAAGACAGACACACACACAGACACTCTACTCTCATCCCTCCCGGCGGCTACCCCAGACCCGCCCTCCACAGAAGAGAATAAAAATCTGTTGGCTTACGTTTTCCATTTGCCTGTGCTACATTTTTCGGAGGGGCAAAGAACCAGGCCGACACCGGTGTGACACTTCCCAGCGCGAGCAGGAGGGCAGTTGACGTCACCAAGCACTGCATAGCTGCTGTCAGGACTCTTGTGGCGTTGCCGCGGCTCATCTGAAAAGACAAACGTTTAACAATTTGTTTGGTTTAAGCTTAATCAGGGCCCACTAACATACTATTTGAGCTGGGTTAGGCCCGAAGAAGCAGTTTTCTGTACTTTTTATCACACTGCTTCATCCTGCGTAAGGAAGATCAAGGCTGCTTTTCCGAATGCCAATATAAGTGCAAGTTTAATTTGTTCTTCGATGTCAAGCGATTTTCAGGCTGTTTCGTTTACCTCTCTCTCTCTCTCTCTCTCTCTCTCTCTCCCTTCCTTCCTTTTTTTCCCATTCGATCTTCGCATACTTTTTTCCCTCCCGGTTCGAGCAATATGTGTTGTAGTCTGACTCCGACAAAGGGCTTCAGCCCATGCTCTTATACTTAATGACAATGAAAAGTAAAATGGCAAAACTGGCTGAAACACACACACACACACGAAGCAGCAATGTTTCTAGTTCAATACATTAAAGGAACACTTTCCGAATATTCTGCAAGGAAAACAAATGAACATCACTAATTCAATAGCATAAATATATACTACCCTTTTCAATCGTACAGCGCAGAGGCGAAAGAAAAAGTCCAAAGAAAGATATAGCGTGAGAGAGAGAGAGAGAGAGAGAGAGAGAGAGAGAGAGAGAGAGAGACAGAGAGAGAGACAGAGACAGAGACAGAGAGAGAGGCCATACTTTCCAAATGCAAAATCACGAGCAGACGTCTAAACGGGCTCGCAGCTTCGATCGAGGTCAGAAGACGAATGGTGGAAGAAGTCTTCACCAATGAACAAGGCACAACGAACACCATTATTATAAAAGAAACTGAACTGATACAATCATACGATGACTAACCTCAGTGCACGTCGGAAGCTACAGCTAGAGTGCTTTGCACCGGAAAGTCCGTCGGAGCGCGAACACTCCAAGAAGTCGAAGTCCTTTTAGTCACTGACTGCATGAAGTTGAAGTCCGTTTTATAAGGTACGGCCCATACAGTAAGAACTGTCATAGCAGAGGTGGGTGGGGGGAAAACCCCGAACTGTATTCTGTGTGAAAAACTTCCCGCCTGTCTTTTCTTCTCCTGTTCAAGGTCTGACTCACGAAGCACGTTAGGACATTCCAGGTTTCTTGTCTTACATGGTCCAGCGTCGAACAAATTTCCGTTTGTGATTTTCCCACCGACTCGATCGCCCCTTCCGACCCACGCTTACTAACGTCTGACCTTTCTTCCTGTCCTACCTCTCCCACCCCCCTCTCCCAACCACCTCCTCATGTTTCCCTTCTCCACCGTCCCTTTCCTGTCAATCATATTCTTTGTTCATCATTCCCTATGTTGACGGTTGCATCGGTGGTGCACTGCTTCTCCAGTTTAGGGAAGTTCCGCTGTCATATCCGTTTTCCTGGTGTGCCGACGTCAAGTCATCTTGGGTTTCAACCTCTTCCTCTGTTTCGGTTTATTGATTTTTTGCCCCCCCCCCCCCCCCCCCCACACACACACACACACACACAAGCACGCACGACAACCTACAAAAAAACAAAACAAAAAAGAAAACCTGTACTTATCTTATGGAGTTGTACAGACATCCACAGCAATTACGTTTTCCTTCAAACAAACGTTCACACACACACACACACACACACACACACACACACACACACACACACACACACACACTCGCTCTCTACACCCACACACCACAAAGTGTTCCTACACGACCCCATTGTGGAATAGCATCCCGTGAACTGAATGTACGCTTATGACGTCAACATCCACACTGCGCCCCTCCTTCCCCCCCCCCCCCCCCCCCCACCCCGTCAACCCTTTCCCCCCGTTCTATCCCTCTCCCCATCACCACCCATCACCTGCCCTTGGTCCCTGCGCCCCCCCCTCCCCGGTCCGATCCCCCGTCGTTACAACTGCGACTTGACAAAGAGTGACTGTGTGGGGATTCGACGTCGTCGTCTATCTTGGACTGAAGCCAATTACCAAATCCCTTGAGCATGCGACGTCCTCCACTCTGACGGTTTTCACAAAGCTCTAAGTGAAATAACGGAACAGCCGCGTAGGAGTGCTTCCTCAGTTCAACTCGCGTCATACTCGGCAATCTCGCTGACATGCCTTTCGGTCGTTCCTGGGGAAAGATCCAAAGACCGCGAAGAAAGACCTACTGACCGCAGGGAAAGTCCCTTTGACAGCGGGATAGATTGCAACCCGGGATCCTCCTCAGAGGGCACGCAAGTCCATGTGGCGAAAGCTTGGCTGTGTCTGGAGTTGTGCCGGTGTTAACAAAGCAGCAACGAGCAGGGCTGAAGGATGCGCGCAGCTGTTTGCTTGGTGGTGGCGTCTTTTCCTGGTAGGGTCTGCAGTCATGGAATACGGGTTGGTACACCCTCGGAGACGCTTTCCTGGAGGTTCTCTTAGGCGTCGCGTCCAGCCGCCATTAGACAACAGCATCTGCCAAGGAGAAGTTATGTCCCTTGACGTCTTAATAGAGTGCCCCGTGCATGCCTGCACCTATGTCAATAAAATACAGGCTTCCAAGGGTGGTGCAGGATTGGGTTCCCAGGATGTTTGGTTTGGCTGTTGAGGACAGTACTTCTCCGGGTCACGCTGGCACCTTCGAGGGTATATTTTTCTCTCTATAAGTGAATTAATTGTAACAGTTGCGTTCAACTCGACACGAACGAACAAACAGTCGCAGATACTTCCTTATCAAAACTCGTGACACACTCGGCAGCCTCCTTCAAATGCTCGGTCTTCTGCTCTCTTTTTTGAGAGGGAACACTACTATGTTCAGTTCTGTGGTTTATTTAACGTCTGTTCACCATTGATGATATTAGACGAAAAATAATCTAAAACGTCATCGCTATCTAACAATGCTTAACCTCAAGATAAGGACCCCCCCCCCCCCCCTCCCCCATTGAATTAATGGTATTAAAAAAACGCATCAAAGCAACTTGGCAATTTTAGATTATGCGATAATAGCAGCACTGTTTATGATAGGACTGGACAATATTTGACTGATATCTTGGACTTTGATGTCAATGGAATTTTCTTTATAGATTGCATTTAAGACAGAACACTCCATCAATAGCTGATGCACTGAAATAGGCTTACCACACGTACAAAGAACATGGCAAGAATATTTTGTGTTCCATGCATTTCACTTGACTTTTGTTACTATCCTGGAAATGTGACGGGGACAAGTATTTACATATTAAGATTTTCTCCACGAATTCAGTTATAACACAACTTCCTAATTTTAGCAAACTTTCTGACGAAGATATTTTCAGTGAAGATAATGAATTACAATCAGGGCAGTGTTTAGCGCCAGCTTTAGCAAGTATATCTGCTGCTGCTTCGTTCCATTTCAACACTACTATTTTCCGTGCGTTTGTTATGGCAAACAACATTATACCGTTTGCTCTGTTAAAGTCTTCCTTGAGATAACTGTTTTCATCAGAAAGGAAAGGACAACACTTATCATCCCAAAACAGAAAAAAAGAATAAAACATTGTGATCATCAGGAAAACAAGATAAACAGTTTTGATCCTAAAGAAAATAACTGTGATCCTTCGGACAACTAGTTTCTCTCTCTTTCCTATTTTCCTCTAGAATAACAGTTGTTTTCCTGAGGAAAACAAGCTATTATCGCCTGTACAATCCCTCAGTTTGGGACGGTTCAAAGTGGTCCATATTACAGATTAGACTCTCTCTCTCAGCAACGATGATCCCTCGACTTAGAGCGAACATGTCAAGGTCAGCGGAAGAGCGAGCGCAAGAACAACGCCGTATTTTTGCACCCAAGTGAAAGACTTCCTTCGTCTGACAAAGGTTTAAACAGTTTCACCTCTTTCTCACCCTCCTCTCCCACCCTCTTCGCCTGCGCGCGCGCGCGCGCAGAGAGAGAGAGAGAGAGAGAGAGAGAGAGAGAGAGAGAGAGAGAGAGAGCTGATGAGATTTTTCCAAGGATTATCCAAAGATTGCAAATGACCTAGTACATGCTCCCCCTCCCCCTACCTGTTTTGTACTCCCAGTTCTTACAGAACTGGGAGTACTTTACAATGGGAACGAAGAAATGCTGTCTGTGTGTCTGTCCGTGGTCAAAATGTGTTCCACCCGCTTCAGACAAAACTTCTGGGCCGATCTTTCTGAAACTGTGTACGTATGTTCATTATTGGTCATGGATGACGCCCGACGTTTTATTTTTCAAGAATAGCCGTTACTAATGGCTATAACAGTCCAAAACGGTTTTTTCTTCTTTATGGAATATCTCAGAAAGTACTTGTATTCAGAGATAAACTGGGAGTACATTTATATGCGTTGCATCTTTTTTTTTTTTTTTTTTTTTTTGTAGCCGACTCTCTCCCCGTAAAGGAGGCTAAAGGGAATTAGAGACATTTGATGAATAGATCTATGACCAGTGAGTACTAAATTAAGAGAAATAAAGCCAGAAATGCGTGAGAATGAGTGGGAAGCAAACATAAACAGGTAGGAGAGAGAGAGAGAGAGAGAGAGAGAGAGAGAGAGAGAGAGAGAGAGAGAGAGAGACGAAGGGACAGAGAGAGAGAGAGAGAGAGAGAAGGCGGGGAGGGGTGAACTGATGGGTGGGGGTTGGTGTGTTGTGTTGGGGGGGGGGGGGGGGGGGGGGGGGGGGGGGAGGGGGGCTGTCTTCTACGTCGGAGGTAATAACTTGTGACCAGGTCACCTGTCCGACTGGTTCAACCGCATGGCAGGAAGGTAGCGTCCCTCTAACAGTGGCAGTAAAGTAGCCCCTTCCCACTCCCTCCCCTCATCCTCCAACACACTCGCACCCTTTATCTCTCTTGTCATGTCCTGAGCTCGAACGCTCCCCCCCCCCCCCCCCTCTCTCTTTCTCAGACGAAGGGGAAACGAGGACAGAGAGGGGGAGGGGGGAGGGGGGGGAGGGGGAGTATGTGGGGGGAACATACGCATTCCATTTCTAAACCTGACGAAAGGAGCACAACATGTCAAACTTCTAACCAAATTACTGATGGTTATGCTTCCTAAGCACGAGTAGGTATGTGGTACGATCGTACGCGAGCGCGCGCGAGAGAGAGAGAATGAGAGAGAGAGAGCGAGAGAGAGAGCGAGCGAGCGAGAGAGAGTGAGAGAGCGAGCGAGCGAGCGAGCGCCGCGCGAGCGAGAGAGAGAGTGAGTGAGAGAGATGAACGAAATGGTATTGATTAAGGGACAGAATAAGCCTAAAGTCAATGGCCTTTTTCTTCATCCATCCCCCAAGAAAAGAAAAGATACCTGTAAATACAAGAAGAGAATAAAATCACATAAAAAACTGCGTATCGTACACAAATGCAACAACGAATACATGAAAATCACAAGAAATAATGCAACAGATCTTAAGAGAGAGAGAGAGAGAGAGAGAGAGAGAGAGAGAGAGAGAGAGAGAGAGAGAGAGAGAGAGAGCAGCAAAAGTCGTCCTGCAACCAAAAAAAGAAGCATGCAGGCCTATTTCCTATACAGCTGCCCTCTCTCGCAAAAGAGTGATAAAACATTAGTCACAGGACAGTGTGCATGAGAAACTTTACACACACACACACGGACAGAGAGAGGAGAGAGAGAGAGAGAGAGAGAAGAGAGAGAGAGAGAGAGGGAGGGAGGGAGGGAGAAGAGAGCCAGACGAGATGCGAGCGATGAGATCGCGAGCGGAGCGAGAGCGAGCGAGAGCGAGGAGGAGCGAGAGAGAGAGAGAGAGAGAGAGAGAGAGCAGAGAGAGAGAGATGGATGTAAGCTGTAAAGTCCACAGTCTACCACACCTCTCCTTCCCAGGGCTGTTGTGTCACACACGCCCGACACACACACGAAAAAAGTGACTCATAACAAAATCAGTCAAACGAAAGAGAAACAAACAACAAACTGCGGTATGACATGGTAACCTAAACTTCGGCATCTTTCGGGCACAGGAGGAGAAAGAGAGAAAGAGAGAGAGAGAGCGAGGAGGGGAGAGGTGTCATAGAGAGTGAGAGGGAGACGATGTTGTCAAATTTGGAGAGAGAGAGAGGAGGGGAGGGAGAGAGGGGGATGAAAGCATGGAGAGGGGGAGAGAGAGACGGAGAGGGGAGGGAGATGAAGGAGAGAAGGGCGGAAGAGGAGGGAGCGGTGGTGTGAGGGTAGGGAGGATGGTGAGGACGGGGGAGGCCAGTGAGAGAGGTTGGAAGTCAAAGAGGAGAGAGCGAGACGGAGCATGAGAGAGAGGGAGGGGGGAGCAAGAGAGAGGGGTGAGGGGGGGAGGGAGGGAGATTGAGAGAGAGAGCAGAGAGGTGGTGGCCGGGGGGCAGGACCCGGTGAGAGATTGAGAGAGAGAGAGGAGAGAGAGAGAAACGAGAGAGAGGAGAGAGCGCGCCACCATCCAGGCCAGAGACAGTTGGCGAGAATAAGAGACAGAGACGACTCAGCAGCAGTAGTCTTAATGGTCTCCAAAGAGGGTAGCCTGGGGAGGGGGAGGGGGGGGGGGGGATTTTCAAACGAAGCGTCACGGGAATGAAGACCTCTGAAACGGAATGCAGCGCAGGCCAAAGTGTAAAATAAACACACGAGAACCAATGTGCAGACCAGCTTGATGTGGTCCTTTGCGGCGGTTAGGCTGAGCTGTAAGCTACATGAAAATAATCGTAATGTCCAGAGAGAGAATGGCCCCAGTCATACGTAAAACACGGAGTTCTAGAACATGTGAAGACCTTCTCGTCGTGATATTCGTCGTCTAGTTACATCTGCCACGACAAGGAGAGAAGAGAGAGCGGAGAGAGAGAGGAGAGAGAGACGAGGGAGAGACGAGAGACGGGAGAGAGAGGAGGGAGAGGGGAGAGAGGGGGAGGAGGGGAGGGGGAGGGGAGAGGAGGGAGAGAGAAGAGAGAGAGAGGAGGGGAGGAGAGAGAGAGAGAGAGATGGGGGGGGGGCCCTAAAAGGCTGATCGTGTTTGCAGTGGCATACCCCCGTATACTTTCGGACCGAAACAACGTTGGAAGACGGCCACCACCAAACACCCCAATCCCACCCCCACCCACAAACCCCCGACACACACAACAACACTCACACGTTGGTTTTGAGATACGAGTTTTTATTATACGACACTCTTCAAGAGCGTTGCGAAAGAGTATACGAGCAATCTCACGAGCGACAAGAGAGTTCCGACGAAAATCTAAGATCCAAGACGACCACGACATTCGTCCCCGGTTACTAGTCGTATCCTGATATCGCATGTAGTTCACGCACGCGTCCCGAGTATTTTGGAACTACTTCCATGCGACAAGGGTCGTGAGCCGATGAGGGTGCATGCAGTCTACGACCAGCGTTTTTTTTTTTTTTTTTTTTAATGACGAGGCGAATGACTACCACGAATAAAGCAACAACTTCAGTACTTGTAAAACATTTACAAAATTTGAGTTTCGCGACTTTTTAAAAAATTTTTTGGCAAGAATCTGGTCAAATCTTAGATAAATGTTAGCGAACCGCCAAGTGAAACGTGAACACAAACGAGTCACAAGACAAAAACACGACGCGTTTCGACCTCTTAGGTCTTCTTCTAGGACAATGAAAATGAACGAGTTTGTCACTTAGCTTTGATCTCTTCAGCGTAAGGTAGGCGTTTTTCTTGGCGGTTCGCTAACATTTATTCAAGATTTGTTTAGATTTCCGCCTGCAGTCGTCTCAACTTTGAAACAAGAATCTGTCGTCGTTAATCACCGTCTGCCCCACTGTGACACGGGCTTCAGGCGAAGCCAGCGACACGCGTGGCCGGTAAAGGGAAAATACTTGTACTCGTCTTGTGGTTGTCAAGGCCAGAACTTTGATTGCCTCCCTTTTCCCCTCGCCCATGTTCGTTTAGGAGCTGCGACCATAATTACGCAAAATGGCCTGAATTGCTTGCCCATGAGAAAGTAAACATTTTCACACTGGGTAGTTTGATTGCTGTCTCAGCCCCCCCCCCCCTCCCCGCACTTCTTTCTCATTCTTTCTTTTTTTTCTTTTTTTTTTTTTAAAATAAACGCCATCTT
>JADBJO010000151.1:347393-352393 GCA_016801955.1 Conus betulinus
GTGTGCGTGAGTGCGCGTGCGCGTGTGTGCGCGCTCGCGCGCGTATGTGAGAGAGAGAGAGAGAGAGAGAGAGAGAGAGAGAGAGAGAGAGAGAGAGAGAGAGAAGAGAGAGAGAGAGAGAGAGAGAGAGAGAGAGAGAGAGTGTGTGTGTGTGTGTGTGTGTGTGTGCGTGTGTGCGTGCGCGCGTGTGTGTATGTGTGTGTGCGCCTGCTAGCGTGCATGCGCGCGCGCGTGAGTGTGTTTATACGTGCGCATGTGCGTGTGACCGTATGCGAACGTGTTTTAGGCAGCATGGCATTACATGTCTTACTCAACACACCGATTTTTTTGTTTTCTGTGCAGTAGTTCATTCTCTACAAACACTGACAACCGGTGTATGGGTCGACTGGGCGACTCAGCAGCCCGTGCGGGGTCCCCTCTGGCAAGTGGCCCAGTTACGACGATCTGATATTGATGATTGTCTGTGGACCCCGCCGGGTGTAGCTGAGTATGTGTGAGCTGGGATGAGCGGCGAGAGAGTAATCCCGCAGACAGGACATTGTGTGTCATTGTGGATGAGACAGATAGACCAAAACAAACAAGCAAAACGACAAAGAAAAAAAAAAGGGCTAACATTCAACCTGTCTTAACATGACGGGGAAATTTACAGGTAACCCATCTCCATCTCCCCCCCCCCCCCCCACCAACCCCCCTTACAGCCCTCTCCTCCCTCTGGGGGGGGGGGGGGGGGGAGGGGGGGGGGGGGCGCGAGCGGTTGGCATTGGGAGACTAACTAGACTTGCATCTGAACGTTGAATCTTCGGCTGCTCGGTTATTAATTATACACGTTACAGTAAATTCGCAACATATTTGTTTCTTCGAATCTGTCAACATGTCAGCGGGTAAGGCAAGCCATGTTATGCAAAGTTATCAAGTACTGCTGAATTAACATTCTTGCACAGCCGATTAAAAACAACAACAACAACAACAACAACCCAACAACAACAACTGAAAGGACGATTTTATTTAAAAGTCAGTGAGTAAGGCTAACCATCTGACGCAAAGTTATAAAAAAACTGTCGAATTAACATTCTTGCACACCCGATTTTTTATTTTTTTTTTACTGAAAACGACGATTTTTTTAAAAGCCGGGATTATCTGTGTACATAGGACAATCTGTGTAGCCTGTCTACCACACTTTAATTGTTGTACAGCGAAGGTGTGATCCTTATGATGTAATATTGTCATAAAGATCCATTGAGGACTGCTGACAAAAAATGCGCACCTGAAATATTTCAAATAAATAAGAAGTTAAAAAAAAAAAAAAAAAACGACGAAAATGATTCACTGAACGCGAAAGCAACAAATAACGAAAATGATTCACTGAATGCGAAAGCAACAAAATGATGATACATATACACACGGACGGGCATAATCTTAAAAATCGACTAGAACTTTTTACCGAATAGCTCGGTTTCAATGTATGCATGTGAGCTGTGCAAATATCTAGTCCTGTAGGAGAACGTAAGCCACCGAAACATAATCAGGCTCTCTGAATTGAGAATTCACTTGTTCTCCATCAACAGATAATTTTCTCCTACAGGATTAAATGTTAATAATATGTAAGTTATATGAATGATACGGAGACAAATTAAGGTTTAATGCCACCAGTCTTTTCACGTAATTATTGGCACCATGGCCGATGAAACTCTCTAGAAATGACGTCATTGACTATTTATACGTCATACACGAACGAGCCGGGCTATGTTCTGTGCAGGGTTATTGAGCACGTTCCAAGCTGGTGTCATGTTGGCTATTTATTAACCTACTTCTGCTTAAAAAAAAAAAATCAAGTAGACCAATCTTCTTTGAAATGTTATATACGATGATGATCTGTTTATGGATCTTTCTTCCCTCCAAGGAAGTTTTTAATAATGATCTACGTCTGAAACTGAACAAGGCAATTCAAGCATGACCAAGTAGGTCTAATACTGTCACAAAGCAGTACATAGGTGAAATGATTCACTTCAATGAATTAGAGTTGTTAAAAACATCGCCACCTCCCTCCGTCCCCCTGCTACTCCCCCCCCCCAGCCCCTCGCCCACTCCGCCTACCCCGTAAGCCTACATGATGTCAAAGGTGAGAAGAAACGGAGCGATGACATCTGCAAGAATGGGACTATGTTTCCGAGACTGCTTGCATGAAAATGGAAGTGCAGTTGCTGCCATGTTGGCTGTTCACAACCAAAGAAGGGAAAGAAGTACAGGATCACGAAATTCGTTGTAGCAGAAACAGTCTTAGTTGTAGCAGCAGTATCACGTTCCGTGGTGAGACAAAGCGACAACCAACTTCTCAGTCTACCTCACACATCTGCCGGAGGTTTAAGGTAAAGCGGGGGGGGGGGGGGGGGGAGGGGGGGGGAGGGGGGGTGGAGGGAGGGGGGAGGAGGAAGGGGGGGGGGGGGGAGGAGGAGAGGGGGAAAGATGGGGGTTACGAGGAGGATGGAGCTGTAATTTGGGGACGCGATAAAAAGGAAGACGCGCACGTGCATGCGTGCGTGCGTGCGCACGGTCACACGTACACATCCTGCACGTGACAAAACTCCTTCTCCAGCCCCCTCCCTTCCCCACCTCCGCTACCCCCCGCCCCCCCCCACCCCCAGGCGACAAGGGGTCTTCGAAGGTGATACTGTACGACCCGGAAGTGGTGGTGCAGTTGTCGTCCATGCTGGGACTAGACTCGCACGAGGTGGCGCTGGTGGGCCGGAAGACGAAAATGTCACTTCCGGGCTTGAGGAAGAGGTTTGGCAACGAGGAGCAGGACTCGGGTTGCGAGCTGTCCTGACTGTTGTCCGAGAGGCCGGCTGCGAGAGTGACCTCCCTTGCTTCTTGCTGAGCGGCTGCAGGGACGGATTGGGGAGGGAGTGGTGCTCCTGGGAGTGATGGTGGGCGAGAGGGTGGGCGGGAGGCGCTGGGTGGTGGGAGGAGGAGGGATGTTTTTTTGAGGCTGAGGGCGTGGGGGGCTTGGCCGTTGAGGAAGACGGCGTCTTCGTCGCCGGTACCCAGGCCGCTGTCGCCGTTGATGGTGGTGGCATGCGAGCTGAGACTGTTGAAGTCTTCAGGACGTCCCGGCACGTGGATCTCGCGCCATTCGTAGGGCTGTTGAAAAAAAAAAGAAACAAAAAGTAGGTCAAGGAGGTCTGATTTGTTAGTGAGAAGGATATCCCTATCGTCGTCGTCGTTGTCGTCGTCATCATTATGATAATCACCACCACCACCACCGCCACCGCCACCACCATCATCTTCATCGTCATCATCATCAACGACAGCCATCATCATCGTCATCATCATCATCATCATCATCATCATCATCACCTCATCATCATCAACGACAGCCATCATCATCATCATCATCATCATCATCATCACCACCATCAACGGCAGTTATCATCATCATTACCACCCCACCACCACCACTACCACACCCACCATCATCATCATCATCATCATCATCATCAACGACAGTCATCATCATCATCACCACCATCATCTTCATCAGTGGCAGTCCCTCATCACCACCATCACACCAGTTGGGGTTTGTCCGCATTGCGGTCATGACGCGTCACCTTTCAGGATAAAAGAATCATCACTGTCGACAAGGCTTACGTCATCCGTCCTGCACACTGTCATCACCAACGTCATCGTCGTCGTCGTCGTCGTCGCTGTCATCACCTTCCTGTCCGGATCGTCAGGGCCATGGGAATGTCAGTATGTATGTCCGCGTCATGTGGACCATCAAGATCACCATGAACCGTCTTCTTCCTCAGCCATATGGTAATGAACAGTCAAATGATGCCATTTTTCACATAGAATGGCCTGACAGCACTGAGAACAGTACCGAAGTTACATGCTGAAAGGCAGCGGAGTCCACTTTTTCGTTTCGTTTTTTTTTTTTTTTTTTTTTCTTTTTTTCTTTTTGGGGTTGTTGTTGTTGACGATGATACTGTTGATGATGATGATGATGATGATGATAATGATGATGACGGCGTTGTCCTTCACGTCCTTCCCCACCCGCCCTGATCCCCTTTCTTTCCATCTACTCTTCCTGTTGATCTCTGCTCTCTGCAGTAAAGGACATGCATTCCCTCTGTCGAATATTAAAGAGCTTGGACTTTCGCTCCTCGTAACGTGCGCGCGTGTACTGACATCATATGTGATGGGAAGGATGTGTCTAAAATTAACGCACATGTCACGTGGTATGTATCTCCCGGATACATCAAACGTCGTGCATGGTGTGAATACCTGTCAAGACTGCCTGGTTGGCGGCGGGACAGCCCCCGGGCTTGTCTTCCAAAGGTCGAGAGGTCATCCCCCTAGGGGCATGCACTCAAAATAACTATCGGTCGTAACCGTATAAAGGGAGAGAAGTACAGAAGCAAGCCAGTATCGTTCGTGACCAACAGGTGCTTTCGGAAAGTTGCGACCTTCAGCATGTGTTGAACAGGCTTTGTTACTAAGGAAACAAGCGCGCTTTATTTTCAAGAAAGCTAAAATACAGCGAAGTCTCGGAGAGACCAGGAGAAAAAAAAAAGCGTGCGATGAAGCTTGATTTCTGTTTTAAAAAAGGTGAAAACAGTGAATTATCGGAAAGGCTAAACTCTCTCTCTCTCTCTCTCTCTCTCTCTCTCTCTCTCTCTCTCTCTCTCTCTCTCTCTCTCTCTCTCTCTCACACACACACACACACACACACACACACACCACCCGGTAGAGTAAGCTCGATTTTTTTCAAGAATGCTGAAAACAGCGAAATCTTGGAGAGACTCAAGCTTAAGACAACAACAAACGAAACGAAACACACACACACACACACACACACACACACACACACACACACACACACACACACACACACACACACACACACACACACACACACACACACACATGTGCGCCCTTCACGTCCTTTCCCACCCGCCCTGACCCCCTTTCTTCCATCTACTCTTCCTGTTGATCTCTGCTCT
>JADBJO010000151.1:357393-362393 GCA_016801955.1 Conus betulinus
TTATGAGCGGTGTTTTTTTTTTTTTTTTTTTTAAGGCACCACCGGGTTTTCAATTGTGAAATCTCTTTAGGGAGTCCCTTGTGTACTGTTAAATCATCCCTACTCACCCTAGCCCATGTCTTCCGTCTCTCCTGGTCTCGCTAGTCTGCTGTTAAATCATCTTTAGTCACCCTAGCCCATGCCTTCCCTCCCTCCTGGTCTCACTAGTGTACTGTTCAATCATCTTTAGTCACCCTAGCCCATGAAATCTGGTCTTAAGCCCCTCCCTCTGGTCAGTCACTTTGGTACCCCCCCCCCCGCCCCGTCGTTCCCCCCCCACCCCCCCCCCCCCCCCATGTCCCCCCCCCCCCCCCCCCCCCCCCTGCCCCCACACACACACACACACACACACACACACACACCATTTCTCGCTTTTCAACCGCATCTCGTCAGAATGTTTCCTCTTGTTAGGGCAGCCACACATTTGATGGCAGTCTGTAAATACGCCTCGACTCTTTTCGTCACACCCCCCCCCCCCCCCTTTTTTTTTTTTCCTTCAGAAGATTATTAATTCCTACAGCCTTGTATCTTTCTTGTTTTAACTCCGGCAATAAAAGAATAAATTACGGTATGATATCACGCGATCACAAGTATAAAAAGTGGCAAGCAAGCAAGCTAACATGCCATCATAATCATTCTTCCTAGCAACATGTGCTTACGGCGAGTTGCGGCCCTTTTCGTTCTGAACAGCCGATATTAGGAAAAGTACGCTTTCTAGAAAAATAAAAACGCTTGAGAATTCTGGAACGGGTTATATCTGAAAGTATGAAAAAGCAGGCAACCTTTTTTTTTTAATCTATAACTTTTCGGCAGCCTCTTTCACGCCCTCATACATGTTGACAATGTTGCATGTCAATTACACAATTTACTGTCTTTTATATATTCTCTTTTTTTTTTTTGAGGGGTGTGTGTGTGTGTGTGTGTGTGTGTGTGTGTGTGTGTGTGTGTGTGTGTGTGTGTGTGTGTGTGTGTGTGTGTGTGTGTGTGCAAAGGCATGGTTGTTACTGATTGGTACTATTATTTCTATGTTAATTTATCCATTTATTTATGTGTGTGTGCATTTGTGCGTATTGGCATGTTATGTGTGTGTGTGTGTGTGTGTGTGTGTGTGTGTGTGGTGTGTGTGTGTGTGTGTGTGTGTGTGTGTGTATGTGTGTGTGTGTGTGTGTGTGTGTGTGTGTGTGTATGTGTGTGTGTGCGTGCGTGTTAGGTGTGTGCGTGTATGTATGTATGTATGTATGTATGTATGTATGCATGCGCGCGCGCGCGCGCGCGCGCGCGCGTGTGTGTGTGTGTGTGTGTGTGTGTGTGTGTGTGATCTAACCACTTTTATGTGTTTTGCTATTATTTACTACTATTATACATGTATTTCAGTATTCTGTGAAATCAAGTGTGACCATTGTGCAATACTGAAAATTTGTTATAAGTATTGTTGTTTTATTCAAATGTGTTTTACTATTGTTTGATCATTTATTATGTACATACACTTTAATGCATCTTTTAATGTGAATTTAAGTCCGACAGTGTTGTTTCTGCTTTTAAGCAAACTCTGAAAATCAGAAAGTGGGGTGTGTGTGTGTGTGTGTGTGTGTGTGTGTGTGTGTGTGTGTGTGTGTGTGTGTGCGTGCGCGCGCGTGTGTGTATGTGTGTGTGTGTGGGGTGTGTGTGTGTATGTGTGCGTGCGTGCGTGCGTGCGTGCGTGTGTGTGTGTGTGTGTGTGTGTGTGTGTGTGTGTGTGTGTGTGTGTGTGTGTGTGTGTGTGTGTGTGTGTGTGTGTGTGTGTGTGTGTGTGTGTGTGTGTGTGCTTATCTACATGTATGATGTTTTACATTATAACTAAATTGATTGTTTTTTTTTATGTTTATTTATGTCATCAATGTATAGTTAGTCAGCAGCAGCACAACTGCAATTTCTCAGAATTGAGAGAATAAAGTATTCTTGCATCTTGTAAGAACCTCTTTGAAGAAACTTAGTCAACCAGTTTCTTTTCAGCACGCGTTGTTTTGTTTATATGTTTGTTTTTATGCAAAGTTACGAACCCACTGTCACTTCAATCTCACGATTAGCTGTCCTTTCGATAAATGTCGTTACATCCCAGTATCATACTTCTCGGTCTGAAAAAGTAAGGAAAGGATGGGGTGGGGGAGGGGGGGGGGGGGGGGGTAAGGACCTTCGGCGTGTCATCTGAAATGAACACAGAAGAGCTTGACGCACACTTTTGGTCTTTTCGTGTTTCTGTTTCTTTATCTGCTGATAATGAGATACGTCGCAAATCCTCTTTTTTTTTTCGGGGTGAGGGGGGAGGGGGGGGGGGGGGGGGGTGAGGAGTGGCGGTGGAGGGAAGGAGATAGTAGGGGCGAAGGGGGAGGGTGGGAACGAACCGACTCTGATTTGGAGTTGATGAAATATGTTGGAAATTGCTAAACGGGTTCTCTAGCGACAATGATCTCTTCTTTTCTTTCACTGATTTGCATTGGCAAAATATTTGGAAGAGGGGCCCCGTAGGCAAATGATTAGAGTGTTTGCCTGCAATGCGGACGGTTCTGAGTTCGAACCACACGTGAAGTCGGGTTTTTTTTTTTCGGTTTGAAAACCCTTTCGATCCATCCAGCAGTAAATGGATGCTTGATTCAGTTCAGGGAAATTTAAAAGCGGCGGAAGAAGAGATGGGATGGGCTCCGCCTTCCATCATGTCGTGCTCTCTAGACACCACGAAGCTCTGACAGTTTAATATGCTCCTACAGCCGATAGGCTATGGGAACTTTTTTTTAAAACTTAAAAAAACAGAACTTTTGGTGGTCAGGGAAAACTCTGTCCTTGATGTAGTTTGTTTGACCAAGCCGTGGGAGCTAAGTACATTTCGCGGATGGGACCAGGGGTTATCGACTAATCCTAAAGACTGGCAGACCGCCATCCAAGATCTAGTGAAGAGAGAGAGAGAGAGAGAGAGAGAGAGAGAGAGAGAGAGAGAGAGAGAGAGAGAGGCAGACAGACAGACAGACAGACAGACAGACAAACGGACAGACAGATAGACAGACAGACAAAAAGACAGAGAGACAGACAGACAGAGAGGTTTGGGAAAAGAGTGGATATTGCTTATGACTGGTACAGACGCGGTTACTCACCACGCCACCGCTGCACGAAATTCAAATTGGGGATTTACATCTTATTAGTAAGCTACTCCTAAAGGCAAGTCGTTCACACACACACACACACACACACACACACACACACACACACACACACACACACACACACACACACACACACACACACACAAATGATAAAGTCACTTGTGGCTATGACCCTGTGAAGCCAAGATAAGAGAAAACACCATTCCATTCTCTACTACACGGACCACTCTCCTCACACCTCACACAAAGGTTACAGCCCGATTTGTACTAAGCCCCGACGTGTTCCCATTTGCCCATTCGGACATATCGTTCTTTTTTTTTTTCTTTTTGTATAGTCGGGTTTATAAACAGAGACAGTCGGACAGACAGACACGTACGTTTTATACAACACAGAACAACAACAGCAGCAACAATTACAAACACACACACATACACACAAATACGCACGCACGCAAGCACGCACGCGCACATTCCATACCTACCTTCCTCCCCTCATATGGGTTTAGTGACTTTTTCAAATGCATTTACCAAACAACGTTATAATTTGCGAAAAAAAAAAAATGCAAACTTCAGATATGATATTTTGAGACTAAATATATCATTTACGCGAAACTAAAACGTTCTACAATGATTTTGGTTTTTTCGATCGTAAAAAAAAAAAAAAAGAAATTTTTTCAGAAATGTACGTCTGAAAAGTCGACTCTTCTTTCTCTAAATCAACTGTTTAGAAACTTTAGATTATTTAAAAAAAAAAAAAAAAAAAAAAAAAACGAAAAAAACCCAACAACATCCGACCATAGAATGTTCCGGGATCTGTGTGTATGCAAATCAGGTTTGCGAAAATAGTGGGTTTAGGAAGAAAGAAACAACTGTTCGGGTGTTTAACCGGTTGGTAAATCCACTTTGCAGGTTGGGAAAAGCACACACACACACACACACACACACACACACACACACACACACACACACACACACACACACACAAGCAAGCGCGCGCCGCCGGAACCCACACGTTAGGGATTAAGGGCAGAAATCCACAAGGCTGAGAAGGAAGGCAGAAGGACCCATCAAGACAGACATGACGACACTGACCGCTCGTTGGACCGCTCCTCATGAGGACTTTGAGGACGGGAGGACAAAGTAGGGAAGAGAGTAGAGAAAGGCAGGGATCGAGGCGGTTACGAGGCTATCAGTATCAGGAATGACCCCCCCCCCCCCCCCCCATCCCCCCTGGTTACTGTGACCTACTTTGTATGAAGGGCAGCGCGCGCGCACACACACACATGCGCGCGTGTGCTCGCAAGCACGCACTCACGCACACACACACACATACACACACACACACACACACACATACCACACACACACAGACACACACAGACTCTACACACCACACACACACACACGCACACCACACACACCACACGCACACACACACACACACACACACACACACACACACACACACACACACACACACACCACTCACACACACACATCACACACACATACACACACGCACCCCCCCCCCCCCTACTCACACACACACACACACACACACACACACACACACACACACACACACACACACACACACACACACACACACGCGTACAGCACACACAGTAAGATCTTTTCGCTGGATTCCTGAACAGCCTAGACGGTCAGAGCGCTTCATTCGCGTTCAGAAGGTTGCGAGATCAAATCTCAAGCATCGTACATAAAAAAAAATCAACATTTCTCTATCCCTGTTGACATGTCGTCGTTCTGGTAGCCTAACTCTCATATCAAATGCCTCTTCCCTCACCCTGTCCCATTCTCCAGGGG
>JADBJO010000151.1:367393-369893 GCA_016801955.1 Conus betulinus
AGGCACCACCACGGGACATACACGAAGTCACTGAGGCACCACCACGGACATACACAAAGTCACTGAGACACCACCACGGACATACACAAAGTCACTGAGGCACCACGGACATACACGAAGTCACTGAGGCACCACCACGGACATACACAAAGTCACTGAGACACCACCACGGACATACACAAAGTCACTGAGACACCGCCACAGAGACATACACAAAGTCACTGAGACACCACCACGGACATACACAGTCATTGGGGAACCACCAGGGACATACACAGTCACTGGGACACCACCACGGACATACACAGTCATTGGGGAACCACCAGGGACATACACAAAGTCACTGAGACACCACCACGGACATACACAGTCATTGGGGCACCACCACGGACATACACAAAGTCACTGAGACACCACCAGGGACATACACAAAGTCACTGAGACACCACCAGGGACATACACAAAGTCACTGGGGCACCACACTGAAGAACAGTTCGCCAGGTTCCTCCAGTTCTGTCGGTCGAGTGCCAAGTTCGGGCCTCTGCAAATGTGTTTTCTGTGAGTTCTGCCATGTTGTCAGTTTACCGTTTCTTCTGTCTCTCCATCGCGGGGATGGGGAGTGAGGAAAAGAAAAGAAAGGGACTTTGTATGTTGTATTTTCGTCTCCGATCGGCTTTTTCATTTCATGTTATTTCATTCATTCATTCATCTATTCATTCACTCGTTCATTTCTCTGTTTATTTATTTATCTCCCTATCTATCTATTTACTTATCTCGTTATCGGTTTATTCATTTTTGGGACAACCCCAGTCTTTACCGCAGAAATTCAGCTTTAGTCTGTACACTACTCATCTCTTGAGGATATCCTATTCTGAGTTTATTTATAAATTCATTCATTTATCTATTTATTCATTTTTGGACAGACTCCAGTCTTTACCATAGAAATTCAGCTGTTGTCTGTACATTACTCATCTCTTGAGGATATCCTATTCTGAGTTCATTTATCTACTTATTTATCTATTTATTCATATTTGGACCAACCACAGTCTTTACTACAGAAAATTCAGCTGTTGTCTACACACTACTCACCTCTTGAGGGTATCCTATACTGAGTTTGGGAGACGTAGGCCCCCGTCCACGTGACTACTGCCGCTGGAGGCGGTGAAGAACATACTGGGGGTGTTCTGCCTCTCTATGTACAGATCCTTGCAAGTCGCGTTCACCTTCTCCCCATGGTTGTTGTTGTGGTTGTGGCTGCTCACTTTGTTCACGTACTTCAGCTCCGAGCCTTTGTCTCTCCTCCTCAGGAGGAACACGACAATGACGATGACCACGGCGATGAAGATGGTGGCGCAGACGATGCTGATGGCGATGACCGCGTTGTTGTCCTCGGACGTCACGGGCGAGGACTCGGGGTTGAGCTTGAGGGTGAGGAACAGACTGCTGTGACTGGACAGAGGGGGCGCCCCGCCGTCGGTGGCTTTGAAGGTCAGGTTGTGGGTGCCTATGTGGTCTTCAGTGAGATCCACCTTGGTCCAGACGTACCCGGTCCAGGTGTCCACAGAGAACATGGCCGTCAGGTTGGTGGAGGTGAGGGAATAGGACATGACGCTGTTGGGACCTTCGTCGGCGTCCATGACGCTGAGGGTGAAGAGGTGGGAGTTCTTCTCGATGGGAATGAGCAGGGTGACGCTGTTGTTGCTGGGTCCTGGGAAGAAGAACACCGGCTTGTTGTCGTTGACGTCCTCCAGGACCACCTTCACCTCTTTGACGCTGCTCAGCCTGGGCGAGCCCTGGTCCGAAGCCACGACGTCGAAAACGATCTCCTGGCTGGATTCCCTGTCCAGCATCCCCCGGGTGACGAGAGTCCCGTTGGGGTAAAGGTGAAAGGCTGAAGAGGCGACCGGCTGGGAACCTCTGAGAGAGAAAGAGACCTTCCCTCCCTTGCCCAGGTCAGGGTCCGTGGCGTTGAAGACCCCCACAAAGTCCCGGCAGATCGGTTCTCCCGGATGCTGAACTCGTATTCGTCTTGGGAGAACTTGGGCACCTCGTCGTTGACGTCCTGGATGGAGACCGTGACTGTGGCAGTGGAGGACAGGGGAGGGGTTCCCCAATCCACCGCCAGCACCTTGAACACGTACTCCTCCTGCGTTTCTCTGTCGATCTCCTTCGCCACCACCACAGACCCCGAAGACTCCAGAATGTAGAACACCCGCCCGTCCCGGCGTTGCTCAACATCCTGTACGCAATGTCCGCGTTCTCTCGCCGAGGTCGCGGTCCGTCGCCGTGACCGTGTAGACGATCTCGCCCACCCGGTCGCCCTCGACGACGCTGAAGGTGACGTCAGGCTGGGCGAAGACGGGCGGGTTGTCGTTGACGTCGTCCACCAGGATGTCGAAGGTGGCGGTGGCGTTGAGGCGGGGCGAGCCGTTGTCCTGGCAGAAGAGAGGGTGACCTTGTAGGAGGGGGAGTCCTCGCGGTCCAGGGCTCGGGCCAGCTC
>JADBJO010000151.1:377393-379893 GCA_016801955.1 Conus betulinus
CGGAAATGAAAAAGATGAGCGACGGTAACAGCAAGGGGGGGGGGGGGGGGGGGGGGGGGGGGGGGGGGGGCGGGGGCGCGGGAGAGAAGGAGCGGAGGGACTGGGAGAGGAGTAAAGATAGGAGGGGGACGTTAGTGGGGGTGGGGAGGGGGTGGGGCCAGTAGTGACACAGATGTTTGTCATTCTATTCTTCTTCTTCTTCTTCTTCTTCTTCTTCTCTCTCTCTCTCTCTCTCTCTCTCTCTCTCTCTCTCTCTCTCTCTCTCTGTGGCTCTCTTCCTCTCTCTGTCTCTTAGCCCCCACCCCCACCCTTCGCATTGTGTCTCCCTCCCTCTGTCCCCTTTTAGATAGTCTCCGTTGAACAGGTTTTTAAAGAACGCAGTGTTAATGAAACGGATCTCTGTACAAACGTGGAGAATGCAAAAATTCACAAGAAACAAAGCAACAGAGAGAGAGAGAGAGGAGAGAGAGAGAGAGAGAGAGAGAGAGAGAGAGAGAGAGAGAGGAGAGAGAGAGAGAGAGAGAGAGGAGTGGGTGGTGGTGGTGGTGGTAAAATCTTCGATAACGAACGGCAATTAACAGTTTGAAAAAAAAAAAGTGTCCAGCGAATGAAAATAGGTTAAAAAAAAAAAGTAAAACAAACAAACAAACAAAAAAAAGCAAGATTTTGAAATTTACCCTTTTGGGGGGAAGGGCAGACATCATAGATGACAAACTAATAATTGATAATCAACAAAACTGAATAAACTAACTAAAAAAAAAAGGGAGGGAAATGTCAGTTTATGGTCTCGGGGAGGGGGGGGGATCACTTTAATTTCAACAGGGCGTGACCACTACCCTCCTCCCCCGACAAACTGTTGACACACATACATTGTACAATTATATTACTATTTTTTGTTTTGTTTTGTGTTAAAGCTAACCTCAGTAGCGTCACTAAGCATCTATGTACTAAGTTAGCCATGAAAAATGTGCGAAAACTAAGCTAGCGAACAGCCCATAATCTGACATGGTAAGTATACTTTGCCAAACAGAGCAGCAATTAAAACTCCACATTTCTTTTTTTTCATTTTATTTCGAATTGATACTTACGTTCTATGTCTAGTTTTTTTTTTTCTTTACCTATTCATGTATATTTTCTGTTCCTATGAGAAGTAGGTTGAACCTAGGGGGGAATGGAGGCAATGGAAATAGCCGATTTTATTTGTTTTGGTTTTTTCTCACCTGCAGTCACCTCACTTTGTAACTAACTAGTTATGTAGAAGAAGATCAACACGTTTGTTGACAGGTTATTGGCACACAGAGGAACGACCACTCCTCACGTAAGGGAAATGTTCGTGTATATGGAAACATTTTAGTAGAGAAAAAAAAAATCAGTATTAACCTTTTGGCAGCAACTACAAAATTTTTGTTACGTAGTAAAGATGATATTTATAAAGAAGAATGACAATAATAGAATAAACAAAATGATGACGATGATGATGATGATAATGACGACAACGACGACGACGACGATAGTGATGATGATGATGATGATGATGATGATGATGATGATGATGATGAAGCCGTCGCCGCATGAGAAGATGATGCACATTTTCGTGGATGGTGACATAGTGCAGATCTTGAGTATAAAAATACCCAACCTGGAAGCCATTTCGCACTGAATTCATTTAGTGTATTGAAGGTGTGGTGTAATTTTAGACATTTGTCCGGTGTCTAAGAAACATCAATCATCATCATCATCATCATCATCATCATCATCATCATCATTATTATTATCATTATTATTTACTATCGTTGTTGTTATCGTGTCTAAGGAATAACCATTATGAAATAGGTTGCAATGTTGTTCTTCTACTTACAATTATTACTGTTATCATCATCATCATTCTTGTTGTTATTATCGTTATTATCATCGTTATAATTATTATTATCACACCTACTCATTATCGTATCTACGAAATAGCCGTTATATAACAGGTTGCAATATTCTTCTTCTTCTTCCTACAGTTATTACTGTCATCATCATTACTATTAGTATCATTATCATTGCTATTGTTGCTGTAACACTCATAATATAACAAGAACAAACAATCCCATCGTTGAACAGGGGTATTCTACGTACCGGAAACGATCTGTGACGTAGTACGCACCGTGAACTGCTGATCAGTTCACTAATCGAAAAGCAGATTTTTTTTTTTTTTTTTTTTTTTTTTTTGCAATTTACCATACCTATCTTGAATCATCAGAATAAGAAAAGAAATGTTGACCGTTATATGCACCATTCTCAAAACAGAAACGAAATTGGCACGAAAAAAAAAATAAGTGTAGTTCGTTTCCACACTGTGTGATGCAATGTATCGGCAACATCATTCAATACAAAGTAGTACTGTGCGACATGAGGCATACAGTACCCACAGAGTACAACACATGTTATTGCAGTGTGATCCCAAATATTTACAGCTGATGATGAACAAAAAGTCACAGCCACAAAACAAGTAAAC
>JADBJO010000151.1:382393-384893 GCA_016801955.1 Conus betulinus
GAAAGAGAGAGAGAGAGAGAGAGAGAGAGAGAGAGAGAGAGAGAGAGAGAGAGACAGACAGACAGACAGACAGACAGACAGACAGAAGAACCTGTTGGCGTTGTGCAGAGCGAATGGGACCTAAAACGGTAGAACCTGAACAGTTTGACCAATATTTACAAACAGAAATGTTAACGATCCTGAGCACTGACGTATTGACCAGAAAAAAAAGTGTGAATGGGGTAATCGTGAATACAAGTCGTTTTGAGAAGACTGCATAATAATATTCCTCAAGAATGTCTTGAAAATAATACGACCATTGATCACGCACCATGATTACGATTTTTTTGCGTGATATTGATAACTGTGTTGCTTTTGTCACTATTGGTACGCCATAAAAGCCAACCAGACGTGAAGCGGGTAATATATGAGCCTTCAACGTGCCAACACGAAGTATGACCACTAACAAAAAACACAAAAAAACCCGCGCTAATCCGCCCAAAAGGAAATCATGACCGTAATTTTTTTTTTTTTTTTTTTGGTCGCAAAATGTCTTTCTCGTGGTAAAATCTTCATAACTATTTTATCTTTGTATACGCCGTTCATGTTGCGGATGTCAAAGGACATCCATTTAAATATTTTGATCTTAAAATTCCGACTGCACTCCACTAAGACTATTTAATAAGTTCATGCTCATGGTTCTTGCTGTGTAGATGTGCCAGATACAGTGTATACGGGCAAGCTTGGAACGTCCTTTTTTGAGGGGGGTGGTGGGGGCGGGTGGGGTGGTTGGGGGGGATGTCTCTCTGGTTGGTCTGTGTGCTCTGTGTTTTGACATTTCTACTGGGTGTTTTGGTGTCGAAAGAAACCATTCGATCGGAGTCACGGGCACCTAGTTACGTCATCATGGGAGGAAGAGTTAACCCTACTTGTTCGTGGTTTACTCATGGTGTTTTAATCTCTGGCATGCAACACCACCACCCGTCCTGTTCTGGAACACACGGGAGAGAAGGAAGAGAGGACGACAAAAAGAAACATCCAGTGAAGAGGTGCAGCAGGACAGCTGAAGAGGAAAGGAAGGACAGCCCCACAAGACAGCCAACAGGCAAAGCTAGTGGCAATGTTGCTTATAGCCCAGCCGACCGCAAAGGGCCATGTCAGGGCTGTCACCGCGTTGACGTCACCTCACAAGTCATTAAAGACCATTCGCACAGCCCTTTAAGAGACACCATCTAAAAAAAAAACACACACTGGAAACTTAGTTAAAAATCTTAGATCAGATGAAAAATGTTAATTTCTTTCAGAAAGTCAAAGATCACATCAGGCGGGACATCTCTGAACAAGGTTTTCATGGAATCTGCTGCTGTAAAGTGTTTATGTTTTCACATCATGCAAGTCCCAACGCTCTAAAAGAACGTGTTTCACTGTGAGTAGTACATGACATGGATTGCACCACTGAAGTCCTCAAGCGAGTCCGCTGAAGAGCTGTCGTCAATATTCTGCACCCCCTTTATGGTAAATAGCTTGAGTGAGAGCGTGTGAGTGAATGAGGGAGTGTTTCAGTGAGTGATTGAGTGAGTGACTGAGTGAGTGACTGAATGAGCAAGCAGCAGTAAGGTAAATCTTAAAAAAAGTGTTTGAAGTAACTTCGCCAGACAACATGGACAAACGAATCACAAGACAGGACACGACGCGTTTCGACCTCTTAGGTCTTCTTCAGGCAAGATAAACAACACTCAGGACAACGAAAATGAAAACGAGCGATCCTTTATCAAATTTGACATGACAAGTGATTGCTCGTTCTTCATTTTCGTTGTCCTGACTGTTGTTCATCTTGCCTGAAGATGACCTAAGACGTCGAAACGCGTTGCGTTTTCGTGTGATTCGTTTGTCCATGTTGTCTGGCGGAGTTATTTCAAACACTTCTTAAGATTTGTTTAGATTTCCGCCTGCAGTCGACTCACTTCGCACCTAACTGTAATTAAGTAAATTTTAATTACTCCGTTCATGATGGAAGTTTCTCTTGTGACATCAGTGGTTCACCATAGACTGATGCGCTCTGTGTCTTCGCATTTTCACCCCTTCCCAGTTTTCAGCCTGGGCAGTTTTTCTCTGCTGGGCGGTTTGCACTGATATGTTACGACGGATAGACCGTTTCGCTGAACCTTTGATTTATCAAACAAACTACTTTACAAAAGAGGGTGACAATTTCATAGGATTGTTGCAAAAGAATTGTTTATAAAGATATTAATTATTTGGCCGGTGAACGTCACGGAAACAAATCTTAAATAAATGTCATCGAACCGCCCAGAGAAACGTGGACAAACGAGTCACAAGACAAAACACACAACGCGTTTCGACTTCTTAGGTCTTCTTCAGGTGAAAAAAAAAAACAAACAAAATAACGAAAATGCACTTAGCTTTGATCGCTTCAGATCACTTCAGAGTTGAGCGCAAGGAAGAAGGCTTTGAAACAAACAAAGCACAGGACAAGACACGATGCATTTCGACCTCTTGGTTC
>JADBJO010000151.1:387393-389893 GCA_016801955.1 Conus betulinus
AGTTAATCACCCGGATGCCAGGGTCGGGCGGAAACCGATCGCCCGTGCGCGCCAGATTACCGCAGCCACAAGCTGGTTGGACGACGTTATCAAGCCGTAGTTTCAATGAACATGTCTGCCTGGCTCAGCGAAATCCCTCCCCACGATAAATATAACTCTTGGGAGTACATAATTTGTTTTCTAACTGAAAATGAAAGATCAGGGATTTTCTTTAAGTCAGTATCTTTCTGGAGATTTTTTTTAAAAGCCAAAATGAAAGCCACATAGACAACAACAGCAACGAAAACAACAATAGCGACAACACCAACGATAGCAACAACAACAACAACAGCAGCAAAAACAACAGCAACAACAACTTCAACTGCAAAACGAAACCCACTTTGCAGAGGAAAAGAAGGTGAAACTGAAAGACAAAGATAGAAGGAAAAATGTATTACTAATGGCTTTACGACTACAACTTTGGTTAAAAAAAAAAAAAAGAGAGAGAAAAAAAGAAAAAAGAAGAAAAAGCTTCCGCTTCTCCGTGATACCTTTCTTCTCATATAGCCTGCCTTTTACTCGAAATGTCCACACAACTGAATCAGGTACACACACCCACACGCACACTCACACACACGCACGCACGCACGCACGCACACACACACACACACATACACACACACGCACGCAAAAATCAGCGAGTGTTTCAAAAAAACGTTAAGACTAGTTTTGAATATGAGACATACAGCACACGGAATAAATAAAACAAAGCAAAAAAAAAAACAAAACAAACAAACTAAAAAAAAACAAAAAACAAAAACAACAACAAAAAAAAAACACCACCACCGCTACCACCACCACCACCACACCACAACCTGCGGGCTGCCCCAGTTTGGCTAAAGTGGAATTAAATTAAAAAAAAAAAAAAAAAGCGACTGGCAAAAAATTTACAACGAATAGTTAGTGTCTTCTTGCTACAAGGCTTACTTGTTCTTCGTGAAAAGCAGCGGGTGTGTCAAAGTGTGTGGTGCTTTCGTCGTTGATAATTTCTCGAGTCCAGCATCTGTCACCGGTTTCGAGGCTTGTTGCTGTATAATTCCGTAGCCCAAGCTAACAGGCGGAGGATTACTTTGTCCACAAGGGGTAGGGGGGGAGTGGGGGGACTATTTCTCTTTTCCCAGGTGTATAGACTGCTGTCACACTGTGTGAAAAAAAAAAAAAAAGACCGACAAGGTGGAAAAGGGACGAAAAAGAGCAGGCGGAGCAGAAAGGGGGGTGGGGGGGGGGAGGGGAGAAGGGTGGTCAGAGTGGGTGGGGTTGGGGGGAGGGATAGAGAGGTACAGGGATCGGGTGGGAAAGTGGTAGGGGGGTGGGGGGGTGGGAGCAAACTACTAACCTGCGATGTGTATTCCAGGCAGGGTGACAAATGACGTTCCTTCTCACCCCCCTCCCTCCCCCCCCTCCCCCCCCGCTTCCATGCCTTTTACCTTTCGTTTCTTTCTTCTCTAAGGCGTTTTGTGGTATATTCCAAATAAACTGGTATTATTGATGTCACTTAAAAAAAAAGAAAAAAAAACTTACACAGAGCCGACTTTGACAATATGTAACAACCTTGGTAAGGCCCCTGGCGTTCGGCAGGGGTTATAAAGATGAATTGAAATGAATCCTCGTTTTTTCCCCTTTGCTTAATAACACAGAAAGACTTTTCAGGTCTGTGTTGAAATGAACCCTCTTTTTTCTCCTTTGCTTTATAACACAGAAAGACTTTTCAGGTCTGTGTTGAAATGAACCCTCTTTTTTCTCCTTTGCTTTTATACACACAGAAAGACTTTTCAGGTCTGTGTTAAAATGAACCCTCTTTTTTTTCTTTTGCTTTATAACACAGAAAGACTTTTCAGGTCTATGTTAAACAACAATTCCAGCTAAAAACACCACCCTAAAAATGGTCTTGTGTGGTCGGCTGGTCATTGAAAAAAAACTGAAACGGAAACCACTTCCTGCCATTGCTTTTGCCAAGATGCTGTCATTATTATCATCATGAATACTTATACAACTCCTATCCTCGGCTAGAGACCAAACTCCAAGCGCTCTATAATCCACACTCGTTACACAGGATGGGCTACCTACATGTATAACCAGAAACATTTGAACACGCCGTAAACAGTAGCTTGTTGCTGTTCAAATGATTGTAATGATTGTTGTGTCAAATTGTATCTCACTGGAACTTGGAAATATACTTATTCATACCAAAACGGAAACCGGCTGAAACAAGCCTTCCGAAACGAGGGCAATGGGTATTTCGCGGCTGTTTTTGTTGAAGGCATGTCACACGACGAAACGCCCAAGGTCAAATGCCACCAGGGTCAATTGTTATATTTCAACGCCTCTGCTCAGCTAGTGAACCAAACTGTCAGTGAAATCCACACACAGCGGTCTGGCTTTGTCTGGAAAACAACGATCAGCAACAAAGCCATACACCACAGAAAGATGTAGAAGCTTATTTGTCTAGTTCTTGTCTGTT
>JADBJO010000151.1:394893-397393 GCA_016801955.1 Conus betulinus
TAGACGCCCAAACATTGCTTAAAGACATCTTTCTTCTGTAAAAATGTTAAAATCAGATGAGAAAATATTCACCTCTTCACATCAAACGGGACATCTCTGAAACATATTCTCTCAAAGGGGTCTTCTATAAAGTGTTTCACGTTTCACAGCATACATGTTCCAACACGCTACGTGAACTTGCCTGTATAGTGAGTGGCACATTGTGATATGGTGCTACCTGTGGGAGGGACATTTTAATGGTGGGGGGGTGGGTGTGTGGAAATTGTTGAACCAATTTCGGACGAATCGTTTCCCGTCATTCATTGTCAGATGGCAGAGAGGGGAGTGGGGGAAAGGAGTGGTGGTAGGTGGACAGTGAAGGGGGGGGGGGGGGGTGAATGATGATTGGAGGTTTTCCTGTGGAGTGTGAAGAACAGGGTTATTGGACGCGCGTGCGTGCACACACGCACGCATATATGCACAACGCACGAACACACACAGACGCACGCACGCATGAGCACACACACATATACACACACACACACACACTCTCTCTTTCTGTCTGTCTGTCTGTCTGTCTGTCTCTCTCATACACACACACACACACACACACACACACACACACACACACACACACACACACACACACACACACACACACACACAACTATGTTCTGCACAAATTCACAGCCGCACACACCACGTATTTCTCTGACATAAAACGCACTGAATTAATAAGAACGATATGATAATATTCCCTTCATGAATGTCGTCTGTATGCATATATGATTTGCATGAAAACCAAGTTTTTGTCTGTATATAGCGAACACACACACACACACACACACACACACACACACACACACACACACACACACACACACACACACACACACCGCACGCACACACACACACACACACACACACACACACACACACACAACGAGCTGCCCATGATCGCACGTTTGCTGCTTATACAATTTGCGCGAAGACAGTCGGGGGACACGTAGCGTGGGTTATCTCTGTCTACCTGGTAAACTACATCGTGAGCGTTACTTTGAACGACCAGGAAGCCTGTCGCTCTAGCGGCTCTTTCCTCCGCGCATTCATTACGGTCATAACTCTATTCTACATATGCCACACTTTCATGCTTTTGATTCGTATTTCCGAACGCTGTTTTTCCTTTTGAGTTTTTTTTTTTCACTATGTGTGTGTGTGTGTGTGCATGCGCGCGCGCGCGAGAGTGTGTGTGTATGTATATGTGTGTGTGTGTGTGTGTGTGTGTGTGTGTGTGTTGTGTGTGTGTGTGTGTGTGTGTGTGTGTGTGTGTGTGTGTGTGTGTGTGTGTGTGTGTGTGTGTGTGTGTGTGTGTGTGTGTGAGAGAGAGAGAGAGAGAGAGAGAGAGAGAGAGAGAGAGAGAGAGAGAGAGAGAGAGAGAGAGAGAGAGAGCGATAGCAGCAAAGGAGGGTGAAGGTTAGACTGGGCAAAGCATTGGCAATCGCTGCCAATCTCCACGCATGTTTCAGTAGAAACAATAACAACAACGACGACAACACAACAACAACAACAACAACAACAACAGCAACAAACAGAACTACTGTTGACTGACGATGAGAAAATCGACATTCACGTTGAGAAAGCGGTGGGTGCCATTTCTCTGTGGCCATACATGGTTATGGTGTATGTCTGTCTTTTGATTGTCCTTCTTGTTGAACATCAAGGACACACTGAAAAAGAATAAAGGAAAGGTAAAAGAAGCAGAAGAGAGAAGGAGGAGGAAGAGGAGGAGGATAAGGAGGAGAGGAGGAGGAGGAGGAGGAGAGGTGGAGGAAGTAGAGGAGGGATAGGAATAAAAAGAGGACAATGACGAGAAGAAGAGGAGAAGAAGGAGTAGCAAGACGAAGGAGAACAAGAAGAAAAAAGAAGAAGAGGAGGAGAAGGAAGACGGCAACGACAACGATGACGAAGACTACGACGACGAAAGAAAAGAAGAGGAAGAAGAGGAGGCGGAGAGAAGAAGGAAGATCAGCAGAGGGAGGAGGGGAAGGAGGAAAAGGAGGAGGTGTTGATGATGATGATGATGATGATGACGATGGTGATGATGAGGATGAGGATGATGTTGATGATGATGATGATGACGACAACGACGGCGACGATGATGGCAATAAAAAATTTGTTGACACAAGAATAAAGATTACAAGACAAAAGAAAACACACACACACACACACACACACACACACACACACACACACACACACACACACACACACACACACACACACACGCACGCACGCACAAACTCATACACACATACTCCTCCCCCCAAAAAAAAAAAACAACAACAACAACAAAAAAAAAACACCCACGGGGTCTTTGTAAATAAATCAACACCATGTAGAGATCTATTTAAATCAATCATCATCGTCACTCTTATCAACATCGTTCTCATTATTATCATCATCATCATCACCATTATTTCATATCTTCATCGTCAGTGTCATCATCGTGTTTGAAATATTC
>JADBJO010000151.1:407393-409893 GCA_016801955.1 Conus betulinus
TCTTGTCCTCGTTTCCTAAAGAGATGTGACGGTCAAGTGAAAGCATGTTGGACAAGCCAGGAGATTGTTTCCTTCTCTACGATGTAGCTGTCTACCCCGCCCCAACACACCCCCCCCCTCCCCCCCCCCCCGCCCCTCACCTACCTCCAAGTCTTCTTCTTTCTATTCCTATTCCTTCTCTTCCTCCTCTCTGTCTCCCTCTGTTCTTAGTCTCATGGCTAGTTTTGGGGATATATCCCTCCCCCTCCCCACCCCGCCCGCCATCCCCAGGGCTTTTCTCATCCTCCTGTTTCTCGTCTCCCTTCCTCCATAAAACAAGGGAGTGGGAGATAAGGCTGGCGGACTTTTGCCACTTTTGACGCTGAGGGGTGAAGGTGTAGTAAGGACGGGAGGGGAAGGAAGGAAGGAAAGAAGGAAGGAGGAAGGAGGGATGGGGGGGGGGGGGGGGGATAGAGGGGCAGACGACTTGTCTCTAGATGGTCTTTTTTATGTCCGCTTGTCTGACACATAGCGTCCGGCTCTGACTGATGTCCGTAACTTCTGAGATAAAATGGGAGGGAGAGGTCAGCTTGCGTTACTGGTAAAACGAGCGACCCGCCCCTCTCTAGCCTCCTCTTCTTCCGTTCCCTCCCCCTTACCCTCTCGCCTCCTGTTTCATACCACCTTTCCCCCCCCTCCACCCCCCCCCCTCCTCTTCCCCCTTCCCCCTGCCTCATATGATCTTTCTTCTCCATCCCCACCCCCTCTCTCTCTCCCCGCCATCCCCTCCACGTTGTACGCCCACACACGCACTGCCTTCTTCTTTTGTTATATGTTGTGAATGAATGTGAATGCGTTTGATACATCATCATCATCGTTGTCATCGTTATCGTCGTCATCATGTCCTCCTTTGTTTTCATCATCGTTACCATCGTTATCCCCGTCGACATCCGTGTTCTCGTTTTCTTCTCTTTCAAGCTCCACCAATGAGACTCTGTTTCAACCATGTCTCTTTGCTGGTTTCGACTTGAGTGTAAAATCACGTTGAAAAAATCGCGCAGCAGATTTTAATTAAAATTAGTAGGAAAGATGCAGCGTGTCCCCGGGGACAGTCCAATTAAATTCTGAAACGGAACTGTCACGCGGATCTGGAATAAACGGTGGATCCTGACCAATAATTACCTCCCCTGGCAGATCGATGTTTCGTGTCGCCGAGATTTGCGCCCTCCCTAATGCCCTTACAGTTTTTTTTTTCCTCATAAGTTTTTTGCTTTTTTGTTTTCGTATCAAAGGATTTGTAAACATGTTGATAATGTCAACATCATTATCGTCATCTTTCTTCCCCTCACCGTTGTAATAAACGTCAAGACTATTCATTATTCATAAAATGCCTTTGTCCCCCTATTTCTCTCTTCATCATCATCAACGTTGTCATGAACATTTCGAACGTTGACGTCGTCGTCGTCGTTGGTAGCCGTAGTTGTAGTAGTAGTAGTGATAGTGGTAGCACAACCCGGAACACTTGTAGCAGCAGCACTGAGGAGCACGAGTAAAAGTAGAAGTAGATATTGGTGGTGGTGGTAGTGTAAAAGTTGTAGTGGTGGGCAGTATGGTAGTAGTAGTAGTGGTGGTGGTAGTAGTAGTAGTAGTAGTAGTAGTAGTAGTAGTAGTAGCAGCAGCAGTAGTAGTAGTCGTAGTAGCAGTGATATCAGCTGCAGCAACAATAGTATAGTTTTGTAGTAGTGGTAGTAATGGTAGAGTCATCATTAGCAGTAGTAGTAGTCGTAGTGGTAGTAGTAGCAGTAGTGGTAGTAGTAGTAGCAGTGGGAGCAACAGCAGCAGTAATAGTAGAAGCAATAGTAGTAGCAGCAGCTGTAGCAGTAGTAACAGCAGCAGCAATAGCAATAGTGGTAGTGGTAGTATCAGTAGTAGCAGCAGTAGTATCAACAGCAACAGTAGTGGTAGTGATAGTGGTGGTAGTGATAATGGTGCTAGTAGTAGTAGTAGTAGTTGTAGTCGTAAGAGTAGCAGCAACAATAACAGTAGTAATGGTGGTGGTGACGGTGATAGTGGTGGTGGACGTGGTGGTGATAGCAGCAGCAGCAGCAGCAGTAGTAGTAGTAGTAGCAGGAGGAGGAGGAGGAGGAGGAGGAGGAGGAAGAGGAAGAGGAGGAGGAGGAGGAGAAGGAGGAGGAGAAGGAGCAGCAGCAGCAGCAGCAGCAGCAGCAGCAGTAGTAGTAGTAGTAGTAGTAGTAGTAGTAGTAGTAGGAGGAGGAGGAGGAGGAGGAGAAGGAGGAGGAGGAGCAGCAGCAGCAGCAGCAGCAGTAGCAGCAGCAGTAGTAGTAGTAGTAGTAGTAGTAGGAGGGGAGGAGGAGGAGGAGGAGAAGAGGAGCATCAGAAGCAGCAGCAGCAGCAGCAGCAGCAGCAGTAGTAGTAGTAGTAGTAGTAGTAGTAGTAGGAGGAGGAGGAGGAGGAGGAGGAGGAGGAGGAGGAGGAGGAGGAGGAGGAGGAGGAGGAGGAG
>JADBJO010000151.1:417393-427393 GCA_016801955.1 Conus betulinus
ACAAAAAGCATTTCATAGACCTGTCTGCATATCTTGTCATAGGTCTTATCAATATTTTATACAGGAGAGAGAGAGAGAGAGGAGAGAGAGAGAGAGAGAGAGAGGAGAGGGGAGAGAGGAGAGAGAGAGAGGTGAGAGATGAGAGGGCGAGGGAGGAGAGCGAGAGAGACGATGGCGAGGGACAACAGAGGACAGGAGGACGGGGGTTTCTACAAGAACTGAATTTTAGAAGACAATCTCACGTATTCAGGAAAATGGCGCAATGATAACTAGTCGTCAACATGTTTCAAAACCCTCAAAATCTCTAACAATGCCAGGACTGTTCATAAAACCGATAATACAAAGTAGTTCACACTAGTACGGAAAAAAAGCTACTACGAGTTCTAAGAGACCAGGACAGATTCTAGAGAAGACTGTGCACAAGACTTCACAGCACTTGGGTCAGTTTGCCAAACATGTGCCCATCATCTTGCTAGCATGTAAGTATTCGTGCTAATCAAATTATGATTTCTCTGCCCCCTTTTTTTCATGTTGGTGGGTGAGTGCATAATCATTTTTTTTTCCTATTCAGCAATTCGCTTTTTTTTTTTCTTATTCTCCAAGCCTTTGCATCTGTTTCATGCAAACACATGCTCGTGTGCCACACGTAACAGGCGTGCGTACACTTAGGACATATATGCATGCAACACTCATGGATGTCGCACTCATACACATACTACATAACACACCACCACCACCTACACACAACACACACACACACACACACACACACACACACACACACAGAGTTATACATACATACATACATACAGACACAGACAGACAGACAGACAGAGACAGAGGCCCGGAGGAGGAAAAAATGTAAAAGCTCTTCTTCTTTAACCCTCAATAAACAGGTTTCATTTTCGCCATAAAACACGCTTCACCCGCGAAAAAGAAAGCTTGCCCCGTCACCACAAAACCCAATCAATCCCGGGCCACACATCGCCTTGTCCAGAGCCCCGGCCACACTTGATATCGAGCGGCCGACCGTGAACAACGATTTCTCATAACAAAACACCGAAACACACTCCACGGACGGGCGACTAAACACTGAAATACACGCTCCCCGCAGACGACGACTAAGTACCGAAATACTCTCCGCAAACCCTCCTGCCCCCCGCCCCCCCCCACAACCAAACGTAAGCGGAACTTAGCCCGTTCCGCTTAAAACCGAAACCAAACACAAGGCCACTCAGCGCATGAGACAGCAACAACAGTGATTGTTAGAAAGAAAGCAAAGGGGAAAAAGAGAGCGAACTGTTGTTTGTTAGAAAGAAAGAAAGACAGAAAAGGGGGAAAGAAAGCCGAACAAACCACAGCCTACCTTCTTTGGAGATTCTGTTTATCTTCTGTTGTATCCAGCAGAGGAGAATGGACACTGTTTTGAATTGATACATCACAGACCGGTTTTCCTCCTACGAAGACACACTCGAAAACTGGAAATGTTTTCTTTCTTTCTTTTTTATTTATTTTATCTTTTTGTCCCTTCTCAGTCTTTCTTAGTTTTTTTTTTTCTTCGTGTTTGCTACTGTCAAACGACCCAGACTCTCTCTCTCTCTCTCTCTCTCTCTCTCTATCTCTCTCTCTCTCTCTCTCTCTCTCTCTCTCTCTCGGGCGCAGAGGCACAAGCCCGAACGAAAACTAGGCTGTCCAAGACCTAATAAGTGCCACCGCTCTGTCCAAAGCTCTCTGATCACTGACCGGGAAGGCAGACTCAGGAGAGAGAGGAGAGAGGAGAGAGAGAGAGAGAGGGAGAGAGAGAGAGAGAGAGAGAGAGGGGGGGGGGGAGGGAGGGCGATGCAAGTCTTGAGCTGGGGACGTCCTCGGCCACTTCATTAGCAATCCTCCCCTTCCCTCTCCCCTCCATCCCTCCTTCCATCTGCCCCCATCTCCCTCCCCTCCCTTTCCTCTCTTTGTCGTCTGATGAAGGTAAGTGGGTGGAAGATGAGGAGGAGGAGGAGGAAGAGGAGGACGGCGAGGAGGCGGGAGGGACGGAGGAGGGAGAGCAAGAACGGGGCAGGTCGGGGAAGGGGATGATGTCGGATTTAGGAAACTTTTGTCACAATGGGGAGACCGTTGGCCGGAGCGTTGGAATAGAGGAACTTGCCAGCAGCACGAGTTGGGACTGACGTTTTGGCACGACACGACTGATGGTGCCGTACCTCCCCCTCCCGCCTCCTGTCCCTCTCCCCCATCATCCCCATTCATTCTGCTCTGATCTTCTCCCTCCCCTCTCCATCCTTCCTATCCCCCCCCCCCCCCCCCCCCTCTCCTTTTCTTCTTCAGTCGCCTTCAGTTGCTGCTGCTCCTCCTCCTCTTCCGTCCCCCCCCCCCCCCCCACCACACAGAGACCCGTTTCTCAGGAGTTCAATGTCTTGGGCAGCTTGCGGGGCAAGTCAAGAACTGGGCGGAGTTCGGTTCGGGTATTCGGTTTTTTTTTTTTTTTTTTGCCATGACCAAAACGGCATAATGAAGTGGTGAATGATTTACCAAGACAACTAAAAAAAACAAAACAAAACAAAACAAAAACAAAACCCCGTCCTTAGGTCCCTTTAGTGGCAACTTTCCCTTCCCTTTCCCCTTTTACAGCAACTGCATAAAGTTATCACTCGTTCTTTCGACAAGCAGTCCCGATCCGTTGCTTTATCGATAGGTGAATGTGACTGATCAGTCTGTGGCGCTAGTATTGATCTATTCGATGGATGTGTGTCGTGTCTACAAGTGAAGACTGACAACATCATTTCGGGTGTGTGTAAAAGCGGGCAGCTCTGAACACTGGACGTGGCTGAAAATATGAAAAGACAACATCAACAACAACAACAACAAAAAGTTTGCAGCGCTGAAGAGGAAACGCCTGAGACAAATCCAGTAGTAGTAAGAGAAATTTTCTCCGGAAACGCAAAAAAAAAGAAGAAAAATATAATAAAAAAATAAAAAAATAAAAAAAAATAAAAAAAGGAAAAAAAAAAAAAAGGTGGAGTTAATTCCCCATCCCCCCTCACCCTCCGCATGCCCATCGGCATCCACCTCCTCCCACCCCCCCACCCCCCTTCGCATCGAACAAACACTGCAAGTGAACACACACACACACACACACACACACACACACATACACACACACACACACACACACACACACACACACACACACACACATGAAAAGAACCTCTAACCACCAACCTACTGCGAAGGGAAAATACTTGCGAAGGGAAAGTCAAGTGTTGTTGTTCATAGCCCAGCCAACAACGGGGGCCACGCCAGGGGTGAAAGCAGGTTAACCACAGAACACTGGCCGCGGTGGCGTAGTGCTCAGCGTTGCAGATTGCAGGTTGGGAGATGTGTGGTTTGATTCGCATCAGTGCCATTTACTTGTGCCATTTACTTGTGAATTTTTTTGCCCCCCCCCCCCCCCCCCCCCCCCCCCGCCGACAAGTTGAAAAAACAAACAAACAAACAAACAAAAAGCCCAAGGGGAAATAGACACTGCCAAATTAGGCAGCTAATGTCAGTTCGGGAGAATGCATAAAATGCTCACTATCTCGTCCTCAGATTACAGGTACAAGCTGGTATGTCATCAACAAAAACTTCTAAAAGGCGGGCGAACTATAATTTTTGTATCGAAAGAGCCCCTCAGAGGAAAGTTGAGACACTCTACGGCCAAACAAACGATCAGAACAACGCCCCTGTGTGACCTGAAGGAAATGATCATCACCATGCTGAGAGCCCAATTTCATCAACATCAACTGCCCCTTCCTGTCCTTCTGCCATGCCTCTCTCTCTCTCTCTCTCTCTCCACCCTCTCCTTTATCACCTCAGCGCCCCCACCCCCACCCCCACTCCACCTTTCTCCTGATCGTCACGCGTTCCATCACACTGTAACATACTGTTTGGATTGACTGATTGACATTCATCTATTTCGATAATTATTTTGTGCCGATTTCATTTCGTGCTCTTGCTGCTAATGTGCGCGTCTGTCTACTAGGTCTGCGTGCATGTGTGCGCCTGCGCGCACATGTGTGTGTGTGTGTGTGTGTGTGCGTGTGCGTGTGTGTGTGTGTGTGTGTGTGTGAGAGTGCGCGCATGCTCGCGCGTGCGCGCGTGCACACGCGCTTACTTGCTTATATGTGCATATATTAAGAACATATGTTATTGCCATACGAAAACCAGAGTTTTGCGGGACATAAGTGACCAGGTTAAAGACATTTAATTAAACTAATGACATTTTCACGCCTTGCACGTACATGCCTGTGCGTGTATGCGCATATGTGCGCACGCGTTTTTGTATATAATGTGTGTGTGTGTGTGTGTGTGTGTGTGTGTGTGTGGTCCCCGCACACAGCGACCAGGTACATGCGCTCAACACATGTGTGCTGCAAATACACAGAGAGAAGAAGAGAGGAATGGCAGATACGATATCAAATCTTATTGTCTCCCCCCCCCCCCCCTTTCCACACTCCACTGCCCCCTCCTCCTCCCCCCCCCCCCCCCCCCCCCCGACTCTCCTCGCCTCTCTCCCCACTCCTTCCCTACACATCCCATCACTACTTCCCTCCCTGTCCGTCTCCTCCCTTGCCACCACCACCCCACACACATACACCCGCCCGCCCCCCCCCTCCCGTCCCCTCCCCTCCCCTGTCACCCCGCTGACAAGGGGGTGGCCACGAAGGGTCTCCTCCTGTGATGGGCCTGACGGCAGCTCTAATGTAGCCGTGACGCGTAGCCAAACAACAAACCACCACGCCGGTTCTCAGACAGGCGCACAAAAGCCACGGGGGAATTGGCCTGTCAATCACTTTAGGGAGGGGGGGGGGGGATGGGGCGGGAAGTTGGAAGTGGGAGGTGAAGGAAAGCGGGGTGGAGGGTAGGGGGAAAGGGGGGGGGGGGGGGGCTGTGGTGGAAGAGGAAGAGAAGGTGGAGAGAGAGCTTGAGGGAAGTTGGGGGTGGGGTGGGAACAGGTGGAGGGGGTGGGGCGGGGGGGGGGGGGGGGGGGGGGAGTATTGGCTGGGACCCATGTGTCCTTTGGCTCCATCTCAACCCGACGCGCCGGTGGTCAAGACACGTGGAGGGAAGGCGTCGGGGAGGGGAGGGGGAGGAGGGGGAGGGGGTGGGGTGAAAGGCGGAGGTGGTAGTGGGTGGTGGGCGGGTGGGTAACGGGGGTTGGGGGGTCGGGGGGGGGGGGGGGTTGGGGGTTGGAGGGGGGGGAGGGGATGACTTGGGTTGGGTTTCAGGGTTGTCAGGGGCTGGCTTGCTCGTTGTCCGGCAGTGTGTCGGTTGAAGAACGGTGTCATGTCAGGATGGCCCCTTCAGTTCTGTTCTGGCCTGTTCTGTTCTGTTCGGTCTGGACCTGGTGTTCCTTTCGCTCATCTGGCTTTTTTTGTGTTTTTCTTCTTCTTCTGTGTCTGTCTGTCTGTCTCTTTGTATGTCTGTCTCTATCTGTCTGTCTGTCTCTTTCTTTCTCTCTCTCTCTCTCTTCCCATTCCCTTTCCTTTCTTTTTTTTTCTGCCTTTTTTTTCCATTTTGAAACAGCACAGTTGGCTTTTCATATGCACAGAAGCTGTTTCCATCTTTTGTTTTCTTCTGACTTTCTTCCTGGGACGGTTTTGGTTTGCCAGTGTCTTCTGAGATGCAAGCTTTCGGCAGGTTCCCCAAACTCCACGTTGATCAGGTGGGTAGTTCGTCGCCTGCTTGGCTTTGAGCAGCTTGAAGCGCTTGAAATCATTGACAAATCTTACACAAATGATAGCGAACCGCCTAGAGAAACGTGAACAAACGAGTCACAAGGCACTAGGCGTTTCGACCTCTTAGGTCTTCTTCAGGTCTTCTTCTTGTTTGGATTTCCGCTTGCAGTCGTCTCACTTTGCAACTAAAATCATTGAACTCAGCTCTCTCTCTCTCTCTCCTGGCAGCAATCTTCGAGACCCAGGTGCATTTCCTGGCATTTCTTGTAATAATCTCCGCCTTATCCCAAGCTTTGCCGTCAGAGCCGGTGCGTGCAGCGAGTTCCCCGATCTTGGTAGTGAACTGCGTCAGGTGCAGGGCCTTGACATTGATGCCACGTGTCAGAAACCCGCTTGCAGGGGTCCATCCACTAGAGCCCTGTGTTGGTCAATAACGTCCACAATGACACACAGTTGGCGTTTGTGATCTCCATGGACAATGGAGGCCACGTGACCAATCTCGGCAGAGCGTTGCAACACTATTTTGTTCACCGGAAAGGCGGAAAGGCAATGAGGAGAGAGAGAGAGAGAGAGAGAGAGTTCCTTTCTGGCCTTTTTTGTTTTTGTTTTTTCTTGTGACATAAAAAAATATCACACACACACACACACACACACACACACACACACACACACACACACACACACACACACACACAGAGTATTTTCTTTTCTCTGATGCATGTATATGTCTCAAGATTATATACATTCACTGGCTTTGAGAGTTTCCTCGTGAATTGTTCTTTACACGAATAAAATGTTTTCATTTTTAAAATTCTTTCAATTTCAATAACTTTTTTTCCTTACTGATGGTATTCAGTGCAGTTGACAGTTTTCAAGAGAACATCAGCGATGTATTTTTCTATTTCATACCTTTCAGTAACTTCTGAACACACTTAGTAGATGAATTTTGATCTTTTCGTTTACTTTCATAATTGTAGAATTATGCTAGTGGGAGGACAGAATCCAGTGAAATAACCTCTGAAATTAGAAGCGTATCTAAAAAGTACCAACTCTTTCGTGCCAACCGTGATTTGTGTCACAGAATATAAACAAACGATTGAATTGAATTCTCCTTGCATATTTGAAAAGAGTGAGAGGGGTATCTCGAAATGTGAGTATATTGCAGGGATATGGAAAATGCCCTGTCTCTTGGGGGGGGAAAAAAGGGGAAAAAAATTGGGGTTAAGACAAGATCAATTCGTGGATCGTTGACTATGGTTGCCTCCTTTCACTTCAGGATTTTATCCGGCCCTTCATACGCTCAGCAGGACTTGATGGAAATGATTATTCGCGCGCAAAACGCATGCAGTGTGCATACGTCCCACCAATATAAATCACTTACTCTTCGCAGGGATGGTAATGTGTGCGCAGGATGCTGTGCTATACATTCACAAACGGAAATGAGTTCATTGCTGCAGGGATGATAATGTGTTTCACAGGACAATTTGCTATACATTCACAACATGGAACGTGGGTTCATTGCTGCAGGGATAGATTATGTGTTCACAAGATACTATGCTATACATTCACAACATGAAACGTGCGTTCTTCGCTGCAGGATGGTAATGTGTGCGCAAGATACCATGCTATACATTAACAACATGAAACGTGGGTTCGTTGCCTCATTTCAAGGAAATTTAGCGAATGGAGTCCTGAGTCAATGGAAAACTCCGAGAGAGAGAGAAAAAAAATCGCCTTCGACTGGAGTGCTTCGTAGAGACTCTCAACCCATGACCCCAGCAGTTTGAAATTCGAAAGAAACTGGGATAGATCAAGCAACGAGACGGCGAACTGACGATGATCCTTAGTATCTGTGATCCAGTATCTTGTTGGCACAGACCGTTGAGTTCCAACGATCCACTTGAAAAATGATTGATAGGTCTCCGCTGAAAAACGTAGGCAAACGAATCACAAGACTTGTGATTTGTTTGTCTGCGTTTTTTCGGCGGAGACTTGTAAATTATTTTTCAAATTTGTTTGGATTTCCGCCTGCAGTCGCCTCACTTTGCGCAACTAGATCCACAAGTGTTTTTCATCCCACCTCTGTCGTCATCCAGGGAGACAACTCATCCCCATGCCCTGTACCATACAGCTTTGCTGGATGATGGTCGACTAAAATAGATCGTTAGGCCTACTGAGCTTTTGAAATAGACTGCAAAATCGAATTTAGTAATTTCCAAAGTACCGTGAAAAAAAAAGAAGATTAAAGGCGTTTCGACCAAAATACTACTTAGGGACAGAGAGCACGAATTTGGGTCAACCATCCGCAAATTGACTTCCAGTACAGGAGAGTGGTCGGACCTCTTTTGCCTATCGTATACAGGCTTCATTTATGATTACGAAAAAAGTACCTCTGTGATCATCATGAAATACATTACATAATCACTTAGTTTCTTTCTGAAACTATTCGATTCAACCCTATAAATCCGGTCGGGAATCTGAACACTGGGGACTGCAGATTGGAAACTGTGCATGGTAAGGCGGCGGTGGTGTTACTTTATTTAATTTATTTCTTGACTTTTTGATTTTGATTTAGTTGTTGTCCAGTTGTCTATTTATCTATTTTTTTTCAAGTTGTATCATCTTATATCATCATAGTCATTATTGTTATTATCATTATCGTTATTATCATTTTAAAAGTTTTTAGGTTTGGATAACAGTTTTTTCTACTGACTAGCTCTATTTCAAAACAACCCGTATGTACAATTGTTCAGCAGTAAGGCGTATTCTACACTAGTTTAAAACTTTCGTGTATGGTAGATTTTACACAATTACGTGAATCATATGATACGTTTTGTTTCGAATTGGATTCACAGCGAAAGGAATTGAAAAGAAACAAGGTGCAAAGCATAGAAAACGTACTCCCAGTTTTATCTTGAATACGTGTGAGATATTCCATAAAGAGAAAACCCGTCTTGGGCTGGTGTGTAACCGTTAGTAATGGCTATTCTGGTACACATCGGCCATCATTTGTGATCTACAATGAACATACTTACAAATTTTCAGAAAGATCGGCCAAGAACTTTCTGAGATTTTCCATAAAGAAGAAAACCATTGTGGGGCCGTTAGTAACGGCTATAACGGTAAATTTTAAATATTGGGCATCATCTGTGAACCATAGTGAACATACCTACAATTTTCAGAAAGATCGGCCAAGAACTTTCTGAGATATTTTCCATAAAGAAGAAAACCATTGTGGGCCGTTTAGTAAACGCTATAACGGTAAATAAAAATATGGGCATCATCTGTGAACCATAGTGAAACATACCTCCAAATTTTCAGAAAGATCGGCCCAGTACTTTCTGAGATATTTTATAAAAAAAGAAAAACCGTTATGGGGTCGTTATAGCCGTTAGTTAGTAACGGCTATAACGGTAGACTAACACATCGGGCATCATTCGTCGCCCATAATGAACATACCTACAATTTTCAGAAAGATCGACAAAGTGCTTTCTGAGATATTCTATAAAGAAAGAAGAAAAACCGTTACGGGTCGTTATAGCTGTTAGTAACGGTTATAACGGTAAAGTAAAACATCGGGGCATCATCCGTAACCCATAGTGAACATACCTGCTTATTTTCACAAAGATCGGGTTCAAGTACTTTCTGGGATGTTCCATAAAGAAGAAAAAAACCGTTACAGGCCGTTACAGCCTGTTTGTAACGGCGTAGCCGCTGTTTGTAACGGGCTATAAACGGTAAACTAAAACATCGGGCATCGTCGTGACCCATAATGAACATACCTGCTAATTTTCACAAAGATCGGCCAAGTACTTTCTCAGATATTCCATGAAGGAAAAACCGTTACAGGACCGTTACAGCCGTTAGTAACGACTGTAACGGTAAACTAAAACATCGGGCATTATTTGTGATCCATAATGAACATAGCTACCAAATTTCTCAGAAAGATCGACCTAGCACTTTCTGAGAGTATTCCATAAAGAAGAAAAAACCGTTATGGGCCGTTACAAGCCGTTAGTAACAGTTATAACAGGGTAAGCTAAAACATCGGGCATCATCCGTGACCCATAATGAACATACCTGCTAATTTTCACAAAGATCGGCCAAGTACTTTCTCAGATATTCCATGAAGAAGAAAAAGTGTTACAGGCCGTTACAGCTGTTAGTAACGGATATAACGGGTAAACACAAACATCGGGCATTATTCCTGACCCATAATGAACATACCTACACATTTTCAGAAAGATCTCTGTCAAGTACTTTCTGAGATATTCCATGAA
>JADBJO010000151.1:444893-454893 GCA_016801955.1 Conus betulinus
ACCTATGAAGAAAACAGAAACAAAACAGACGGGACACACAACACACACCACACACACCACCACAGGCGTGACCAAACTCATTTGACGTGTGGGTGACGAGAATAGCATTTGCAGGGACGCTCTCTCTATCTCTCTCTCTCTCTCTTCTCTATCTCTCTCTCTCTCTCTCTCTCTCTCTCTGATTCTGCCTGTTTGTTTGCTCTGTTTGTCTGTCAATCTCTGTACCCGATTTGTCTGTGTGTCTGTCTGTGTCTCCGTCTCTGTCTGTATGTCTGTGTGTTTGTCTACACACACACACACACACACACACACCACACACACACACACACCACACCGCGCAAATATACCTATGCATAGCTAGCAGTCACAAGCACACTCAGAATCCCATGCATTTACATTGTATCTAGAATGATAGTTACATGGGAATGTGTACCTGTTAAGATAGTCAAGAAATACAACGCAAAATACAACAAAACAAATACTAGACAAAACAACAACAACAACAACACACACATAACACAAAGGCAAAGTAAAGCAATAAAAAACCCTGGTTATTTAACACAACAACAACTCAAAACAAGACAACAGGACAATACCAACAATACAAAACTCTGCCTCCCCCCCTGCTGCCCCCTCCTCCACAAACCCAAAACAACAACATCACAACATCAACAACACCAACACACCACAACAAAACAATATAACAACGTTACAATTCGCAACACAGAACGATGTAACAATAATACAACATAATAGCGACATGAAGTATAACAAAAACAACAAAAAACATATTCATGCGTCATAGCCTGTATACACAGATGCTAATACATACATATGTACATACACATGTGCACATGCGTACATGCAGAAGCATGCTCAACACACGTCCACAGATAACGCATGCATGCACATGCACACGCATGCACATGCCCGCATATACGCACGCACGCACGCGCGCGCGCGCGCGCAACACAACAACACACACACACACACACACACACACACACATGCACACACATTAACCGCATACACCGGCAAACACACACATGGGCTTGTATGTGCGCATGCGCGCGAGCGCACAGACATACTCACACATACGTATACACCCATATACAGGCACGCATACATACACTCATATGTGTACATCTACATGCAGACATGCGTGCATGCATGAACATGCTCTCACAACGTCCACAGACCCATACACATGCACATGTACGTATGCACGCGCGCGCACGTGTACACACACACACATGTTGACACAATGCACACACACGCACACCGCATATAGCGGCACACACACATAGGCTTGCAGGCACAACGCGCGCACATACATACATACATACATACATACATACATACATACATACATACATACATACATGCATACATACATACATACATACATACATACACCCGCTCTAGCACACGTGCGTACATATGCACACGCGCACACTCACGCACAAAGACTCGCATGCGAGCGCACGTGCACACAAGCACAAACATACATGTGAGCCCATGTACCCAGGCACCACATACATATGTACACACATTCGCACATGTGTGCACGCAGGAGCATGTTCACACAAGCTTACAAATTACACACACACGCGTGCACATGCACACGTACACAAGCAAGCAAGCACATTACACGCACACACACACACACACACACACACACACACACACACACACACACACACACACACACACGTGTGTGTGTGTGTGAAGTGTCGTCTCGAAACCTAGTAGATGTGGCGTTGCGTATATGGACCATAGACACAGTGACACCTCCTTGATGTGACTGAAACTGAAACTGTTACTGTGTTATACAGAATAGCCCGATACAGTACAGTATATACAACACAAGCAGTACAGAATGGTACGGTAGGGAGTAGCTTAATAAAGCTTAGTGAAGCACAGTACAGTACAAAGCTATGCAAAATGGTACAGCACAGCGAAAAACAACATAGCACAGTACATTACAGTATCGTATTCCTCAAAGGAAAACTACAGTGCAATAATATTTTCTTGTTCTTTCCTTGTCCCCCCCTCCCCTTCCCCCGTACTTGGCTCATACTTCGATGACACAAAAGGCTTTAAAATAAAACACAAAAGGCTTTAAAATAAAGTCGCAACTTGAGTCAGTGTCTGGTTCATGTATAAATAAATCTAAAAGGGAAAAAAAATCAGTCTCGTGGGAGAATACAGACTGTTTCAAAGGTCAAACAGAATCTGGATACGTCCTGTAATTACGGATCCGCATGGAAAGAACGTATGGGGGGAATGGACACACACACACACACACACACACACACACACACCACACACACACACACACACACACACACACACACACACACACACACACACACACAAAACCATCCTAGGTTGGAAAGGTTTAAGCTTCGTTTCATTGTATTCATATTTTAACCTCTTGTCAGCAAGCCAGTTCATGAATGAAAACAACATGAAGAGAACTGATGGTAGGATCAAACTGAAAGAATTATTTTGCATGTACTAGATCAGAAAAATAGAAAGTCCAGCTTTTATATGAATTTTTACTAGTCCATGAAAACATAGAGCTAAATAGGTTTCGAGAGCAATTTGCTGACAGTAATGTGATAGTCTTGTGCCCCATGGATTGATAGTCGAAGTAAATAGTTTACCAACTGGCTAACACGAACTTAACAGCCTTGTGCTCAGTGCTTTGAGTTGTGCTCAGTGCCCTTTGACCTATATCCGCTCCAAAATGTTATGCCCGAGAGTCGTATTCATTCTTTTTCACCAAGTTCGGTTAAAATCAGATCAATACTTTCTGCGTAGTCTTGGTGACGAGCAGACAGACAAATGGATGCGGGCTATACCACAATCGCCGTTGGCGGAGGTCGATACAAACCTGGTTACTCTTTACCCATTCTGCAGCTGTCCATACTTAAAGACCAGTGTAATGCAAGGCCACTAACTCTTCTCACAATCGGTCGAAGTAGTACGGCTACAGTTTGCTCCCCTGGACTTTTCTGCTGCGGAGCTTTCGCCAGCTGGGACATTTGGGGGTTTTGTCTGTGGTGATCGTCATTTTGCTTGCTGACTTTCAGGTTATCTTCATAAGTTTTTCTTAAACTGTGTAGCCATTGCGACCACTGTTTCCGTCCTTGTGTAGGAATGATTAAATACAACGGGACGATTTGACTGACACACACACACACACACACACACACACACACACACACACACAACACACACACACACTAGCTCGCGTACAAAAGGACACACTCAAGGACGCACACCAAAGAGAGGAGAGAGAGGATGAGAGAGAGAGAGAGAGAGAGAGAGAGGAGAGGGAGAGAGAGAGAGGAGGAGAGAGAGAGAGACATGAGGAGAGAGAGGAGGAGGGAGAGAGGAGTGAGAGAGAGAGAGAGAGAGGGAGAGAGAGAGGAGAGAGAGAGAGAGAGGAGAGAGATTCGAGAGAGAAGAGAGGAGAGAGAGAGAGGGAGAGTTGAGTCCTCTCACCAAGGGAATTCAACGAGAGAGAGGATGAGAGAGAGAAGCGGAGGACGAGGTGGTAATAACAGCACGGGGCAGGAGTCAAAGGTATTGTGTAGAGATTGAACGAGCGAGGCATGTGAAAGGGATCGGGAAAGCCAGAAAAGCGGAGTGCAGAGTTGGATTAGTGCTATGAGGAGTCTGCCGATGTTGAGCGACTAGGGGGTCTATTGTAGAATGGGGTTCGAGATGAGAGAGGAGGGAGAGAGAGAGAGAGAGAGGAGAGAGAGAGAGAGCGGAGAGGAGTGGAGAGAGAGAGGCGAGAGGAGAGAGAGTGAGAGGGGAGGGAAGAGAGGGGAGAGTGGAGAGAGAGGAGAAGAGTCCAGATTGGGAGCCCCCAGAAATGTGGATTACATCTTCAAGCTCATGAGGAGATAACGATGATTCAGCGTGGCGGGTCTTAGAGCTGGAATGAGTTTTAATTCAATTCGACCAAGCGAAAAACTGTCCAATTCTTCTGAGAAGCACGCTTCGCTCTCTTTCTGACATCTCTTTCACAGATTCTCTTTTTCTCTCCCCTTTTTTCACTCCCTTCCCCTCCCTTTCTTTCCCCTTCAAACACAAGTCTCTCCCCAAGGGAATCAACGACATATTATTCGATCGTCCTATTCTTTCCGTTGAAACAAGTCCACTTCCGATGCAGGTAATAACAGCACGGGCAGAAGTCAGGTATTGTGTAGAGATTGAACGGCGCGAGGCATTTTAAAGGGATCGGAAAGCCAGAAAAGCGGATTTGCATGTTGGATTCGTGCTATTGTTAGGTCTGCGATGTTGGCCGACTGGGGTCTTTGTGACTTGAGATCACAACAAGACGAGAGAGAGAGAGAGAGAGAGAGAGAGAGAGGAGAGAGAGAGAGACGAGAGAGAGAGAGAGGAGAGAGAGAGAGAAGTGGGGACAAGATGGGGAGCGGGTGGAGATGGGGGGAGGGGTAGCTGGAGTGGAGAGTGGGAGGCCCCCAGTGTGGATTACCATCTTTGTTGCCAAGGTGTATAATAATAGAGTCAGCGTGGCGTGGTTTTAAGGTGGAATTACTATCACTCCCCTCTTTATGCATGGAATGTTTAAGGGCGAATGAAAAGAAAAGAAGAGCAAGCACGCACACACACACCACACACACACACACACACACCACACACACACACACACACACACATACACACACACACATGCACTCTCTCTCTCTCTCTCACACACACACACACACACACACACACAACACACACACACCACACACACGCACGCACGCACGCACACACACACGCACGCGCGCGCACACACATGCTTCTCTCCGTCTGGGTCTTGTCCCTCCCTCCCCTCCCCGTCCTTCCTCTCCCTTCTCTCTCTTTTTCTGTTTCCTCTCGCTGTGTCTTCTCTTCGGCTGTCCCTTCTCGTTTAAGAGTTTTTTTTTGTTTGTTTGTGTTTGCCTTTTTTTTGAGAGAGAGGGGGGGGGGTGGTGGTGTGGTGGTGGGGGGGGGGGGGGGGGGGGGGGAGGGGGGCAAGGGGAGCAAGGGGGATCAGATGATGCTTCGCTGGCCAACCGAGATTGCTGGAAGATTCTCTGGAGGGGATCTTCCCTTTCTTTTTGGTTCTTTCTTTGTTTTTTTTTTTTTTTTTTTTTTTGTAAATTTTCTTTATTTCATTTTCTCTTTTAAATGTGATCGGATGACACTTTGCTGTCCAGCCGAAAAAGCAAAAAAAAAAACAAAAAAAACAAATAACAAAAAAAAACCCCCAAAAACAAAACAAACAAACAAAAAAAAAAAACGGAAGATGCGGCCATGGATGAGTGTTTTTTTTTTCTTAGTTTTTGTTTTTAAATAATCCCTTTTCTTTTCCTCCCTTTCAAACATCGTATTTTCTTTTTTTTCAAGTACTCTAGGTTTTTTTTTTTTGTTTGTTCTTTACTTTCTTTTTTTTTCTTACCTCCCCTTTTTTTTTCGTCTCCTAATAGGTCATGCGTATGATGAACTATAATGTGATTAGCTGTGATGCGTTGTGGTGGGGTTCTCCTCGTGATATGTGTTTCGGTGTGTTGGTGTGTTGTGCTCTATGATGTGATGGCGTGTGTATTGGAGTGGTGGTGTGTAGTGTTTATGTATTGTATCAGACCAGGCTAAAAACTTTCTCCGTGTACAATTCACTTCGAGTATACAAAACAAGACCTTCGTGGCAGTCACGATTAAAGGTTTCAAGAATGTATAAGAAAACAGCTTACGTTGTGACCTTATTATTGTCAAACAAAGTATACAATTCATTGAAAATGTATTCTAACTGACTCACTCTTGAATCATCAAGGATAAATCCAGACTGCAAAGGTGCAAAAGGTGAAGGGAGAGAGAGAGAGAGAGAGAGAGAGAGAGAGAGAGAGAGAGAGAGAGAGAGAGAGAGAGAGAGAGAGTGAGTGTGTGTGTGTGTGTGTGTGTGTGCGTGTGTGTGTGTGCGCGCACACGTGCGTGCATGCGTACGTGCTTGTGCCCGCGCGCGCGCGCCTGTGTGTGTGTGTGTGTGTGTGTGTGTGTGTGTGTGTGTGTGTGTGTGTGTGTGTGTGTGTGTGTGTGTGTGTGTGTGTGTGCGCGTGTGAGCACCTACAGAGGGCAGGAATGAAAAGAAGGCATTTGGCGGGTGTGGACGGATATGAAGGAGGTTAGCGAAGAAGAGTTAGGCCCGGGTAGGTATATACTGACATGTATTCGTACTTTAGAATGGCAGCTCAGAAGGTGGGATACATCGATCGTGACAAACGAATACTGGGTGTTGTGGAATGGTAGGTCAGAAGGTGGTAATTCATACATAAATCATGAAACTGAACTCTGGGTACTGTATTTTCACATTCAGAGTTTTAATTCAAAGACTCCATTCGGATGTAATGTAAGCATATAATGTACGTGACCCATGTGCAGAAAATATGGTACGTTTAAACCATCATCATCAACGTAATCGAACAAATTGCATATCAAGATATATGATTGTAAAACATGGCTAAACATAGATACACAACACACACACACACACACACACACACACACACACACACACACACCACACACACACACACACACACATCTAGAAGCATTCGCCTGCACTGAAATAATGTGTTCATATACTAATTAAGACAGCAATTTTTTTCAGACTGTCAGTTTAAAAGCGAGTATGCGAGCAGATGGAGGAGAATGAGAACATTATAAGCATAAACTATACTCGCAGGTGTAGGATGATAAGAACATTATAAGCACGACTTTGCGTGCAGGTGGAAAGAGAATGAGAACATTATAAGCACGACTACGCGTGCAGGTGTAGGAGAAAGAGAACATATAGAAGGACGAGTATGCGTGCAGGTGTAGGAGAATGAGAACATTATAAGCACGACTACGCGTGCAGGTGTAGGATAATGAGAACATTAGAAACACGACTGTGCACGCAGGTGTAGGAGAAAGAGACGACTGATGAGCGACGAGCTAGGTGCGTCCATCCTACTGACCATACGCATTTTGTTCGTCTGCACCAGGCACAAACAGCCTGCAACTCAGCCACTTTCAAAACACAGGTGGGTAACGAACAAAGAATGTTCCAAGTGGGGGCAAAGAGAATGAAAGATTCGTATTATTCCTGCAAAACCTGGCCTTGAAGAAAACAGGTGTTGGAGACTGGAATTCAAATAAAAAAAAATGTGGTCAGCCACACAGATTCAAACCGTAAGATCTTAATACCTCCCCATCCTCCCCTCTCCGCCTCCTCGTCACGTCTCCTTCATTATCACCCATGTCATCCTACCCCAGTAAGCTCACCCCCCCCCCCCCTTCCTCTATCCTTTATCCACCACCACCACCACCACCGGCCACCCTCACCCCTCTTCCACCTGGTTTTGTCTTCATCAAGGGAGGCTATCTCCACGCTTCGTTGCCTCGGTGGTCTCCCTTGCAAGGTAATTACCAAATCTGTTTTTCCCCCAACCCCCCTTCCATTATGTTCGCTACCCTGGTCTGGAAAGGTAGGTATTAAGGGGGCCGGGGTACTTCAATTTAGGGTAGGATGGGGAGGGAGGAACACCAGCAGAGATGGGCGGTGGCATGGAGCGACGGAAGAAGAGAGGGAAGAAAAAAAAAAGAAGACGAACAACAACAGCAACAGCAACAGCACACACACACACACACACACACACACACACGCACACACACACACACACACACACACACACACACACACACACACACACATGCGCCGCGCGCACGCACGCACGCACGCACGCACACTCACACACACACACACACACACACACACACACACACACACACACCACACACTAAAACGACAACGACGAGGACAACAGCATCAACAAAAAGTAAGAAGAAAAAGACACAGAAAAATGAGAAGGACAAGGAAAACAAGCCGCACAAAAAATCTAAACACCAGAAAACAAGAAATGTATGAGGGAAAATGAAGAAAAAAGGGACGAAGAAAGAAAAGAAAGGTAGGGAAGAATTAAAAACAGAAATAAAGGGACGAAAAAAGAAAGGTAGGAAGAATTAAAAACAGAAAGAAAGGAAAAAGAAGGAAAAAGAAAGACAGAGGAGAAAGAAAGAAAGAAAGAGAGAGGGGAGAAAGAGAGAGAGAGAGAGGAGAGAGAGATGGAGAGAGCAATGGAGAGAGAGAGAGAGAGATAGAGAGAGAAGAAAAGAAAGAGAACGAACAAAAGAAAGAAAGAGCGAAAGAAAGAAGACATGCAGAAAGAAAGGCAAACAAAACAAGCTAAGCAAAAAAGCAAAACCAAACCAGACCCCTGTTATCCAAGGGAGGGCAAAAAATGTCAGGACCACAGATTTGGAGGCGGGGGAGTTCTGCCCCTTCGCAACAATGGCGGCGACAGGGGCGGGGGAGGCTCCAGGGGACGCGAGGCGTAGCATTTCGTTTTGTGGGCCAGTTTTCTGCATCCTGAAGTCTGAATGGCCGCGACGGGTAACCTGCTGACAGAGCAGGATCCTCCTCTCCGTTGGGGGTGTGGGACGGCCGGGGAAGGTGGTGTTTATTTGCGGCAAAAGAGCAAACGACGTGCTACACTGGCGACTCGGGCTCGGGTAGGGGGAGAGCCTTCACACCCTCCCTCTCTCAGGGGGTTTTCGGGAGGCGTTGGGGTGGGGGTGGGGTGTGTGTGGGGGGGGTGGGGGGGGGGGGGGGGGGGGGGGGGGGGGGGGGGTTGTCTCCTTTGGTATCTTTTAGTCTTCACCCTCTCTCACTGTTTTGTTTGTTTGCTTTTTTCGGGGGGGGGGGGGGGGGGGGGGGGGGGGGGGGGGGGGGTTGTTTGTTTGTCTGTTTGGTATCTGTTTTTATCTGTCAGATCGTCTGTCTGTTTTTATCCAAATTGTTTGTCTGTATGTCTCTTATGATTCAGCCATGAAAGGTCGTGTGTGTAACTGAATCGAATCGAATCAAATCAAATCAAACCAATCAATCAGTCAATAAATCAATCAATCAATACATCAATCAATCAATCAGTCAAACAATCAAGCAATCAGTCAGTCAATCAATCAACCAATCAGTCAATAAATCAATCAACCAATCATCCCACCATTCAACCAACCAACTAATCAGCCAAGCAATCTCTCTATTGATTCACTGTCTCTCTTTCTGTCTGTTTTTTTCTGTCTGTCAGACTGTTTATTTGTGTACTTATCTATTTACGCTACATTTCAGATATGAAAGACACCAGCTACTATCTTCTTTCCCTCTCTGTATCCATCTTTTCTGTGTGTGTGTGAGTGTGTGTGTGTGTGTGTGTGTGTGTGTGTGTGTGTGTGTGTGTGTGTGTTACCTACCTATCTAACTGTCCGTCTGTTGTCGGTCGGTCTGTCTTTTACCAAATGTTTTTGTCTGTCCGTCCGTGCATGTGTGTGCGTGCGTGCGTATGTGTGTGTGTGTGTGTGTGTGTGTGTGTGTGTGTGTGTGGTGTGTGTGTGTGTGGTGTGTGCGCCATGTGTGTGTGTGTGTGTGTGTGTGTGTGTGTGGGGGGGGGGGGGGTGTGGGTGTGTGTGTGCACGCACCCTAAAGGTGATAAAATTCTTGACTAATTAATCTCTAAAATTGTTGAAAAAAATGATGAGGCAGGGAACAGTAAACAATAAGCAAGTAAGGTAAAAAAAAAAGTCTGACCTTATCCAAGTTAAAAAGGCTGTGCCAGTCTTGAATCAAAGTTACTCTATGTTATGTTTTCTTATGGGAGCAATACTTTACCCTACGTGCTTACTCTAAAATTGTGTCACCTGTACTGAACATCTGGAAACAAAAAAAAAACAAACAAAAACCTCGTCTATTCCCTCCGGCCAGTACCTCGCTCAGGGATCCCAACACAAAGGTAAATCAGTCAGCAACTAATGGCTTTCCTACACATGCATTCAACTTGTCAGACACTTGATGAACGTAAACAGCAATCTGAAACTGCGCAATGGAAAATAGATAAAT
>JADBJO010000151.1:464893-467393 GCA_016801955.1 Conus betulinus
AGAGCACAAGACAAAAAAAAAACCACAGTACAATATAAAAGACCCAAACTGATACAGTTTAACACAACACAGTATCATGAAATGTCATATAACACAGCACAGCCAAATCACAGCATGATACGCACAACAGAATGGAATAGATCACAACACACACAACGGAATACAGTACAACAAAACAACACACAACATGCAGAACATCATATCATCCCGCACAATATAACACACAACAACTGAATACAGTGCAATGCGAAACAATAGAATACAGAACAATAACAACAGAGCAGGTTAGAATACAGTACAATAGAATGCAGGACAAAACAAGGCAATGCTATAGAGTATTGTATAACACAACACAAGAGAATACATTACAACTCAAGTCAATAGAATAACATGTAAAATAACGCAATGAAATACAACAAAACACACTAGACAGCAGCACATTACAACACAGTATGAAATACACTACAACACAAACCAGTTCAACCCAATAGAGCGCAGAACAATGTAAAGCAATGAAACGCAACACAACACGCTCGCCTGCAGTACATTACAATTCATAGAATGCAGTACAACACAAATCAATTACAGCATAACATGATTCGAAACAATGAAATACAACACAAAACTATATCGCAAAATACATGACATACAACACCACACTTACAACACAACAGCACACGGAAAAAAAAACCCTGTGCGACACAATACAACAGAAACCGGTGCATAGCAATACACCACAGTGGAATACAGTACAGTTCAGCACAACAAAATACAGTACAATACAGCAAAACGTGATAAATCAGAGAAATATGAAACGAATTTTTGAGCGCAGATCTTCTGTGAAAATGCTAAATGTCTTTGAGGATTCTCAGAAAATTTTGAAATAGAAAAAAAAAAAGAGAACAAATATCAACAACGTTTCGGTCATAGACCGTCTTAGAAACGATGTTGATATTTGTTCTGTTTTTTTTTCTTTTTTTCTATTTTGAAATCTTTTGAGAATCCTCAAAGACATTTAGCATGATAAATCAAAATGCAGGGCAGCAACAGAACGTAGTGTAATAGCATACAAAACAACACAACATAATACAGTACAAAAACACATACACTTATCTTCAACACACACAGAATACGGCAGAAAACGGCACGTTTGAATACAGTATAACAGAACACAACACGATACGGTACACAAAGATACAGTACAAGACAACCGAGTGCGGTGCAATATACAACAGTACAATTGAATCAGTACAACAAAATAGAAACACAATGGAATGTGGTACAATATAACGAAATGACAGAATAAAACAACGACAAACAGAATGCAACATAGTGTAATGGAACACAACAGAATACAGACCAACACAACACAACAAAATAGAAATGCAACATAACAGAACTGAATATAAAAGCAGCATAATACAACACAGCAAAATCTAATGCAAAAGAACGCAACAAAATAGAACAAAGCGCAGCGTCACAAAACATAAAATACTTTAAGTACAACCCCAATCCACTGGAATACGGTACAGAACAATAACGTACACTACTGCTCGACACAATAGAATACATTACAATACTGGAAAACGGAACACAGTAAAACACGACACAACAGGGTAGAAGACACTACAATGCGACAGAATAGAACACAGCTCTATGCAACAGAATAGAAGGCAGTACAACATAGCAACATGGACAGCAGTACCTTTAGGACACAATAGAATATAATGAATATAGAACGCAATACAGCACAATATAATACTGCATGATTCAACAGGGGTAAAATATGGTACAAAATAGCACAGTGCGATAGAATAATATAGTATAGTATAGTATAGTATAGTAGTATAGTATAGTAGTATAGTATAGTATAGTAGTACAGTGTAGTGTAGTATAGTATAGTGTAGTGTAGTGTAGTGTACTGTACAGTGTAGTGTTGTATGTAGTGTAGTGTAGTGTAGTGTAAGTGTAGTATGTATGTATAGTATAGTATAGTATAGTGTAATATAGTGTAATATAGTATAGTAAGTAAACAGTATAGTACCAAACACCAACACAACACACAATACGGCACAGATTTACAGAGCACAACAGAATAAAAAAAACCATGCAACACTTTCGATTACAGCAAAACAGAACACAACTGAGTAATGTATAGCGCAAGAACACACAGTAAAACACAACATTGTACAACACATTCGAATACAGTACTATTCAACACGCTCGAATGCAGTAAAATATAACTGAGTATAACACAATGGAATACAGTACAACACGATCAAACAGAATGCAGCAAAATACAACAAAAAACACATTTGAAAACAGCACAACACAGTAGATAAGTTTACAATTCAACGCAGCAACTAGAATATAGTACAACACAGTTCTCTAGTATGCAGGACAATACAATACAATAGTAGTCAGTACAATACCACAAAGCACACTAGAACATAGGACAAAACACAGTACAGTTAAACAGAGCACAATACAACACAATACA
>JADBJO010000151.1:472393-484893 GCA_016801955.1 Conus betulinus
TGCCTCGTCTCTACTCTCTCTCTCTCTCTGTCTGCTGTCTTCATATTTCCTCATCGCGCTATCTTCATCCTACTCTCTCGCATCCCCCCTCTCTCTCTCTCTCCATTCTCTATCTCTCTCTAAATCTCTCTCTCTCTCTCTCTCCCCTTCTCACATTCTCTCTACTCTCCTCCCTATTCTCTCTCTCTGGCTCTTCCTTCTGAAAAATTCGCTCTCTCTCTCTCGCTACTCTCCGCTTCCGGCCCCTTCTCCATTCTTCCTCTCTCTCGTCTCGCTCTCTCTCTCCTTCTCCCATTTTTCTCGGTGTGGCGGTGGGTCTACTCTCTCTCTCTCCCCTTCGGGGTCCCATTCGTGCGGTCTCGCTCTCTCCCACCTTCCTCCCATTTTCTCTCTCTCTCTCTCCCCCCCCTTCTCCCATTCTCTCTCAGCTCATTCTCCCATTTGTCTCTCGTCTCTAGAGCGCCTCTCTCTCTCTCTCGCTCTCTCTCTCGTCTCTCCCCTTCGCCCATTCTCTTCTCTCTCTCTCTCTCTACCCCCTTCACTCCCATTTAAGTGGTTCTCATCTCTCTCCTCTCTCATCCTCAATGGGGTACCCCTTCTCCATTACTCTGCTCTCTCTCTCTCTCTCCTCGCTCGCTCTCCTCTCTCCCATTCCGCCATTCTCTCTCATTCTCTGCACCACCCGTGTCTTCTCCCTCCACACGTCTCTCTCTCTCTCTCCTCCTTCTCTCTCTCTCTCTCTCTCTCTCTTCCCTTATCTCTCTTCGTATTGTTTTGTCCCCAGCCCAGAGTCCTCCGTGCATACTGTCCTCCCATTTTGATCTGTCTCCGCTTTCTTCCTGGACGAGAATCCATTAGCATATCAGAAGGGGGGTGGGGGTGGTTGGGGATGGGGAGGGGGACGAGGGAGGGGAAAGGGGAATGAAGTGTTCGAGGAGCAGAAAAAAAAAAACGACACCAAAAAATCAGATGCATTCCTAATTCGCATCTTTGATGGAATAATTAGTGTGTGTGTGTGTAAACAAGCGGCAACAACAGCAAGCAGTAACAGCACACACACACACACACACACACACACACACACACACACACACACACACACACACCACAGCTGTCGCTGTTACTGTACTACCTCTACTACTACTGCTACTACTATTACTACTACCACTACTACTGCTACCAACCACCACCACTGGCTACTACTAAAAACTACTACTACAATCAACGCTGCTGCTAGTACTACTACCTCTCTCTACTAGTACTACTTCTACTGCCATCACCACTGCTGCTAGTACTACTACCTCTCCTACTAGTCCTACTTTCTACTGCCATCACTACTGCTGCTAGCACTACTACCTCTCCTACTAGTCCTACTTCTACTACCATCACCACTGCTGCTAGTACCACTACCTCTCCTACTAGTACTACTTCTACTACCATCACACGACTGCTGCTAGCACCACTACCTCTACTACTAGTCCTACTTCTACTGCCATCACGACTGCTGCTAGCACTACTACCTCTCCTACTAGTCCTACTTCTACTACCATCACCACAGCTGCTAGCACCACTACCTCTACTACTAGTCCTACTTCTACTGCCATCACTACTGCTGCTAGTACTACTACCTCTCCTACTAGTCCTACTTCTACTGCCATCACGACTGCTGCTAGTACCACTAACCTCTACTTACTAGTCCTACTTCTACTGCCATCACGACTGCTGCTAGTACCACTACCTCTACTACTAGTCCTAATTCTACTACCACTGCCATTACTGCACTCCAGGTCTGTTTTTTTCCTCCAACCTCTGACGCAAAAAGAGGGGAGATTTTTTAAATATAGCACCAAGTGAGGTTGATTATTGCCATGAATAACAACGATGGGAATTTAAGCAAAGCAGGTCAACGTCTTTTTTTGTTTTCTTTTTTTTTTTCAAATGGTCGAAGACTGGACCTGAACAAAATGCAATGCGGATGGGCGGGTTTTTTTCATTGTGCTATTTGCTTTTTTCCTCTTCCTGCTGACAGCGAACGAACTAACTCTGCAGCTGTGGAACAGCCAAGTCGAGAAACTTCTGCAATGTCTAATCAAATCATTCTAATACGTGTCATTTTTTGTCCTTCTGCTTTATTTTTCTCTTCTCTTTTTTTTTTTCTTCTTCCGTATTTCTTTTTCTTTTCTGTTTTCTGACCTTTCAAAAGTCTTAACTCATGCAAACATAAAATGCAGGAAATCCATGAGGTATTTGCTTCGTGCCCGACTTTTCCTTTCTTGATTCTCCCCCTCACGTTGTCTTTTCTTTCTCTACTTTTTCCTTGCTTACTCTGTTTTTTTTTTTCCTCTCTCTCCTTTTCTTCCACTTCACTTCTCTCTGTCTCTGGTCTCTCTCTATGTCTCTGTCTGTCTGTCTGTCTCTATCTCTCCAGCCCCCCCTCCCTTTCCCTCCTGCTTTCTTCCCCAATCTCTTCCCCTCTTTCGTCCCCGTTTTCCCCTCACTCTCTCTCGCTCCTCCCCTCCCTCTCCTCTCTCTCTCCTCTCTCTCCTCTTCTCTCTCTCTCTCTCTCTCTCTCTCTCCTTTTCCAAACCCTTCCCTTTCCCTCCCCGCCTGCTTCCCAATTTTATTTCTCTCGTCCCTTTTCCAGTACTTTCTCTCTGTTTCTGTCTCTCTCATTCACTCACTCCGTGTGTGTGTGTGTGTGTGTGTGTTGTGTGTGTGTGTGTGTGTGTGTGTTTGTGTGTGTGTGTGTGTGTGTGTGCGTGCGTGCGTGCGTACTTGCGTTGCGTGAGTGTGGTGTGTGTGTGTGTGTGTGTGTGTGTGTGTGTGTGTGTGTGTGTGTGTGTGTGTGTGGTGCGCGCGCGCGCGCGCGCGCGCGCGCGTGCGTATAGCGTGCGTATGTGTGTGTGTGGGTCTGTGTGTGTGTGTGTGTGTGTGTGTGTGTGTGTGTGTGTGTGTGTGTGTGTGGTGCGTGTCTCGCTCACCGTCTGTTCCAATGCCTCTCCTCACAGTAAGCGTTCTTCGTGGGCATTCACGGGCGAGGGGAGAGCGACTAGACTAGGAGGGAGACAGAGGGGAAGGAGGAGAGAGACAGGGAAATGTTTTCTGCGCTTTTTGTGTCGGACGTTTCTCTCTCAGCGTATGTGAATTCGATCTCGCTACGGCTGGCTGGGTTGTTTGTCCCTCGTTCATTTTTTTTTTTTTTTTTTTTTTTTTGCGTCATTGATTTGCTTTGTCAACTTTTTATGTTAATACTTTGTTTTTTTTATGTTTGTGGTGCATGCTCATATTTTTTAGTTCCCTGTTTTGTTTCTATTTTATTGAGTGCTGAGAAAGAAAAAAGCCATCCTATGCTATTTTGTGTGTTTGTGTGCTCGTCTCTGTCTCGTCTGTTACAACTCCTCTCTCGCTCTCTCAATCTCTCTCTCTCTCTCTCTCCTCTCCTCTCTCTCCAATCCTCTCTCTCCCCTCTCCCCTCTTCTCTCTTCCCCCTCTCTCCACCCCCCTCCATCTCTCTCCTTCTCTCTCTCTCTCTCTCTCTTCCACCTCTCTCCTCTCTCTCCCCCCCCTCTCTCTCTCTCTCTCTCACCTTCCTCCCGCGTTTGCGCACAAAGAACACCCAACACGCATGCATCCCTCTAAGACCCGTGACCAAGGCTGAGCAGGCTGGAAAGAGTTATCCAGCAGGCCGCACACCCAGAACAGACAGGCACGATAACTGCCCGGCCCCTAGTTTTATAGAGAGTACAGTTTTCCTTCCCGACCCCCCCCTGCGAAGAGGGACAAATCGATAAAATAAACCACCCGTAACCTGCGCAAGAGGTTGGGTGATGGCAGAGGGAGATGAAAGTGGAGTTGCCCAAGGGGGGGAGTAGAAGGAGGTAGACATGGAGGGTGGGGTGTGAGGGATAACAGAGGGTGGTAAACAATTGGGACATTGTGGCTTTTGCTTCGCTTCGGTTCATCGGCCCTCTCATTGAAATTTCTTGGCTTGATGGCCCGAGACTTCTCTTTCCTTCTCTGGCTCAGTTCGTGCCGTGCAGGCCTACCGTCTTCTGTGTTATTACCTTTTCTCCACCTTCAAACTTCCAACCCCGCCAGAAACCATCCCTCACCAACCTCCACTCACTCTCTCTCTCATCTCTCTCACACACACACACACACACACACACACACACACACACACACACACACACGCACAAGACACACACACACAGAGACACATACACACACATACACAGACACAGACAGACACAGACACACACGCACAGACAGGGACAGACAGGACAGACAGACAGACACACATACAGAGAGAAACACACGCACAGACACACACACCCAATACATACACTCACACACCCCCTCACCCCTCAAAAACATACATTTAAAAAGCACTAAATGCATCTGGTTAGAACATCTCAGCGTATTCATTTGAAGTCATTCCATCCATCACTCTCTCTCTCTCTCTCTCTCTCTCTCCTCCTCCTCTTCCTCTCTCTCTAAATCTCTCTCTCTCTCTCTCTCTCTCTCTTCTCTCCTGAGCTTGAGGAGATCCAACATATTTTCATTAGTGTTTCATATTTTATTACGAGAGCCATGAATTTGCATGACAGAAATTTTTGTGCTTTTAAAAATCTTTCTTGAGCTGTAGGGGTTAAATGTTTGCATCAGTTTCTTTCTTGTTTATGAGGGGCAGGGTGTAAAAAAGCTGTAAAGCTGATTCTTTAACCCTCGATAAAAATAATTTTGACTTGACTTGACACACGCATACTGCCTCGTCTCTCCGCGGTGTCTGCGTTCTTTTCCAGCGTCCTCCACGAGTGGCGGGGGAAAAGCTGGATGAGTAGTGGAGGTGGAGAGCGGGTGGACCTGGCAGGGGAGGGGTAGGACGTGGCAAGGAGAACGGATGGTCGATTGGGAAGAAGCGGGTGGAGGGTGGAGGGTCGAGGTGGGGTGCGGGGATCGGGAGGTGGGGGTTTATGCCTTTTGTAGCAGGGACGTCACGAATACAAACACAACAGTTTGGCGGGATTTTAAAACAATGGTCCTCTTTTCTATTTGTTATTCGTCAACTTCTCTCCCCTCCCCCCCCCCCCCCGCCCCCCGGCCACACACACCCACACACACACCACACACACACACACACACCCACACACACACACAACACGCACACACACATACACAAGAACCGACACAAAGCAACAAACAAAACGCACTAAAATCGAGGCCAGGCATAATCCCCGAAGTCGGAATGTAGGTCTATAGTGGGATTAAAAACAAAACAAAACAAAACAAAAACAAAAAAAAGCCGTGGTGACATGCTCAAAATATTACCAACAGCGAACCACTCAGTTTCTAGTAGAAGAAGAAGTAGGAGGAGGAGGTGGAGGAGGAAGACGAGGAGACGAGGAGGAAGAGGAAGAGAAGGAGGAAAAATGAAAAAAACAAGAAAAAAAAAGAAAAAAAGAGGATCGCTCCAACCGTCTCGGTGTACCAGCGGGTACGAACAACCAGCAAACAGCTTGCTGTTCCACGTGTTTAAACGGCTGCTATATGATCCAGGTTATTGAAAGAATCGTAGTAAAGTATTCAGGTGTGCAGAAAAAAGGAAAAAATGTAGAAGTGTATATTGTTCATAAATATACTTATTTTGATCATAAAGAATGTGGATCTGTATTTTCCAAGCGAAACCTGAAGAGAAAATCCTCAAACCACACCCCTGTTCACATTTTTTGTTGTTGATTTGTTTTTTAAAACTTTTTTGTGCGCGCGCGCTTATGTATGTTGTGTTGTGTTGTGTGTGTGTGTGTGTGTGTTGTGTTTTTGTGTGTGTGTGTGTGTGTGTGAGAGAGAGAGAGAGAGAGAGAGTGTGTGTTTGAGAGAGAAAAAAGACAGTGTGTGTTGAGTTTGGAGAGAGAGAGAGAGAGAGAGAGAGAGAGTGATAGTGTGTGTGTGTGAGACAGAGAGAGAGAGAGAGAGAGAGAGAGAGAGAGAGGAGAGAGCCTGAGAGAGAGAGAGAGCGCACGTGTGTATTGTGTTGTGTGTGTGGTATGTGTGTGGTGTGGAGACACCATGGGTGCTGTGCAGGGCTGTCACAGCAGCCAGTGAACCGTGTCGGAGTGCGCGCGAGAGGTCTGTGGACTGGAAGTAAGGCGTGACACGTGAAAATGGACGCGCGTGTGACGGAAGCATGCCTTCAGCTGTTCGTGAGCCTGTCAAAGCTCTCCGTGATGTCTGTGAACTTTTCGCGGCTACTGTGTTGGTGGTCTTTTCTTCCTTTTCAAACTGGCCCATCAGCTAAGCTTCCGTGCGTTGCGAGAGAGGAGAGAGAGAGGAGAGAGGAGAGAGCGAAGAGCGAGAGAGAGAGAGAGAAGAGAGAGAGTGTTGTGTGTGTGTGATGTGTGTGTGTGTGTGTGTGAGAGAGTAGAGAGAGAGAGCGAGAGAGAGGAGAGAGAGAGAGAGAGGGAGGGGGAAAGAAAGAGGAGGAACGAGGAGCCAATAAACAGGTACACACCACACACACACAACAGAGAACAACCCAGAGACAGAGAGAGAGAGAGAGAGCGATAGAGGAGGAGAAGAGAGAGAGAGACGAGCGAGAGAGAGGGAGTTAGGTGTAGTGAGGCGAGGGTAAGGTGGGGGCGGGTGGGGCAGTTTCTGTTTTTTAGCGTCAAAACGAACATGTGTGAGTAAATGATAATACTGGAAACATAGTACGAAACGAGTTGCACAGTACAACGAAGTAACAGAATTAAACCCCCCCGTGCCAGAACAAACAAACAAAAATACAAACAAGAAACAAATATAATAACAGACCAACTCACATGAAAACTGTTCAAACACCCGTATGTAACGGCTCGTATCTCAGCAGCCGCAGCAACCGGAACTCGTCATCGTCAGCAGCAGGTGCTTCCGGTGACCTTGATTCAACTCGTTTCAAGTTCAGTTGGCAAGTGTCGCCGCGTCTGCTTTGTTGTTGTTCATACAAAACTAGTAACGCGACTACCTTTTATAATGTCACGTATGATTTGCCTTTACTCAGTCGCACCAGCTCTTATTGTTGTGTCTCGCGAATCTGGTCCCTCGTTAATGTTCTTGTCACGAAAGACTGGCCGTCATTTTGTTACCTAAGACTGTGCTCTTTCTCACAGAAGACTAGCCCTTACTTTGTCACACACAACAAGACTAGCCTTTATTTTGTCACACACAAGACTAGCCTTTATTTTGCCTCACAAAACTAGACCTTATTTTGCGTCACAAAACTAGCCCTTATTTTTGGCCACAGAAGACAGCTAGCCCTTATTTTGTCTCTTAAGATTAACCCTTATTTTGTCACACAAAACAAGTCCTTTTGTCGTACAAGACTAGCTCTTATTTTTTGTCATACAAGACCAGGCCTTTTTTGGTCACACAAGATTAGCCCTTTTTGGTCACACCTTATGTGACCTTTTTGCCTTTTGGTCACACCTTACGTGCCCTTTTTGGTCACACCTTACGTGCCCTTTTTGGTCACACCTTACGTGCCCTTTTTGGTCACACCTTACGTGCCCTTTTCGGTCACACAAGCCTAGCGCTAATTTCGATCACCATCAGCAGAAGGAAGTGGGTCCATGTCCCTTCACGAAACAGAAAATCACCAAGCTTGTCTTCGGTCTCAGCACTACGGGTCTGATTTATCGCAAGTCACTAACCCTTCTTTCCCTCTCCACATGACAGCAAGTCCTTATTGTGTCGAATTCTATCAGTTTAAAAAAAAAAAAAAAAGAAAAGAATGCGAGGCACAAATTTTGGTGTCACACATCACTTCTCAACAATAGCAACAAAAACCAAGCTAAATGTATGGTAAAACAGCACTCACTGTTTGTCACGTTGCCAAAAGTTCGCTCTCTGGCTTGCATGAACAGTAGCAACAGCTGTAGCTCATTAAACATATCATGAATCAAGATTCGAACCTTCTCTTACTTTCATCGCATGAAATTAGTCATGGGCTCTTTCAATTTCAAATAACAGCAGCAGTGGCGGGTTATTTATTCAAAGAAATTCAACAATCCACACCAACACGGTCAATGTTTTTTTGCTGTTCCAATTTATGTATGACTTTGTCACACACTGCACCAGCAGCAACGATAATCTTTTCGATTTAAATCAATACCGCAAACTTGCACTGTCTCCTACGTTGAATCACAAACGTCACTTGTTTACTTTGTCCAAAATAGCAGCAGCTGTACCGGTTGAGTGAAGAAGAAAAAAAAAAACTGTTCAGATCATGCCTCCCACTAAGTGTTTCATAACAGCAGCCTAATAGCATTGGCTAATTATTACATCATACCAAGACGGTGCTTCTCATGTCTGAGCTTAATTGTCCCGTCACATGTAACCATAGCTCTAGGCCATCACCACACGCTGAATGGGGGGTTGCGCACACACACGCTCACACTCTGGCTCCGCTAACATCCAGAGGCTAAACTGGCCCCCGACTTAAGTGCAGATCATGCAAGGATTTGATGCTCTCCACCATCCACTGTCATCACATTTCGCTGCTGGCTGTATGCTGTCTCCACGTGCATTCCGTTTTGACTTGTGCAGTCTGTCCCTCCCCTCCCCCCAACCCACACCCCCTCCTCCTCCACAGTCCGACAGGTAGACTGACAGACAGACAGGCATCCACTTGTCACCACCACTGTCCAAAACAGCCACAGACCGCAGCAGACATGCCCTTGTCAAAGCAACTCGTCAAAAGCTCCATGCACGTGCGCACGTGGCCACTCACGCACGCACTTGTAGCAATGCATGTGCGCACGCAGGCAGACACACGAACACCAAACAACAATAAACAGTTGACGTGCGTGTTCTTTGCCAGTTAGAGAAATATTGTGACGGTTTTTTAAAAAAAAAAAAAACATGGAACGCATGGAGAAGAAAGAAAATAGAGAGGACAGGAGAGCGGCACGATGGGCATAGAATGTTAAGGTGGTATGGGGATGGGTTGAGACAATGGCTCCATAGAGACACATATTGAGCGTTCCTCTCTCTCTCTCTCTCTCTCTCTCTCTCTCTCTCTCTCTCTCTCTCTCTCTCTCTCTCACTCACACACACACACACACACACACACACACACAAACAAACAAACCTAAATCATCTCTCCTAACCCACAACATCCCCAGGGAGTAGGACTCCATCAATACAGAAAGCAAACAAGACCAGGGAACGGTGTTCCCGACTTGAATGCCACCTCAGCCAAGACTGTCCCACCCCCTGCCCCTTTTCCAGTCCCTCGCGAATACACCCCCCTAGGCAGTCCAAAAAAAAACAATCATCAAAACACCTTCCATGGATTCTGAATTTGGCCATGTGTTCACAAGCAGTCCGCTTTGGCAGTTATTTGAGAGTGAAAGTGGCCTGGGGCTGACACTTTCGCCTTGCTGCCGAGAGATTCTCGAGTTTGTGTGGTCCAGTCTCGTAATGGACGCGTTTTTCTTTTAATTAAATTTTTTTTCCCGGTCTTTCTGCTACACCTATGCGTTGCTCCGAGTTCCTGTCTTTTGGTGGAAACCATACACCGAAGCGTCGCGCGTACTTGCGTAAACTGTAGAATTCTTCTGTTATACAGGGCACGCTTTGAAATGCACTCGCACACTTCCCGGTTTCTAGCCACACACACACACACACACACACACACACATGTACATGAACACACTCTCATCCACACATACAGATCAACGCTCATCTCACTTCACCCTAATCAACGATTGTCCATGTCTTCAACGCAAATATTAAAGCATACATTCACACAACTATTCACATGCACATTTCACATTCCCCAACACACTATCTGACGCCGCTTTCAGTGGAAAGATCGAAGAAGAAGAAGTTATGTTTTCATCTGCGCGTGTTGGTTTGTGTTCCTCCTGTCTGTTGACAAAATTTCACAAAAAACAACTCAAATGGTTTTAGCGAACCTTGGTGAAGGGATAAATTGCGGCCTAGAGACAAACTCAGTAAATTTTTGGCGTGGAACTGTGATGGAGATATCAAACACAGCGTGGATCTGTGGTGGGGATATCAAGCACAGCGTGGATCTGTGATGGAGATATCAAACACAGCGTGGATCTGTGGTGGCGATATCAAACACAGCGTGGATCTGTGGTGGCGATATTCAAACACAGCGTGGATCTGTGGTGGCGGAGAGATATCAAACACAGCGTGGATCTGTGGTGGAGATATCAAACACAGCGTGGATCTGTGGTGGCGATATCAAACACAGCGTGGATTTGTGATGGAGATATCAAAACACAGCGTGGATCTGTGGTGGCGATATCAAACATAGCGTGGATCTGTGGTGGCAATATCAAACACAGCGTGGGGATCTGTGGTTGAGGTATCAAACATAGCGTGGATCTGTTGTGGAGATTTCAAACATAGCGTGGATCTGTGGTGGAGATCTCAAACATAGCGTGGATCTGTGGTGGAGATCTCAAACATAGCGTGGATCTGTGGTGGAGATATCAAACATAGCGTGGATCTGTGATGGAGATATCAAACGTAGCGTGGATCTAGGATCGCTTCGACCGTGACAGAAGCTTGCGTTCTCCGTGTTTTTTTTGTTTTGTTTTGTTTTGTTTTGTTTTTCTCTCCAGACTTCTTTTTGAATATTTGTTTTCTAACCTCTTAGTGTCCAAAAACTAGTGTGATTATTTAAGTAGAACATTTATCAAACAAAAGAGGTCTGCCTTGCTAGATTTATTCTACTGTCATTTTTTTCTATTTTTTGGGGGGGGGGGGGGGGGGGGGGGGGGGGGGGTGGGGGGGGGGGGGGAGTGGGGTGGGGAGGGAGAGAAGTTGCTTGCTGTTGAAACTTACTGCCATGAATGATCTCTCAAAATATTGTTATTTCAGTCTATATTAATTGTTTCCCCTTTTCTGTCGCCTTCCCTGACTCTGCTTTTTTTTTTTTTTTTCATGTAAATTTTCATACTATTTTTCCGCTTGTTTTTGCACGCTATTTGTGGTCCTTTGGGCTGCACGCAATGTTCTGGAAATTGTCGACCCCCCCCCCCCCCCGTATGTTCGTATCGATTTTTTTTTTTTTTTTTGTAACAGTATGTCAGCTTTTCTTTCGTAATCTGATGACTACGTAGCGTGAACTGCAAACCCTGTAACCCTGTACATAATTCACGATGTGAACTCTGTCTTTTCTGTCGTTTCTCTTTGCCTATACAGCTGTATTTTTTGTGACACTGTTTTTCACTTATTTCATTTATCTATTTGGTTAGGTATTTTTGTTTTTGTTGTTGTTGTTGTTGTTTCTTGAAAAAGAAAAACCTGCTTGTAATTTGAGGGATGGAAAATCGAACAGAATGACTGACGCCCTCTATATAGATTAGGTTTGTCTCCCTTTAAGACATCGGTTACTCAAGCTATCATGTTATCAATTGCAGACGATTGGGAATACCATATGTCCGTGAGTCTGCGTGGTCAGCTGAGTTGTAATGAAACTGAAACTGACAACGACGAAAACTCCTTCGAAGGCTCTGAATTTGTGCAGGGAAGGTGCTGGAGCGCGCAGGGTTTCCGTCGTCTTCTTCTTGGATATTCTTTTCAGTAGAAAGAAAGCATCGATCCAGGAGACACCTTTTTACCCCCCTCTCTTCTTTCCTCTCCTTTTCTTTTCGGGGCCTGCCAGCCCGAGCATGGTGTACACAATGTCCGGGGGGTACCGTTTAGTCTGGGAAACAGTTTTCAGCGGGGGACACCGGCTTCGGTCGATTTCTGAAGATAATGGAAACCCTCCCGTTGCATTAATCATGGGTAGCCATGAGCTTTCTGTATGACGCTGGTTTCGGTTGAAAAAACATTGAGCACAAAAGGAGAGGGGAGATCGACCGTGGAATACCAAACCAAACAGTCATGATGCAAGGGGCTTCCATACCCCCATCCCCACCCCCCCACCCACCCTGTCCCCTTACCAGCCCCCTCTCCCTCACCCCTCACACTTCTTTCTTGAGTGCGTGATTTTCTATGACAACCACTTATTAGTTGTCTGCCCATTTCGGCTCTTAGTTGAAGTTCTAGTCGTCCTGCGCATTGAAAACCTGCCGTGGAGCAGGATGTTGGTTTCCATCCTATTTGTTTACCTGTCTGTTTGCAGCATGCTTCGATGACAGTGCACCCGATCTTCATGTTTTTTTTTTTTGTTTGTTTGTTTTTTCTACACGGTCGCACGAGGTTGATCATCTCCCTGTGACATAGGCCCTTAAACTGTAAGGGAACATAGGTCATCGACAATACCTCTCCTGTGAGTTGGACACTGAGATGTGGCCACACGCCTGTTATGGTGTGGGTTATCTGAATCTGACTTCTTTTCCAGTAAAGATCTAGTTGCAAAGTGAGACGACTGCAGGCGGTAATCTAAACAAATCTTGAATAACTGTTAGCGAACCGCCAACAGAAACGTGGACAAACGAGTCACAAGACAAAACACGACACGTTTCGACCTCTTAGGT
>JADBJO010000151.1:492393-494893 GCA_016801955.1 Conus betulinus
GCACGAACACGTCATGCAGGCTGATTTCGGCTGACTGAATGTATTCGTTTCCGGAGAACGTTATCAACTTCATTGCTAACTTGAAGGCGGCTCCGTCCTGTCCATTAGAATATGCCATTAGTTACCATGGTAACGAAAGAAATTAAACAAGAAAGAAAGAAAGAAAGAAAGAAAGAGAGAGAGAGAAAGAGAGAGAGAGAGAGAGAGAGAGAGAGAGAGAGAGAGAGAGAGAGAGAGAGAGAGAGAGAGACAGACAGAAAGAAAAAGAAAAAAAAGAGATCGCTTAACCATGTCATGCGCCGAGAAACTGTTGAGGTCTGGGCAAAGGGAAGTAACCATGTCAAAGCTCTCCTGTGATGGAAATCGATAGTTGCAAGCAAGCGCGATAGCATGTGACCTAAATCGCCACCCGTGATCTTTCAGTAAACATTTCACATTCGCTGTGTCGATAATTTCCAAACTTCACGACATTTCGGCGAAATCTGGGACGAAGAAGTTACTGAACAGCATATGCGTATTGTTACCAAACCTAACAATCTGTCGCAGTCGACAACTGTCAAGCAGCGTTTTGCAGCGCAGGGAAATAGTGTGTGTGTGTGTGTGTGTGTGTGTGTGTGTGTGTGTGGCGATGCTTTCTCTTCCTTGAGAAAAAGATCATTCGTTCCAGCTAACACTCGGTACACCGTCCCAACCCAACGATGTATGCAAGGGGGGAAAGCGAGGGTCGTCGAATTCAACGGACAAAGAAACTTGAATGACTGAATTAAGGCTCAAGTCCTACACCTTGACGGCCATTGCGGCAGTGTACTGTTTGACATTCACCATGTCTAGTGGCACAGCATTATAGAAAATAGAAACCATGTCTCCCCTTCCACCGCCTTCACGTTCCCTGAGCAGAATCAGGTACCTGATTTAGTGCCGGGCGAATACAGAGGGTTTTCGAGCCGCAAAAAGGTGACCTCACGAGCGAGGAACAGCTCCACAGCGGAGCGCTCTGACCATTAGACTGTAGATTCCTCTAGAAACAGACTAGGGATCGCTGCAACTCTGCGGCGGTGTAGTGACGCAGACTAACAGTTCGTTCAATCATGGATGCTCTGTACAGTTTGATTATGAGTTAACAATCTTTTACTTAGCAAATGGGCGTCTGGGCATGCCCCGAGCGGCGGGGAGGGGAGAAGGGTTGGCAGAAGAAATGGACAACTTTTTCCTACAAGAGAAAACACACACACACACACACACACACACACACACACACACACACACTTTTTTACTATGGCAGAAAGACTTGGGGATAAAATGATGATTTTTTTTCTCTTTATTCCAGAAAGACAAGAATAAAACTTAATGACTTTTCCTAGTGACTAAAGGGCAAGCAAAAAAAAAATCCTAGAATACCCTTTTTTTATATAAAAATGACAGGGAAAATACTGACTTTGCCCATGTGAAAGACAAAGGGTGTGTGTGATAAGACTTTTACCGTTAAAAAGAAGGGTACGATAAAATCTTACGATTTTTTTCCATGTAAAATAATGACGGGGAAAAATTTGAGGTTTTAAAAAGGCAAATTAGGATAACTCTAGATTATTCCTACAACAAACGACAGGAGAACAAAAACAAAAACAAAACAACAAAAAAAAAAAAAACAAAAAAAAAAAAACCCAAGCGAACAAAATGAGAGTTTTTTACCACTACAGACATGGGTTAAAAAAAAAGGACACATTTTCATTAAAGATAGACGGAGGAAAAAACGTACATTCTGGAGGCGTTCTTAATCAAAGAAAGATGAGGGTGGAGGAGACGGTGAGGGCGAGGGGGGAGAGAAGGAGAGGGATAGAGAAGGACGAGGGGAGGAGAGGCAGGAATGTTTTCAATTAAAGAAAGACAGAGGAGTGGGGGTGGGGATGGAGAGAGAGAACTCACACACACACACAAAGACACACACAGAGACACACACAGACACAGACACAGACACAGACACAGACACACACACACACACACACACACACACACACACACACACACACACATACACACACACACGTGCGCGCGCGGCGCGCTGTCGTGTTTACCTATTGGTCCTATTTGGCAAGCATGCAGGCTCTATAAAGAAAAAAAGTAAAATCTGTAACATTTACAGAGGGTGTCTGATTGGACACGCTTTATACTAGATAGAAAAAGAGAAACAGCGTCAACTCAAAATGCATAAAAAAAATCTCACTGCACACAACAAACTTACTGGTATGTCTTCACATGGCTTCATTAGATTTTGATAAAAAAAAAAAATGTACAGATATCATTCTCTTTCAGTGTAACAGGAGAAGAGAAGAACAGTAGCAGTAGGAAGGAGAGGAGAAGGGAGGGGGGTTTACCATTTAGAAACTTCAAAAGAAAAACATTTCATTAGCTTTGTAAATAATGTTCTCAGTTGGTGATGTAGCTGGAAAAGATCTGTGTGTTCCGCAGTTTGACTTGAGTCAGGGGTCATACATACCTATGC
>JADBJO010000151.1:504893-507393 GCA_016801955.1 Conus betulinus
ACCCCCCCCCCCCCCCCCCCTCCCAAACAACAACAACAGCAACATCTTTATCTTTCTGATTTCAGTTAAAACGACCCGACTTGTCGGTCAAAGTGTGAAAGCTGGCCGACTGATCAAGGGATGAAACGGATTGACCAAAACCCAACAGAGATGACCGCGCTGCGCACTCAAACTCCAATTCGGGCTGCAATTATTCTAGAGTTTCACATTGGTGGGAAGCAAACTGACACCCCCCCCCCCTCCCGGCCTTGGGGGACCATAAAATGTTCTGCAGGGAAGAAGGGGTGACAGGCACAGACTGCACAATACATCTATGAAAGCGGGAGTTAGACGTGTTTCACTTAGCACTATTGACAACAACACATTTTAATGTAAAGAACGTTTTTAACATGGAGCGAGCTGTGTCCTTATAAGTCTTCGGTTAGAGTTTAAACGGAGGAAGGAGTGGGGGTGGGGGTGGGGGTGGGGTGTCATCACAAGACCAGTTTGAATTTTAAGTTTCTTTCGTATGCTTGTGCGCACACACGAACACGTACACTCATACATACTTATAACGTGCTCTCTCTCTCTTTCTCTCTCTGTCTCTCTCTCCCCCCCCCCCCCCCTCTCTCTCCCTCTCTCTCTCTCTCTCTCTCTCTCTCTCTCTCTCTCTCTCAAGATTATTTGCGGTAAAATGTAGCCCATATAATCATCAGTGTCAAAGCCGCACACTTCTGCTCGTATCTGTACAAGTCAATGCTGAACATGCCCGCTGCCACGGAGTAGGCCGGCAACCCACGACCACTGACGAATGCCCCCCCCCCCCCCCCCCCCCTTCCATTTCCTCCACCCCATGCTGATCAGGGTATACACAGAAAGGATGGAAAACCAAGGGAGCTCTACATCCGATGGACTCCGACTTTAGAATCCACACACGTCCCCGTTCTTCCATCCCTACACACATTGCACGTACATCTCATCACTGCACCGCACATGTTCTCTGGGGTTTTCGTCTCTGACTTCAAGGATAGCTGATTCTTTCAGTTCCACGACTGAAGGAAGGATTTCCGTCTGGGGCTTGAGAGAGAGAGAGATGAACAGAAGTAGGTGGAGGGACAGGGTGAATGAAATGTATAGGTATGGCCACCGTTGGGGATTTATTGATCGAGAGCGTTCGGTCCGTGTAGCAGTCATTCCTGTGTGTCATGTCTTGGCAGCAACACAACACCACTGTTCGCTTACGGCGCTTTAGTTCTCGCACAAGATATGCTTCTCCTGTCTTTTCACACACACACACACACACACACACACACACACACACACACACACACACACACACACACACACACACACACACACACACACACACACCACACACACACACACACACACACACACACACACACACACACACACACACACACACACACACACACACACACACACACACACACACACACACACACACACACACACACACACACACACACACACACGCGCACACACACACACACACACACACACACACACACACACACACGCACTGTCCGAATACAATCTCCTCCCACATCAGCCCTTCCCCTTCCCCCCTCCTCCCCCCCTCCCCCTGTCCCTCTCACACACACACACACACACCCTCAATCAAACCACCATATTGTGACCGTACGATCCGCCCCCTCCGCTCGTCCCGCCCAGATACCGGGCGGACCCCTGCCCCCCGCTGCCAAAGTTCAGATCCAACTGCCGATAGTCCGCGTACAGGTCTTCCGGCGGCACGCTGAAACTGCCGGAAGTCGTGGTATTCAAATCGCTCTCTCGTCGCGAATCGAATCGTCGACACGTAACGTCCACGGCCGTCCAAGTTCGTCACTTCCGGGGCGAAGCGCACGCCGTTGGATTGGTGGGGCTTGGTGGTGGCGTTGCCGCTTGTACTGCTTCGAAACTGCCCCCGTGAGTGAAATACGACCTGGAGTTACTGCTACCACCATTACCTCCCCTGGAGGGAGAGTCCGGGATGGGGGAGCTGGTGCTTAGCTTACCACCACCACCACCGCTGCCGGCGCCACCACCACCACCACCACTTCCTCCTCCTGGTTGACTATTCTGGGCGAAAGTCAAGGGGGTGGTACCTCCTCCACCCCCGAAGCGGAGGGGACGGGGTGGGGGCTGGTGATGCTGCTGAGGGGGCTGGGGCTGGGACTGGGGCTGTGGGGGTGGTGCTGGTGGTGGTGAGGATGGGGGTGAGGCTGGTGGTGGTGGTGTGGTGGTGGTGTGGGTGGGGTAAGGGTGGCTGGGGGGGAGAGAGGCGTGTCGTGGCTGTGGTTGGCGATGTCCTCGTCGCTGCCGTGGCCGCTGTCGCCGGTGGTGGTTTCGGCGGAGCTGGTGCTGTGGAAGTCGTCGTCGGCTCGCCTGGTCACCCTCCACCTGCAGAGGGGTCTGGAACACAGCACAACCGTCAGTTAGCTACACTCTGACCGAAAAGAACAGATGCTGTGCCGCCGAAAAAAACAACAACAACAAC
>JADBJO010000151.1:517393-532393 GCA_016801955.1 Conus betulinus
GAAACCTAACACAGAGTAACTTTTATTCAAGACTGGCACAGCCTTTTAAGTGGGAAAAAAACAAGCGCAGGCCAACAACTAAATTGTCTTCATAGTAATGACTTGGCAAAACTTTGAACGGGGGGGGGGGGGGGGGGGGGGGGGGGGGGGGGCAGCAGGAGGTTGAAGATGTAAAAACTGGGAAAATGAAATTAAGAAATATGAAAACTCTTCACTGGCTGCATAAGGAACCATCGCAATCCCTTTTAAAGGCAGATATATTTGTATTGCCTGCTCCGAGGCCTTTCGTCCGCTGGGTCGGAAACTCATCAGGGAGACACGGCTGGCTGTATCTGCGCTCCTGGCGTCAAATAGAGACACACCACAGTCCACAATACCGTGGTGTTCTCACCACCAAGGGTGCAAAAAAGAATCCAATAGCACCCCCAAAGCAGCCAGCGAAGAGTAGTAAAGGAACCAAATGAAAGGGTGGGGAGGAAAAAAGTTGCTGAAAAACTACAGATATTATGCAGATAGTATAGATAGTATACAAATGTAGGGGGCAATCTTTGAGCCTACGCTTGAGGATCCACCCAAGGATGCAAGGGAGATCAGAAGACAAACACAAAGACAGACAGAAACAAACAAATACAAGTAACCTCGATTTAATCAAAACGAAATCGGAAATGAAATGAGGCAGGGAACAGCAAACATGAACAGTAAATAAGTGGGGTAGTCTTTGCTCCCATAAGGAAGGAACCTAACACAGAGTAACTTTTATTCAAGACTGGCACAGCCTTTTAAACTTGAATAAAGTCAGACAAATACAAAGACGAACAATCTAATAGTGGGGAAAAAAAACAAGCGCAGGCCAACAACTAAATTGTCTTCATAGTAATGACTTGGTAAAACTTTGAACTTACGGGGGGGGGGGGGGGGGGGGGGGGGGGGGGGGGGGGGGGGCAGCAGGAGGTTGAAGATGTTGAAAAAATGGGGAAATGAAATTAAGAAAATATGAAAACTCTTCCCTGGCCCCCCCCCCCCCCCCCGTAAGTTCAAAGTTTTGCCAAGTCATTACTATGAAGTAAATCGAGGTTACTTGTATTTGTTTGTTTCTGTCTGTCTTTGTGTTTGTCTTCTGATCTCCCTTGCATCCTTGGGTGGATCCTCAAGCGTAGGCTCAAAGATTGCCCCCTACATTTTATACTATCTGCATAATATCTGTAGTTTTTCAGCAACTTTTTTCCTCCCCACCCTTTCATTTGGTTTCCTTTACTACTCTTCGCTGGCTGCTTTGGGGGTGCTATTGGATTCTTTTTTGCACCCTTGGTGGTGAGAACACCACGGTATTGTGGACTGTGGTGTGTCTCTATTTGACGCCAGGAGCGCAGATACAGCCAGCCGTGTCTCCCTGATGAGTTTCCGACCCAGCGGACGAAAGGCCTCGGAGCAGGCAATACAAATATATCTGCCTTTAAAAGGGATTGCGATGGTTCCCTTATGCAGCCAGTGAAGAGTTTTCATATTTTCTTAATTTCATTTTCCAGTTTTTTACATCTTCAACCTCCTGCTGCCCCCCCCCCCCCCCCCCCCCCCCCCCCGTAAGTTCAAAGTTTTGCCAAGTCATTACTATGAAGACAATTTAGTTGTTGGCCTGCGCTTGTTTTTCCTTGATGATCAATTTTCATAGGAGAAAGTATTAGAAGGAAGGAAAGAAAGGTGAAAACACATGTGGCGCCACAGTGGTACGGTGACGCAGACATCCTCCATATAATAGAGAGAACGGCCAAAATTTTACATGGAGAAATTCGTTGTCACACCCCCCCCCCCCCCCCCCCCCCCCAAAAAAGAGACAAAAACAGAAACAAAAAAAACAAAAACAAACAAAAACACCCCCCCCAAAAAAAAAAAAAAAAAAAAAAAACAAAAAAAAAAACCAAAGAAAAGAAAACAAAATATATAAAAAAACAAAGAAAAAAAATGAACAGGAATGCTACTTACACACGACACAACACTACAACGTCAAAAAAGCAACAACAAAACAGTATATCAAAAATACATAAACAAATGGACTGCAACACTTTGCCATGCAATTCCACACAACATAATCCAATGAACAGCGTTACAAAGCAACACAACGTCACCAGGTACAACGGAACACAATTAAATTCGCAACAGTACAATGTAACACAATGCCATGAAACAGCGTACGTCGATACACAACATTACAACATCACACCACGTCATGAAACACGACATAATACAACACACAGCATTACAAAATTACACCACGTCATGGAACACGACATAATTCAATACACAACATTACAACGTCACACCACGTCATAGAACACGACATAATTCAATACACAACATTACAACGTCACACCACGTCATAAAACACGACATAATTCAATACATAACATTACAACGTCACACCACGTCATAGAACACGACATAATTCAATACACAACATTACAACGTCACACCACGTCACAGAACACGACATAATTCAATACACAACATTACAACATCACACCACGCCATGGAAGACGACATAATTCAACACACAACATTATAACGTCACACCACTTCATGGAACACGACATAATTCAATACACAACATTACACTATCATACCACGCTATGAAAACACAACTATACACAACATTACATTGCACCGCAATGCCATGCAAAATATCAACAACAACAACACAACAACAACACACACACACACACACACACACACACACACACACACACACACCACCACCACCACCTACCCACCCAAACATGCACTCACCCCCACCCCCTTCCCAGCCAATCAGAACGCTGCTCACCTTTCTGCCCTGACTGAGCGGAAGCTGCAGCTGTGACGCGCGAACGTCCGAGGACCGATGATGTTGGGGAAACGTCATCAGGTCCTGTGACCCCAGGCTGAAGCTGCCCACCTCGCTGGCCTGGTGGGGGAAGCGGTGCTGGGATGGGAATCGTAGGCCGACTCTGAGAAGCCTCCCCCGATGGTGTTGGTCTTGGACTCCAGCCCGAGACTGACGGCAGACACCTGCACAGAGGACAGAAAAGGGAACGCCGTTTAACCCTTTGTTTGGTGTTACTCCTCTCCCCCCCCCCCCCCTCCCCCACCTTTTTTCTCTGTTGAAGAAGATCTGTGTATGCAGCTTCAAAGAAGAGTGGCTGGATATTGAATCACATGCATACAGAAGCATGGACCGGAGGTGAGCGTTTTTCTTCCCATTAATATGTGCTTTCGGACAGCTGCAAACCTTTGAATGTTGATCAACCTTTGTCATGTACAGCAAGCTCGTAACCGATTCAAGAGAGCTGACAGGGATTCAGACTGAGAGAGAGAGAGAGAGAGAGAGAGAGAGAGAGAGAGAGAGAGAGAGAGAGAGAGAGAGAGTTGTTCTTGGCATCATACGCGCGCGAACATACGTTGGTAATTTTGAATACCAAGGTGTCATTTTGAATTAAAAAAAAAAAGACTGTCAAGCAGTTTTTTTTTGTTTGTGTTTGTGTTGTGTTTTTTGCTTGTTTCTAATGTGAAGTTTAGCCCCCCCACTCCCGCTTGACTCTCACATTGCACTACCACGGCAGTAAACGCCATGATACCCCAGTCTGCTCGATGGTGTCTTGAAACAAACGCAGGGAAACACCTCTGGAAAGTCACCTGAAAATATGAGACCGCACACGTTGACAGCGATGAAAGGTCCTTGCATGTTTACGTTTCTGTGTCGGCTTGTGGAAGACGGTCAAGGTGTCCTTGTTTCACTGGAGTGAAGCCTGTGGTCTGTGTGAAAGAGGAGAAGACAAAGTGGTACCTAGTGACATGATCTGTCTGTCCCCCTCCCATCATTAGGATGCTACCGTCTCTCAACGACAAGGTCATACTTTTTAGGTCGGTCAAGGGGTCAGGGACAAATCGGTCAAGGAGTCACGGACAACGTTTTCGCCTCGATGGATGGATGGAAAGTCATGTTGAGATTCTTTCAGATTATAATCGAATCTCCAAAGTTACTTTTTGGAGTCAGCTTAATAAATTGATTTTAAAAAAAACGGTTTTCAAAGCAAATAATATCATAAACTGCGCAAAGAAGCTATACTCTTCAAAGTGCATTTTTCGTACAAATAATATCAAAACCACACAAAGAAGCTATACTCTTTAAAAATTTTGTGTGTGTGTTCTACTGGGGGGTACATTTATACAACTACACTAGAATTTTGACATGTGCAATCTGACTTTTCTCTGAGCCATTATTCATATGTGACATCCATCAGTATTTCCGTTCTTGAAAAGAGAGGATGAAAAAATGACTAAATAAATGTATCTTTATTAGTGCTATTATTGAATGATTATTCTGTCATAATTATTATAAGTAGAAGTATAGTAGTAATGTTTTCTTTATTTCATTATCATCATTATTATTATCATTACTCTTATTATTAGTACTATTATTATTATTATTGTTGTTGTGGTTACCATTATCATCATCATCATTATTACTGTTATCATTATCATCATCATTATCATCATCATCATTATCATTATTATTATTACTATATAATTTCAACCCGTATTGTCTCTCCTCCTAGAAGCCTCGTTTCCCTTCCATATCCATCTGGCCCAGTTTCAGGATATAGGTGACTGTTCGTGTTTCTCCTGACGGCCACAGTTAACATGCTGATAATTCTGCCGCTATGGGGGTATATCGAAAACCTTCAACTGTAAAAAAAAAAGCCCTAAAAGCATAAGGAAACTCCTATTCTATGTGGCTTTAATCAGCAGACTGCTACTTTCATTTTCGCACCAAAGGACTCGCTGATGCGGCACGTCCTAGCACAGAACTGGAGTAAAAACAAAACCAACCAAAAAGCCAGCCGTCAAAACACACAGACCTGCACACACAGACACAGACACATACAGACTGACACGCAGACACACACACACACACACACACACACACAAACACACACACAACCTTCCAAAAAAGAACAGATGGTTCTGAGGGCAACGCACATGCCCACCTACTCTATCTAAACACCAACGGTGTTGAGAGTTTTGATACATGCGCCGTCCTGACCTGACGGAGCCAAGGGTGTCAGCTGCAACAGCTGCGTCAGGCAGCTATTCCCCTGCTGGTGGCTGGGAGAGACAGAGCTCTTGCCCGCGACTGGTTCGGCTACAGACAGTTCAGTTACATACAGTGAGTGAAAGACTGGCAGTAGTAGAATGCCTACAACTTGCCGTAAGGTTGTTCAGTTACACACGCCAGTTCCATATTGACATACTGGCAATGGGTTTGGCTGACGTCGCTGTTTGCTAACGCCAGAGAACATGGGATCGGATTAAGCCCGGGGTACTGAACGCTCCCCCTCCCGCCCCCCCCCCCCCCTTTTTTTTTCTTTGAATCTTTGAATCATCAACAAGTAGCACCGATATCACCCAAGATGGCAAGTTTTGGCGGGAATGGGGGTGCGTTGGGATTGAAACGGGTGGACGGTAGGGGAAGGGGGTGGGTGGGTGGTGAGGCTAGTTCTCCGACAGCGCGGCCTCGTTTCTTTTAAGTTCTGTTTGAAGTGTAGGCATCTTAAACATCTTGGAACAGACCTATGACGCCCCAAGCATCTCTTGGCTGGCTCTTGGTCGAAAGGAGACGCCGAAGGCCACTTCATTGTGCAAAGTCACAGCACGAAGACCTAATTACTTACGCATGCCTATCCCCCTATCCCCCACCTCCACCTCTCCCCACCCCCCCCCCCCCCCCACTCCAGTCCCACTCTACATGACCTTAGGCGGAGATCTAACAATTTTTGTTCCTTTGTCATTTTTAAGCCTTGTTGTTTAAAAAGGAAAAAAAAAAAAACCGCCACAGTCCTCGGTGCTAACCTACTCATTTAAACTACCCTCGCAACCACTTTCCACCCAGTCCAGACTCTTTGGCGACCCGCCAAGCGTGCCAGTCTACTTCCAAATTCAAACAAGCTCTGGGCCTTCAACACGACACGTTTTATTCACTCAAACAGCTTTGGGCACTGAACAGTATTTCAGTCAACACGTTTTCTCCATCTGCTGGTCTCTCTCTCTCTCTCTTGAATTATTGGACACGCTCTAAAAGAAACCAAATGGTTTGAATACAAAGCCCCAGAACACCCCCTCCCCCCCCCCCCCCCCCCCCCCCCCCCCCCCCCCACCCCCACCCCACACTTTCATATTTCCATGTCCACCGTTCAAAGTTGCTTTTCTTCGCTCTCTTTCTCCCTCTCTCTCTCCTTCTTCAGGGGGACACTAGTCATGTTTTCTCTAGGAACGATTGCAGCGAAGGATAACGCCTTCAACATTTTTATTCTGCTGCAGGCATTTTGCTCTGTCTCTACTTGTTCTTTCTTTCTCTTAGAATTACTCATTCATTCTTGGAGAAAGCTCCCCCCCCCCCCCCCCCCCCCCCCCCCCTCACCTCCCTTTCCGCACCCCCTCCCCCTCTGTCCATCGGAGCTGGCAATGAATGACAATAATTCGCTGGAACTCGCTCTCGCTCTCAACGCAGCTTTGTGTGCTTCAAGTGCAATGACCCCAGGTTACAAAATTCAAAAGAAAATCCCGTCGTCTTTCCAATACCAACAGCGACAATGCTACTACTTCTGTTACGATCTTCGCTTAAAGTTTTATATAAGCAGCTAAATTAAAAAAAACAAAAAAACAAACAAAAACCCCCCCCCCAAAAAAAAAAAAACAAACAAAACAAAACAAAAAAAAAAAAACAAAAAAAAAAAAAACCGCAGACAAAATAATAACAAAATGAACCAAAGAGACATAACTGTGAAAAAGCGCCATTGGTGCTTTCGAGATGTGCTGCTTCATTAGATAATTCCCTGGAGCAGTTTCCCTTGTCAGCCCCCCCCCCCCCCCCCCCCCCCTCAAGTCTAAGGCTTACGTCACACAATACTGTTTCCAGGTGAAACACCTACGTGAAAGAAGGCCACACAAACAAAGCAGTGAGTCTTTTGACCAGTCAGACAGGTGCGAGCTAAACAAAAACACCATGCTGCACGCTTCTTTCCACACGATTTCAGTGCCATGTTGCCCTAAGCAAGCTGGGATATAGGCGTCGACTCAGTGCAAAATATGCCACATGGAGTTTTGAAATCTATTTATAAACTGGCACAAAAGTATAAAATCATCTGTTTGGATTTTTGTCGAGTTTGATTTGCTCATAAGACGTAGAAAACGTTTAAGAAGCGAAAGCCCACAGCGTCACAACTCCCATGAGTACGATAAGCTTTCATTTTATTTCAGTCTTGATTTCAGTTTATTTCAATCTTTTTCAAGCATTAATTTGGCCACAGTACGTTCGAACAGCACGTAAAATGTTTATTCTATTTGCTGTATTACAAAGTGATACTCCAAGTCAAGGTTTCGGGTTAAAATCTTATTTGTGGTTATTGAATCACGTAAATTATCTCCCCTGAAAGTCTTTCATTGTCTCTCGGGTTGACTTTCTTAAATGTTGTCATGGAGGTCGTTAGTCGTTCGCTCTGCTTCCAGTCTTTCACAGTTCGTTATTAGGGCCTTTTCGTAATCATCAGGGGGGAGGGGGAGGGGGAGGGGGAGGTATCTTCGCCTTCACCTACATTGAGTTCCACTGCATATAGTGAAGGTATTTCCCACTCGCTGTCGATCTGAAAATGTACAGTAGCCAAAAAATAACTATCTTTTAATAATAAAGAAAATGTAGTCCTTGTGTCATCCTTACATCCCAGTTGACCACACAGATTAAGAATTCACGAATTGGGTATCCTGACGCCACTTCACTTTAGGAAGGGTGTGTGTGTGTGTGTGTGTGTGTGTGTGTGCGCGCGCGCGTATATGTGATAAAGGGAAGGGTTGTGTGGTGGACTAGGGCCATAGGTGGTGGGATGGAGAGTGCGAGCTTGAAACACAGAGAGGGTGGTAAAGGGGAGAGGTAGAAGACAGGGATACAGTGTTACTCATTTCGTGTGAGCGGTCACTGTGGATACTCAACAAAAACGTCGATCACACACACACACACACACACACACACACACACACTAAGACATACAAAAAGAATTACATATAAATGTCATTTCAGAGTACAATTTATGATTTTTTTTTTTCAATAGGCACCTGTACCACAATTTATGCCTTCATTAGCCTGGAGATTTTCGTTGTAACTCTCATTCTTTGGAAGAAGAATATGTCTTCATCTTGACACATTCCTTCGCCTCTATGCCTCTAGTTTGTATTTCTGTCTATATTTTTGTTTACATTATATAATTTTGAATGAAAAATGTGAAAAATATTGAAATAACAGATATGTATAAACATCAACTGTATAGCCAGCTCGTGCACGCTAACGCGCAAGCTTAAAGACATCTGACCTGTCTGAAATCTTTGAAGTTTCCTATCTACCTAACTAGAGCAACCAGTTCAAAATATTATTTGATGTATGAGCCATCCAACGCAGTAAATATTTCCCCCTTAGATAACTATGAAATTAGCTGACAGTAAATCGATTAATACATAGGGAAAAAAAGGAGTGGTGGGAAGTGGGGAAAGCGAGATTGTGTTCTAGATGAAGGATGAAAAAAAAGGGGAGGAGAGGACAGGGACGGGGATGAGAAGGAGGAAGAAGAGAAGGAGGAAAAGGAGGAGGAGGAGGAGCAGGTGGAGGAGGAAGAGGAGAAGGAGGAGAAAGAGAGGGGGGCTAATTTTCCACAGAAAAGATAAAGAGTTGACGGAAAGGAGGAAAAAAAAAATTGAACCGGACAAACACACACACACACACACACACACGCACACACACACACACACACACACACACACACACACACACACACACACACACACACACACACCACCCCGTTGCTACAACACAGGGACACATTTAAAAGGAGAAAGGGGGGTGGGTACTTGCTGGATTTACTTCGCCGTCGACTGGTGAACCTCTTCAAACGGAGGCAAACACAGCAGCAACACGTGAGGCAATTACAGGATCAAAGGGGAGGGGGAGCGCTGTTTGTAAGCCCTCGGTCAGTTAAATGTTTCAGTTCATCCCTTGTTCCCCAAAGATTAAACCCCCTGAGTCTGTCTGTAAATGGGTAAAGGTGACGGAGAGACGGGGAAGCGAAGAAGGGGAGGAGGAATGGCAAGGGAGGAAGGGGGGGGGGGGGGGGGGGGGGGGGGGGGGGGGGGGGGGGGGGTAGAGGGACAAGTTGGAACGGAAAAGTCCGAGAGATCATCGTCAGTTTTTTTTTCTTTTTAACCGTCAAACCACATTGGGTCCAGAAACTTGTTTAAGCTCAAAGAAATGAACGGGCTCACAATGGACCGCAGCTTTCCTACGAAGTCGCCACAGACGTGAAGCACACTGTCTGAATGCGGGTATGAAACTGTTGACGAAAAGATCACCAGAACTAACATCAACAAACAAGCAAAAAACAAACAAACAAACAAACCCCTCACAGTTCCTTCATAGTATGCAACGAACTCTTCTTTGCGTTGTTGGAAAGACCAACCGGCTGCAAAGCTTAATCTGGCCAAAAGAAAGGGATAACAAGATACTAAAAAGCATTATGTACTTGAAGCTGGTATTCTCTGTGGTAAAAAATCCCTCCGACGTGAAGGTAATGAAGCTATATTCAAAACTGATCATCGCTTTGTTAAACAATCTAAACGTTTGAAGAACATGTTAATAAAACTTCGGCTTCGGTAATGATATAAATGTCTACGTTAATGAAATCTTAGAGCAGAACACATTCTCTCTCTCTCTCTCTCTCTCTCTCTCTCTCTCTCTCTCTCTCTCTCTCTCTCTCTCTCCGCCCCCCCCCTTCTTTCTCTTAGCGCTTCATAATAAAGGTTAATAATGTGTGAGTGATTGATTCGCATGCATTTCATTGTCTTTAGTGTTTACTCTTTTCATTACTACTATCTTTTCTTATTTGTCCTCGATTTTTGTACATGTTTGCATTTATGTATATATGTATGTGTAATGTATGTATGCGTGCATGTCTATATATTTATAAAAATGTATATGTGTGGGTATGTATATTTTTGTGTCTTTGTTTAGTATAGTAACTTTAAAAGTCTCCTGACATTTCCTTCGTCACATGTGTAATTGTAAAAATTTGAACACGTTATAAGCATTAGCTTATTGCTGTTCAAATTTGCACATTTATTGTAAAACTATGTGACTGTAAAGTAGAAATGAATTTATCTAAACCAACCAACCAACCAACCAACCAACCCCTCACAGTTTCTTCATAGTATGCAACGAAACTCTTCTTTGCGTTGTTGGAAAGACCAGCCGACTGCAAAGCTTAATCTGACCAATGGAAAGGGATTCCAAGATACTAAGAAGCATTTATGTACTGGTAGCACAATCTTGCCATATAAAACCCATCTTTCTTTCGTCTGACAAACAAACCTCAAAATAATTATATCATTCTTGTTTACATGAACTTTTTAACTGCAGCTACTAAGCATGATTTCTTCTTCATCTTCATTTCTTTTATTCAACTGCGTAGTTATGTAGACATATACAGAGAGAAGAGAGAGAGAGAGAGAGAGAGAGAGAGAGAGAGAGAGAGAGCAATGTTGTGTGAGAGAGAGGTGTGTGTGTGGGAGAGTGTGAGAGTGTGTGAGAGAGTGTGTGAGAGAGAGCATGTTGTGTGTATGTGTGTGTGTGTGTGTGTGTGTGTGTGTGTGTGTGTGTGTGTGTGTGTGTGTGTGTGTGTGTGTGTATGTGTGTGTGTGTGTGTGTGTGTGTGTGTGTGTGTGTTTGTGTGTGTGTGTGTGTGTGCGTGCGCGCGCGTGTATGTGTGTCAGTGAGTGTGTGAGCGCGTGCATGCTTGCATGTGTGCAACCATCCACACGAATGCGTAATTTTGATTAATGATAATCAAATAACAAATATGTCTTTAATGGAAACTCCGTAAATTTTTCGTAGCTGCTTTATAGCTTCTGGCCTATAGCTTCATTCTGTCAAATATCAAGGTTGAGGTGTTAGTTTTGTTGCGAGGAAAAATTTCTGTAATTTTTTTTTTTTTGCTCAGCATAGCATGTGACCCGCGTTTAACGACGTCAAAAATAGGGATTCCCAAGCTTGTCGGTATATGTTTAAAAAAAAAAAAAAAGACACTCCAGAAAATTAGTGTTGTTAAGAACCATTCCTTCTGATTGAAAATCATTGACTGGAGTACAGCTACAAATGTGTTAAAAATCCGCTAGACGAAAGCCTAGAATTTTGTATATTAAAACAGGAAATTATTAAGCAATTAACAACAATATAACAATAATGATAATACTAGTGATGAAAAGAAGAAGAAGAAGAAGAAAGAAGAAGAAAGAAGAAGAAGAAGCAAAAGCCACAATACTTTTGCTAATAAAAAATGACTATATACTACCTACTACACTACAACTACTACTACGACTACTACTTGGACTTTAAGTACTACTTCTACTGCTACTTCTGTATTTGATGTCAACTATGCTTACTAGTCGTGCAGACTGTGTGGCAAAAACTACAGAACATTCACACAGCTTCAGAGTTAAGACGATATGTACCTGGAAACCTGTGACTGTCCCCCCAGAGTCCCCCATCCTCTCTCTCTCTCTCTCTCTCTCTCGTACGTGCTCTCTCTCTCTCTCTGAGTGAGTGAGTGAGTGCATGCGTGCGTGTGTGCGTGTGTGTGTGTGTGTGTGTGTGTGTGTGTGTGTGTGAACCTCATTCTCTGACAGATTATACACGTAGCTTTGATCAAGTTCAGTATGAAGGACAATAATCTATGGTCTACTTCCATTCACTTTCACTACTTCCATTCACTTTCAAGTGGCCTGATGAAGAACGAAACAGTTCCACAGTAGACACATAAAGGTTTCCGAATTGCTTTCTTTTCATCTTGCTTTTCCCCCCTTTATTCCGACGAGACTCTTTTTTTTTTTTTTTTTTTTTTTTTAACCAGCGGGACTTGTACTGGAAAACTCTCTGAAAAGGGCTATTAACATTCCTGTAATTCAAACGACCTAAAAAAAAAAAAAAAGAATCGGAGCTTTTCAAAACATCCCCTTGCAAAACAAACTCGCATGTAGGCAGCTCATACATTGTGAATCACACTACAGATGCCGTTACAATAATGCACAAAGTGTGACAAAGTTGATTCTGTCATTCAATCTGTCTGTTGCTGGATGTCTCATCCACTCCTACTCCTACTCCTACCGTGCCTATCAAATCCCACCCTCTGTTGCTTTAAAGTCAGCTTTAAAGACAAAATATTTCAAACCAGAGAGGTCAATACCACTATTTGAAAAACAAATCATGACTTTGTCTGCTAAAGTATCTACTTCCCGTCCAGAAAAGAAAAGTCGTAAAAGATTAATTGAGATATCTGGATTCAAAAAAAAAAAAAAAAAAAAAAAAAAAAGATTAGAGGGTTGGCAACTGTAACCGAGTGCGAGTCGATTTAAAACAATAGTTTAGAATTGCAACTTTGCACAGAAGTACGTGACAGTTCGTTTATTGTCGTCCTTTTAGAACTTTTCTTTGTACCCCTTGTTTCTTTTCCCTGTGTGATTTTTATATGCAGATTCTTTCGGTACTTCGAAAACCAAATTTTTTGTATTTGATATATGATGAATTCCGGTTCTGCGCCCAAGGCTAGACGCTTTACAAATTTCATTACTGTTATTGCGCGAGCATGTGCGCTGTATGCTCACACACGCACGTGAGCGTGTGTCGGTGTGTTTCTCCTAATTAATTTCTTTTGGTTGCTGATGACAGAAAAAAAAAACCCAGTGAGACAGTCACAAGGGTGATGACAGGCCAGACACAGGGGCGACAACCATCTTCTGTCAAGACGGAAGGCAAGGCGACCTTCCCGACCTTGGCAATCTCGAGCGAACACGGCAAGTTCTTTGATTGGACAGTTCCCTGCTGCTCGTGAGGTGACAGACAATTTGACCCTGACTAATTATGGCGGGACACGCGGGGACTGCTGAGCAGGAGAGAGAGAGAGAGAGAGAGAGAGAGAGAGAGTTTTCTTTTAGAGAAGTTTCAGAGAGTTCATTGTTTCTCTCTGCCTCTCTCTGAATTCATTTCCTTCACCATCACGTTTTTTTTCTGTCTGCCTATAACACTGAAAGTTGGGGACAGAGGGGAGATGGAGAAGAATGAGATGGAGAGGGAGGGTGAACGTGGAGTTGTCCAAATTAAGATAGGAGACTGGAACCGCAGAATTGAAAACTCGCAAAAAAACACTTGATTCTTAAAGAGTACAAACCAGTCAAGCTAGAGAGAGAGACAGAGAGAGAGAGAGAGAGAGAGAGAGAGAGAGAGAGAGAGAGAGAGAGAGAGAGAGAGAGAGAGAGAATTTTCGAGAACTTCTCGTCTCTCTCTCTTCCTGTGATTGAAGTGGGTCAAAGCAGACTGGAAATAAACCAAGCGTAGGCTACAGGCTAACGAAGTATTATGCGTGCGCGCGCGCGCGCGTGCGCACGCACACACACACACACACACACACACACACACACACACACACACACACACACACTTCTGAAGAAACAACACAAACTTCCCTAACTTTGTTCCAAGCATCACCCCCCCCCCCCCCCCCCTTCTCTCTCCCCTGAGGAGACCACACAAACCGATTACACACATTCACCTAAACACCCGTTGAGCAGACGAGGAGTTCTTGAAGGCTTTCACGCTGTCACTTAATCCACTGCCTGCGTTTCAAAGCCTTGTTGTGGGGGGGTACCTCAAGGAGCGGTCCTGTGTTTCTTATTCACCGCCGTTAATTTGTTAATATTGACCGGGGGGATCCTATTTCGTGTACCATCAGGTTAACTTCGTCTCCGGTTTCCACTTAGGTGAGCGGGTCTGTTTAAACTGTCTTCAAAAGGAAGAGCAGACCGGTAAATAATTAAATCGCATCGTGTGGTCACAGACAGTAGGAAGACTTCGGCAGCGATTAACAACATGTTAGTCCACCATCAATGTTTGCAGACGAGGTCTTACGTCGTGTACAAACGTGGTGAGAGGGGTGGGGGCGGGAGGGGAGGAGGAGGGGCATATTAGGTGCTGAAGTGAAAAATAACGTACGTGAAAAAAAAAAAAAAGAGTGAAATGATATGAACAGAGAGACATCGGGCATTATGGACATGTACAGAAATGCGACCAAAGACATGTAGACGCACAGAAAAAAAAAAAGACAACAGAGGGCATTAACGCGTACGGGAATATAATCAAAGGGCATGAATGCGTGCCGAAAATATGTCAAAGTTCACAGATACGTACAGAAAAACATAGGGCATGAACATTTTCAAAAGAAAGGGTACGGACATGTACAGAAAAACAATGAAAGGGGATGATGAACGCGTACAAAAAACCCCAACTCAACCCAACCCAACCCAATCAAAATAAACCCAACCCAACCCTACCCAACCCAACCCAATCAAACCAAAACACAGGGCATGAACATGTGCAGAAAACAATGAAAAAGCATGACACATATAGCAAAACAATCAAAAGACATGGACCTATACAGAAAAAAAAGCAATCAAAGAGCATACAAGCGTAGGAAAAAAAATCAAGAGAGCATACAAGCGTAGGAAAAAAAATCAAGAGCCTGAACACGAAGCAAAACAATCATACAGGCGTAAAAAAAAGAATCAAAGAGCCTGAACACGAAGCAAAACAATCATACAGGCGTAGAAAAAAAATCAAAGAGCCTGAACACGAAGCAAAACAATCATACAGGCGTAGAAAAAAAAAGAATCAAAGAGCCTGAACACGAAGCAAAAGAATCAAAGAGCATGAATACGAAAAACCAACCAACCAACCAACCCAGCAAAGGGCATGAACGCAAACAGAAAAAAAAGATATAAACACGTACAGAAGAACAAAGGCCACAGATACGAGAGAAAATACAAATCAAAGAGTATTGAACATATACAGAAAACAACCTATCGGGCATTAACACGTACGGAAGG
>JADBJO010000151.1:554893-559893 GCA_016801955.1 Conus betulinus
AAAATCATCACAGGCGATTGATCTCATGCAAGCTGTAGATAACATTCATTGACCGTTGAAGGGGGGGGGGGGGGGGGGGGGACAAAAACACAAAGAGGAAAACTGTCCAAAGAAACTTTGTCTCAGTCTGTGGTCTTGGCGAGGTGACTTTTCTCAAGGGCCACGCTCAGTCACACTTTGAAAAGTGACGCTACAATGCTGGCCAGCCATCACGTGACACTGGCTGCGGGCTGATGGTTGGCTACACTCAGGTTTAATGTCCTCCACATCCAGCCACGGTGATTTTGGCACACGAGTTTGACCATCTCTAACAGTGGGTGAAGGGGATTTTTCTTTTCCATACAATATCCATATCACCAGAGCGAGAGCACATTTGAGATGCCAGAAAAATGGCTCTCTCTTCTCTCTTCTCTCTCTCTCTCTCTCTCTCTCTCTCTCTCTCTCTCTCTCTATCTATATATATATATATATATATATATATATAGTATACACACAATACATACATATATACATATTAAGGCATTCTCTGCCACCATAACGCCGAACTTTCGAAAAAAAAACAAAACATAGGCTTGATCGCGGGAAAGGGAATTTTTCGAATTTGGCCAACTCCTTGAGTTGACTGCACCAAAAGCTCAAAACGGTGCAGCCAGGCTTCACTGATTAAGGGATGCGTCTTTCGGAGTGTTAACAGGGCTACCCCTACTTCTTGACCGATCTCTCGGTCCTGGTCGACGCCTGTTGTGAAAGAAAATGTGATGCTAATCTTGTCACGTCGTCTCAGACTTTTAAGTGCGACTCCATAGCATAATCATCTACATCGTCTTCATTCAGAGCTTCGGGCTGTTTGGGGGTAACTTGGTTAAAGTTAACGATCCATTGCTGTTGAAAATTAGGGGTCAAGTTTGAAAATGAATTACTTGATTAGAATTAGTTCGCGAGCGAGAGGAGGAAGAAGAAGCGGGGCGTGGGGAGGAGGGTGGTGGTGGTGTGTGGTGGGTTGGAGGTGTGGAGCAAGCAGAATCCTCCTGCTGCTAAAAGGTAACCCTACCCGAAATTGGAAAATGGTGTCAGACGGAAAACAGATTCTTTTTTTGTTTCTGTGTGAGTTGTTTGTTTAGCTTGAAGAACTAACTTTTTTTTCTCTCCCATTTTGCCAGCTAGCAATGGTAGCCAAAGCAGCACTTTCGCTTTAATGTCTGCAAAGGTCAACTTGGCAATTTTATTCGGAGACGTGCTGAAATGATTTGCGACACTTTTTGCTACGGTGACTGGCCTATTCAAACCTACAACGGCAGAAACGGCTGATGCAGTGCATCTCCACACGAAAGGTTTCATATTACGTAGTTGACCTTACTAGTCAAACATCCGCTGGTCACAACGAACGGTCGGACATCGGCGCTGATCGCTGATCGATGTGACGACGTTAGGAAAGAGAAGGGAAAGAGGCGAGGAAGGTGGAGGGAGGGAGGGAGGGAGCGGAAGGGGATACTACCGATGGATGGAGTGGGAGTGGGGGACAAGAATTTTTTCTGCTCATAAACTCACCCTTTGATGAAAACTGGAAATGGCACTGAACGGGAACAATTCTTTTAAAAATGTTCGTTGAGAATTATTTGTTTAATTTTGAAGAACTTCTAGTTGAGGGGCGCACCTGGGCCAAGTACCATACATTCCTTTCCCGTTTATTTCTTCGTCATGGCGCGGTGCGGGTCAGGAGCCGGAAGCTGTGCTCATCGACCATCCTTTAGAAAAAACAAAACCAAAACAAAACAACGATGTCTCTGTACCGGAGGTGTAGGAATGAGACTGCCCATCACTCTGCTCCACCTGTCTACCACATGTGTGGCATTCGTGTGGTGGAGATGGACGTTGAACCTCACGATGATGTACAAAGGCCGATAAAGACGACACAGTCAGCTTCAATGATCCGTCACGAACGGAGCTGGTCCCACTTTATCTTGTTAGAAATCACTCTGAGACCAGGAGAGGAGAGAGGAGAGAGGAGAGGAGAGAGGCGGAGAGGGACACGACCGAGAGACGGAGAGGTGAGAGAGGAGGGAAGAGGAGGAGGGAGATGAGAGGAGTAGAGGAGGAGGAGAGAGAGGAGGAGAGAGGGAGGGGAGACGGAGGAGGGGAGAGAGAGGAGGGAGAGGGATGAGAGAGGAGGAGGAGCGGGAGGAGGGGAGGAGAGAGGAACGATTGAGGAGAGATGCGAGAGATGAGAGAGGTGAGAGAGAAGGAGAGATAAAGACTGACAGGGGAAGCGAGTAGCTAAAAGTCAAGTGACGGGCAGAAAGAAGCAGACATCAATGTAACTCTGCAGAGGACAAAAAAAACAAGGATGTGTCATGGCCGGGGAGCTTAAAGCGGTGATGTCAGACAAGCAGACAAAAACAAAAACGTCAAAGAGCTTGGAAAGGCTGCAAGTTATCTCAGACAGTACTGTCGATGACAGCGACTTGGGATCAGAAGTATTGGAAGATTAAAACCACAGCGTGTGGCTGAGAGAGAGAGAGAGCGCGGAGAGGAGAGGGATGAGAGACGGGAGAGAGGGGAGAGGTGCAGGAGGAGGGGACAGAGAGGGAGGAGGAGAGGGAGGGAGGGAGGATAGGGGAGGGAGGAAGGGAGAGGGCGGGAGGAAGGGGTGGGAAGGGGGAGAGAGTAGATAGACGAGAGAGATGAAGGAGAGATGGAGGGGAGAGAGAGGGAGAGAGGAGGGAGTGAGGGAGGGAGGGGAAGAGGAGAGAGGGAGGAGAGAGGAGAGGAGGGGGAGGCAGGGGGAGAGAGGAGGGAGCGAGGGAGGGACGGAGGAGAGGCGGACAAGAGAGGAGAGAGGAGAGGAGCAGGAGGGAGGAGAGAGGAGAGTGGGAGACGAGGAGAGAGAGGGAGAGAGTCGGGGAGGAGGGAAGAGGAAGGGAGGGGGAGAGAGATGGAGAAGAGAGTGGAGAGAGGGGAAGAGAGAGGGGGAGGAGGGGAGGGCGAAGTGAGGAGGAGAGAGAGAGAGGGAGAGAAGAGGAGGATCTCTCCCCTCTCTCCCCACCTTCCCCTCCCCCCTTTCCGCCGACCCCGGCACGGCACCGGTTAGATGGGGACGCCGACCCGGCCCCCGCGACGCCCGACCCCGGTGGACGTTTCTGGAGAGTGAGACGAGCAACCGAGCTTGAGCCGCCCCCCCCGATGACCGCCGCATTCTTCGAGGTGCGATGAGAGCTCCCGAGACCCGCTGTACCGTATGCAGAGAGATTTTTCCCACGCTGAGACGAGAGAGTAGAGGGTTTTGTCGACGAGCCGCTGAGAGAGGGGGAGGAGTATAGTGGATGCCCCGCGTTCCCCACCTCTGTGACAGAGCTTTGTATTTTCCGACGCCCGACAGTCTTCGGCGACGCCGACGTTCCCCTCATCCCGCCTTCTTGATCACTCTGCGCAGAGTCCCCCCCCCCCCCCGCACCGATTTCCCGCCCCCGTCCCATGCACTTAGTAGTTCGTCCCACCCCTCCACTTTGCCCCCTCATTTCTTTTCGATCCCTTCCCCCTTGCCTTCTCCCTCCCCCCTTTCCTTTGAGAGTTTCGGCACCTCTTTACCTGTTCTTCTCTCCTTTCCCTTTCGCATCCGTTCCCCATTCGCTGATCTCCTTATTGTCATCTGATTTCGTATCCTCTTTCTCCACCTCTTTGTATTTGTCCCCCTCCCCCCCCCGATCCTCATTCCCCCGTACTCCCTCGTTGTTCCACCCCGACCTTTGTCACATATTTCCTCTTCCCCCCTCACCCCATTACCCCTCCCCCTCCCTCTCGTTATTTCTCACCCCGACCCTCTCCCCCCCTCTCGTCTTTCCTTGTCCCCTCGCTTTTCCGTAACTGCAGTTTTCCCCGCATCCACTACCCGCTCCTTCCTTTTCCCACCCTCAGTCTTCCCCCCCCGACCCTTCTGATCTTTCCCCCCGATCTTTCCCCTTGTCCTCTCTTTTTTTTTCCGACTTGCTTTTAGGCATCTTTCTTTCCTTGTATCCCCCCGCCACCCCCCCCGACGAGCGTGATTGCACGCACGCATTCCGTTCCCCATTTTCCTCCCCTTTCCCCTTTCCCCTTCCCGCGCGTTTCTGAGCAATCCTTGACCCAGACTCAGCGGACAGAATATGACCCCCACCTGCTATTCACATGAATTACTACGACCCCCTATACCCCGGCTCCCCAGAAATATTTCAAGGATTGTGCACCCCTTACCCTCCCCCCTCTCTTCCTATCTACGTGCCTGCTTGTGATTCCTCCCGCGTTCGGGGACACCCGTGCCTCCGACTCTGGGCTCGGAGCCCCCGGGACCCATCCCTTTTAGGAGGGCGTTTTTCGTATTGTGTGGATTTAAGTGATGATTAGGAAGTCTTTTTTTTTGTTTAGGAGGAAAGAGTCTGTGAGTAATTTGTATGGAGGTGAACAGGAGGGGGGAGTGAGCGAGAAGTGTGATTTGAGATTGAGAGAGAGCGATGGGAGTGGGGGAGCATGGGGGCAGGAAAAAGAGGAAGGAGGAAAGAAGGGAGAGAGAGAGACGATGAGGAGAGAATGTTTGAGGTGGGCATGGAGTGGAGAAGAGACGATTTTGGAGAGGGAGGAGAGGAGCCGAGATGAGGGAGATCTGAGTGAGGAGATTGAGAGATGGGGCGTGGGGGTGGTGGGGGGAGAACAAAAAAAAAAAAAAAGGAGGAAGATGGTGGGGGGGGAGGGAAAATAAAGAAGAAAAAAGGGATCTTTGAGGGTCGGGGGGAGGAAAGAAGAGAAAAAGGAAAACTTTGTTGGGGGGGGGGGGGGGGTGGGGGGGGTTGTTGGGGGGGAGGGGGGAGGAAAAGAAAAGAATAGGGGGGGGGGCGAGAAAAAAAGAGAAAGAAAAAAGTGTGGGGGGAGGAAAAAAAGAGGACAGGTTGTTTTTAGGTGGGTTGGGTGTGGGGGAGAAAAAGAGGAAAGAGGACTTGAGAGAGAGAGAGGAAAAAAGAGGACAGAGGACT
>JADBJO010000151.1:564893-567393 GCA_016801955.1 Conus betulinus
TATTTCTCATGGCCAGAAACTCCACGCCAGTTAAGACAAAAACAACATCAACGAAGCCACACTGCATAGTCTGTGACCAGCTCCCTGCAAGACAGGTTTCAAGGGGAGAAGATGTGGGGGGGGGAAGGGGAAGGGAAGGGGGGGGGGGGGGGGGGGGGGGGGGGGGGGGGGGGGACGGGGGATCGAGGATGGAAGCGACAGACAGGGGCAGTAACTTACGGGCGTAATCCTGTCTCTCGGGTATTAACATGCCAGGGGAATAACCAGAGAAAAAATGTGCGAAGTTGGGAACGCTGTTCTTCCCTACGGTGGGGCGTCCTGAGGGAGTGGAGAGAGTATCGACCTTGCTGGCGCACAATGCTATGGGGGGGCAGGGAGGCGTGAGGGTTTGTAGGCTGTAAACTGGGCCGTTGCGGGTGAAGGTGGTGTCGATGACACGTTGGTACGTGTCCACGTCGTTCTCCCCATTGTGCTAATGAACTTTAGCGACTCTTGACCGTTTGATGGGCCTGGGTTCATCTGTAGCGAGCTTGACACACCCTGGCTGGAGGGGTTCGGACCTGAGTGGCGACCATTTAGACAGAACCCTTAGCCTACTTGGTTGTTCGAGTACATGTCCTCAGAAATAGTACACACACACACACACACACACACACACACACACACACACACACACAGTGATACACACACACACACACACACACACACACTGAACGGCAGTGATGTGACGATAAGAAACAGCCAGTCTTAAACAGACAGTCTGATGTTTTGTCTTGAAATTTCAAGCATAGATCACTTTGAATGTCTCCACTCTTTTAGACATACACTGCTTACAGTCGTTTTGTTTCATACAGAAATAACCCCCCCCCCCCCCCCCCCCACTACTCAGACAGTCAGAGTGTTTACAGCAAGAGATGACCACACCAGTGTGTACCTGCGAAGCTGATGACGAATACAAAATTTCCTGAGGCATAAAAGACAAACGCCCGTCCAATATCACTTGCACAGTTATATTATAAACCAAACCCCCAATTCCGTCCCCCCAAAACAACAACAACAACAACAACAAAAAACAAAAAACTTTCGGAAAAGACGGCCAGTCTGGCCACTGGTCAGTTTGACACGTATGCAAACAGCATGCATCCCCCTTGAATAAACCTAAAGAACGAGCGAAACACGGAGTGAATGGCATTGTACCGACTGACGCAGGAAACCAACGATTAGCGCCAGCAGGCAGATCTTCCGTCAGCTCGTCCGTTGTGTAAACGAGACCGTGAATCGTAAAACGCTCACCGATTGGTCTCGCTGACACGAGGATAGGCGTGAGATAAGTACTCCCAATAATCATCCCCTACGAAGAATGTAAGAAATGAGTACACGTATGTCCGGCAGCGAGTCAACAGATAATAAGCTGACTGACAAGGACCCGTCCTTGAGGTTATCGAGCCAGTAATCTTTGCCCGGTACAAGTAGTATCTTTGCCATGGCTCTCTTTTCAACGCTTTGCTATATGGTTCAGCGAAGCCGGTGTAACATTCCATCATCACGTCACGCTTCACGTACGCTCCCTGATAGGTGAGAAAAGGGTACGTAATCAAACTAGTCCTCGGGGAGTAAATCCAGATTGAGCTCCCCCTCGGTTGAAAAATCATTCATCTCCTTTAAATTCTGGAAGTGCAAACGACAAAATATACTAATCAAAGGATATTGCACCTTTTTTTTTTTTTTTTTTTTTTTGAGAGGGAAGTGATTGTTCACCTGAGAAAAAACTACCTCCTCCTTCACCATGTTCTAAAATTATTCTCCGGTGAGTGATCTCGGGTATGATCCTGGGATACCTCACAGAGTGAATGTAGGCACGTGCCCAACCTTACCCCCCCCCCCCCCCCCCCCCCCCCCCCCTCTTATCTGACAGGGAGGTGCAAATAGGCAGGCGTCTGTATCGCTCCACGGAATGTTTCTGAACCATGTCCGGATCACTAACCTGGAAGTGGTTTTGGAGCGAGGGAGGGACGGTGGTGGTGGTGTTGGTGGTGGTGGTGGGATGTCTGGTTCACGTCCAGAATTCCATCCCTCTCCAATTCACGTGCAATAAGCGTTGATTGATATGTTTTGTCGCTTAGGACACACTGAGAAGTTTGAAGGAAAGAAGTGATTTTTAAACCGATTTGTAACAAAACCTGATGCGCAGACGGAATAAAGCCCAAGGACAAAGCCATTAAATGTTGGAGCAGATCGGGGATCCAAGGGCAAATTCAGGATCCCCGTCCAACGTTGGCGAAGGTATGTGCTCTCTCTTCTTGTTTGGCACCGTTTGCGTTTAGTTCAGAAGCCGATTACCCCCCCCCCCCCCCCCCCCCCCCCCCCCCCCCTGCAGTTGTTGATACTTTACCGAATACCAGCTGCAACTTGAAAACACGATCATGGATATCAATTTCATCTGAAAGAATACAGCACAAATTAGTGCTGATTAGGAAAAAAATAATGTTCTTTTTCTTCT
>JADBJO010000151.1:572393-574893 GCA_016801955.1 Conus betulinus
CCATGCCATCTTCATTCAGCACCACGGAAAAAGGTAATACAATCTCAAACTCTGTCTTGCATGTACTACTCTCACTGTGCTCTCATGGTGACTTCAGTATCGATTCTCTCTCTCTCTCTCTCTCTCTCTCTCTCTCTCTCTCTCTCTCTCTCCCCTGTATTATGGCCGATTCTTTGGGAAATTTTAGTCAGAAGGATACACTATCGACAGCACTCTCAAACCTCAGGACCATCCGCAACAACAAGAAGAAGAACATCTCTCCAGTTCCAAAATGAGAATGATGCGCACACTTGCGCTATCAATCTTTCCCTAAGCAACTGAAACGAGGGCCCTGACAGCAGATCTACAGAGAGAAGAATCCAGGCATCTGAAATGAGATGATAGCGCAAATACCTAAGCATCTTCTACAATGACCATGTCACCAATGATGACGTGCGTAAAAGAATCGAGGCAGCCACTGGCCCCTTCGAAGACCTGCTGACAACAGTAAAGAAACGAAAACTGAAATTGTATGGTCACCTCGCTGGATCATCCGGCCTTGCAAACACCGTCTGGCAGGGCACTGTACCAGGAAAGAGAAGAAGACAGAGAGAGAGAGAGAGAGAGAGAGAGAGAGAGAGAGAGAGAGAGAGAGAGAGAGAGAGAGAGAGAGAGAGAGAGAGAGAGAGAGAGAGAGAGAGAGGAAGGGGGGGGGAGGGACAACATCCAAAAGGTCATGTCAGACCTTTGGCGATTCCCAGAGAGCGGCAGAAGGACAGACGAGGATGGATAAAGGCTGTCAGTCCGAGTGGTCCCCCTATGACCCATGGGTTAAGGGACTGATCTTCATTCCAGACGCAAACACCCACCAATTCCGGTCCCACACGGCCACCAATGTGGGGACTTTGAATGTAGTCTCTGAACACAGCAAAGAAAAGACTGGTGACCAGAACCAGGTGAAGGGATTGTGGATATGCTACAGGAAAATGTTGAAAAATAAACCTTTTCAATGAAGTTCTTTCTCAGTAGTGTTAATAGCAGTATATAGTATGCAGTACAGTGCGGCGACTGCTCTACTGACGGCGTCATGGTGAAAGGACATTGGTAGCTCTCTGTCGACTGCTGGTGCTAGGACTACGACAGTGTAAAAACTGGATGTGGAGAGCCCGGAATGGGCGATATATGGGAGTAGTGCGACTGAACAGACATAGGACATGGGACAGCCACAATCCAGTAGGTTTCCAAAGCTGTCAGGCAAGCTGGGGTTCTAGGCAGCAAACACAGAGAATGTTAAAGGAAAGAGAATACAATGGGAAAAAAGAAGAGATAAGAAAGAAAACTGACAGCAGCCTACGAATAATTTATGTATAAGAATAGTCCCTGTGAAAAATAGTCCCTGGTGTGCATGAAAAAAGAGTTTTATTCTCGTATAGTGCTCAAAGCTCAACTGAGCGCATACGGTCAGCATTCGTTACAAAACGTTACCTATACATCATGTCAGTGTAGAAAGGTGGTGGAGGGTTGGGATGAAGTGATGGATGGGTGGCAGTGGTAGAGCCATTGGGGGATGGGGGATGGAGGGAGGGGAGGGGGGGGGGGCTGAAAGGACAGAGGAGGTGGAAAAAAAGTGGTTGGTGGAAGTTGGGGGTTATAGTCAACGTATTTCGTGAGAGATTACTTAGGCTACTCCACAGATCGTCTATCACACACCACACACACACACACACACACACACACACACACACACACACACACACACACACACAGACACACACACACACACACACACACACACACACACACACACACACGCGCGCGCGCACACACACACACACACACACACACACACACACACACACACACACACACACACATTTCCGGTTAATTTCTGTAAGAAAGCACCACAACGAACACAAAAACAGGAGTTGAAGGCGTGCAGGAGATCGGCAAAAACGTCGGCGTCGTCTGGCGCAGTTCACAGATCCACGTGGCATAAAGCACGCGGATGGCAGGCACGGGAACACTGTCAATACCAACTCGGTAATTTGCAAGACGACACAGCGACTAGGGAGAAAGGTCAACCCAGAGCTCTGCTCTCTGGAGATTCTTAATGAACAGTCAAACTTTGACGAACTCGTCTGCCGAAATGCCAGCACTTTTTTTTTATCTGAACAGAAAAAAGTCATTCTCAGACAGGTATAATCACACACACACACACACACACACACACACACACACACACACACACACACACACACACACACACACTTAGGGACCTACAATGAAGCAGGGATCTTACCCCTTTCAGAACTTCGGAAAGCTTCTACTTCAAAATTTGTCTTAAAGAACTTTTCACACACAAAACATTTTGCTCAGAAGAATTACGTTTAAAATGAGAGAAGGATTTTGGCAAACGTGCCAAAAAACATACAGTCAGCAAGGTCTATTTACAATTTTCCTCTGATCTTCTAAAGGATACCAAAATAGATAAAAATAACATAGCCCCAAACTTCTAAATGTA
>JADBJO010000151.1:579893-582393 GCA_016801955.1 Conus betulinus
AAGTCAAAGATGCATTAAAATACACTTTACAGCCCGATTTAAGTCAAAGGTGCATTAAAATACACTTTACAGCCCGATTTAAGTCAAAGATGCATTAAAATACACTTTACAGCCCGATTTAAGTCAAAGATGCATTAAAATACACTTTACAGCTCGATTTAAGTCAAAGAAATAAATACACTTTACAGCCCGATTTAAGTCAAAGATGCATTAAAATACACTTTACAGCTCGATTTAAGTCAAAGATGCATTAAAATACACTTTACAGCTCGATTTAAGTCAAAGAAATAAATACACTTTACAGCCCGATTTAAGTCAAAGATGCATTAAAATACACTTTACAGCCCGATTTAAGTCAAAGATGCATTAAAATACACTTTACAGCTCGGTTTAAGTCAAAGATGCATTAAAATACACTTTACAGCCCGATTTAAGTCAAAGATGCATTAAAATACACTTTACAGCTCGATTTAAGTCAAAGATGCATTAAAATACACTTTACAGCCCGATTTAAGTCAAGATGCATTAAAATACACTTTACAGCCCGATTTAAGTAAGTCAAAGATGCATTAAAATACACTTTACAGCTCGATTTAAGTCAAAGAAATAAATACACTTTACAGCCCGATTTAAGTCAAAGATGCATTAAAAAATACACTTTACAGCTCGATTTAAGTCAAAGATGCATTAAAATACACTTTACACAGCTCGATTTAAGTCAAAGAAATAAATACACTTTACAGCCCGATTTAAGTCAAAGAAAGATGCACTTTACATACACTTTAAGTCAAAGATGCATTAAATACACTTTACAGCCTGATTTAAGTCAAAGATGCATTAAAATACACTTTACAGCTCGATTAAGTCAAAATGAGACGAAAAGGGCGACCTCTCTCTCTCTCTCTCTCTCTCTCTCTCTGAATTAGCAGAGCAACATAAGATTTATCTAAGGGCAATCCGAAAATATTCAAGGATATCCTAGAAATTATTTTTGTGCAAACGGAATTGCTCTAGACTATAACCAGAACTACCGAAAAGCATCCTTGGCATACTCTAGGGTCTCTTACAATTAAAAGATTCCAGAGTGTTTCACCACCACTTCAGGTGATTGCATTCAACGTTTCTTTTGAATATTCTGGGACATCTGGCAATCCGCTGCACACATTTCTCTTAAAGCCTGCAGTAATGTGATACATACCCCACATTTATGCACGTTAATTCAAAATGTCTCTTACATGTTTCAGAATCTTTCACAACTGAACTAGAATATTGCATATTTACTAAACGTTCTCAACAACATTCCAGAACATTGCTCCAGAAAAGTGCAGAGATTCCTGGATACTTTATACTGATTCAGAATACTGAGAGTATCTCAAAACTACTCTTGAACATTCTTAGATATTTCTCAGTTGCTCCAGTTTACAGTAATCTTAGCATTTCTTTTGAGTATCACTGGATATCTCACAACTGTTCCAAAATATTGTATATTGCGTTAAACTTTCTATGGGAATAGTTCAGTTCAACTTCTCACTCCCCGGTGTAACATTATCGCCCTCGCACAGATTAGTAATCATCTTGGGGGAAACTGGATGAAATGATATTTTCAAGTGACTTTTTTAACCTTTTTTTCCCCCAATAAAAGGTTTTGTATTACACAAAGGCTGCACTTTTTATCCTCAAGACACGTCAAACATCACAGCAGACTGTCACATTTCTTGATTTTGTTCAAATGTCACACGCGCAGATAACAACTCATGTTCCTTGACACATTTGATAAAACGTCATACTCCTCGGCATGCTTTGAGTTTTTATGAAAGAAAAATGTGTTTGTGCAGATGGATCCTTTAAGTCCGCAATGCAAGAAATAGGATCGGAGTTAACACGCGACTGTGTGACACATCCAATATTCGCTCCTTGCGGATAAAAAAAAAATCGAACGGGGGGGAAGTAACCTGAGAAGGCCACGCCGCGGTAGAGAGAAAATGAATATCGCGGGTGGTGCGTGATTATCAGGCGGCTAAAGGGGAAAGCGAAATATTCAATTCACCCCCCCGCGGATAAGGAGTTAATGCATGACACCGATGCGCGCCGCTCGATAAGCACTCGTGCAGCTTAGCCACGCGGGAGTTACGTCCCGTGTGTCTCCACCTTTAATGCTTATCGTTGTTGTTGTACAGAACCAATACCGCTGGTTCTTCAGGCCGACGTTTGGGCTTTGTTTTACCCCCACTGAAGCCGTCTTTTCTGCTTGGTAGTGCGACACACGCTCTGGTGTGCGAAACAGCAGCATGTGTACATTATTTGGAGGCAAGAGAAGGGGTAGCTGGTGGTATGAATCGATGGGATTCCTTTTCGACATCTTTCTGAAAAATGGGTCAGTTTCATGTTATAAGAGAGAGAGAGAGAGAGAGAGAGAGAGAGAGAGAGAGAGAGAGAGAGACAGACAGACAAAAGCTATGGTCCCTTGGAAAGAAGATTCGCGTGAACATATAGCATGCAA
>JADBJO010000151.1:584893-587393 GCA_016801955.1 Conus betulinus
TCCAGTCGACGTATTAATCACAAACCCTGTTGGGCACAATACTGATGATTACGAGGAAGTGGCACCTAAACCAAGGAGCGGATCTCACTGATAACTTAAACAATAACAAACAGGTAGGGTAACTCTTGCTCCCATGTGAAAATGATTACAGGCCCGTAACCCCAAACAGATGCTGCTTACGACACCAAATCACCTAGCAGAAATGACAACACAGAGCACACAGAACAGACAAGGAAAATAAGGATTAAAAAAAAAGTTGCTCCGGACAGTTTCCTACTTTCGTACCCGCGTGCTCTCTCTTTTTCCATCTCCTTGTTTGTTCTGTGTTGTTATTTCTGCAAGGCGGTTTGGTGCCGTAAGAAGCATTCGTTTGGAGTTACGGACCTGTAATTATTTCCTTATGGAGGCAAGAGTTACCCTACCTGTTTGGTATTTACTGTCTACTGTTCCCTGTCTCATTTGAGAGTTTCTGTCACTGATAATGTAGCGTGTGCGCATGTCAAACAGTCGGAAGTGGCAGTGCAACTGGTCGAACGCGTGATATTTTTTTTTCATGAGTATTGTATTGTGTATTATGTTTCAAAAGCAACAGTTTCAATAATATAGGAAAAATATCGATTATCGTTTTAAAGTGTGTGGGTCACTTTGAAATGACGGGCATTTCACCTACTCAGCTATCCTTAGTTTCTTCGTTATTTCATTTTCTACCTTTCTTTTTGCACCCTCCCCCCCCCTTGCATCAGTAGCCGATGGGCAAATGTACATATCTTGGAACTCCCAGAATGCCCGACAATCGGATTATTTGCACAAAGTCTACCCAAGCCATGATATAAATCACTCAATAATACAGGATGTAGTTCTTGTACTTACACAGAACCACAGACACACAGCCATTAAGCCCTATCGAAATCTCGTCCACAAAGCGCAGCTTGGGGATCTCCCCACAGACGTTTTGCCAAAACAGACAGAAAACTTGGTGGTAACCGACATGAGCCAAGCCCCCAAACAACTTCACACTGAGACGTCAACATCGGACATGTTCGCACAACATTCAGAAACAAGATAATGCCGAGAAGAAAACTTGTTTGTTCTCTGTGGCTATGTAAGAGCTACACGCGTACCTAAACCGGGCTTTCTGATAAGAGAGCCACGGGATAGGATTGTCGGCTTAAACGGAGAAATCGCTGGATCATGGGACGAAAGAGCACCCCCAAAGACCGAAGTCTGGACAACTGAGACCCTTAAAGGCCAGCCTTGAGTTACACCCTCACTCCCCCCTCTCCATCACCTCCTCCCTCTCCTATTATGTTACGTACTGATACTTAATGGTCTCCCAAACACGATCACGTCTTTCCATCAAAAATAAGGTAGAAACAGAAAATGTTCCTATTACAGCTGCACAAACGCCGAAGAATCCTACAAGTGGGTACATTTCAACGAAGGGATTTAAGCGGTCTTCCAAAGGCCCGTTATCTAGTGGTCTCTGAACAGCGGGGCCCCTAAAATCCAGGTCCATTCCTATCTTTTTCCCTATGTGACCAGCGTAGGCTTCGTAAGGAGGATTTGACGTTAATGCAATCTGGGCTTCCTTTCACTATCGACCGTTCCTTGGTCGCGTTCAAACGGGGGTGTACCCACTTTGTCCCAGGAAACGAAAAATAAGGTGGGTAGGCGTAGCCCGTTACCAGGGACTCGCGGAGGGTGAGATCGAAATATTCACGGTTGCTACACTCCGCTGAGGATGAAAGAACCTGCCCCCCGACGGTTTCCTAATTTTGTAGCCGCGCGCTCTTTCTGTGTTTCTGTAAAAGCGCGTGGTTTACCCCGCCGCTATTGATAAAAGGTGTCTGAAGGGGAGGCACATAGAGCAGCATTCCTGTCGTCGCCAGGCATGACTCACTGCGCCGGTTGCTCATGTGTGACATCTCTTGCCGGCTCGTTGGTTATTTACCGGACCGGAAGAAAAATCGGCAAGCGCATTCTGTGAAGGAAATCGCCCCCCCCCCCCCCAAAAAAAAAAAAAAAAAAAAAAAAACAAACAAACCCCAAACTGCTCTTTTGTTCCGTTAACCAGTTTAACGTTTTAAATCGTCGTTAAACCACTTCGATCCTTTCCAACACGCACTGAAGCGTGTGCACACGAGCAATGTTCAAGGCCGATGACTGCGTAATGACATTTCCTTGTCATACACAGATTTGTCATTATGATGATGGACGTGTGTGCGCGTGTCTGGTGCGCGCGCGCGCGCGCACACACACACACACACACACATTTTATGTGTATAGCGCTCGAGTGTATGCATTAATTATACAGATATCGATATACATGTGTGTGTGTGTGTGTGTGTGTGTGTGTGTGTGTGTGTGTGTGTGTGTGTGAGAGAGAGAGAGAGAGAGAGAGAGAGAGAGAGAGAGAGAGAGAGAGAGAGAGAGAGATTTTGTGTTAAAGCAATGAATGAAACATGTACCACGATTTAGCGCGGACAAAAATACTCGGACA
>JADBJO010000151.1:599893-609893 GCA_016801955.1 Conus betulinus
CCCACCTTCCTTTCCACATGTCATGTTTAAGAGTTACACGCATTTGAAGGACCACCTTCCACACGACGAGCAATAATTTCTCCCGCCGATGTCTTCAGCAGGTTGACGTCACGTGTCCACAGTGGGATCATGTGTCCGGTGAAAACTCCGACAAATAAATCAATCCCTGGCTAAATCCCGAGGAAAGTCGTCCATTGTGGAGCCGCCGTGATATATTTCGGTTTGAAGACGCCGGTAGCACATCTGCTTCCCTATCAGCCACAGCCGAAGATGTACGGGGATTGTAAAGCTGGGAGAGATTCCCTGAGTGGCCTTTGAGCTGATTTGTTCGGTTGTCTGTGGCTGTGCAGAGGTATGTTCAGATACCATTACTCTATGGTTCATTTGTTGATCAGCCAGCATTACTTTGCCCTATGTTTTGCAACACATTTGTCGTTCGGTTTGCACTACTTGAAGTTTTGCACCATTTCTTTTTCAGTTAGCATTCCTTAACTTTACTTTTCGCTACATTTATCGTTCATTCAGCGCTACGTTACCCTACACTCTGCTACACTGACCGTGCAGACAGCATTACTTCACTGTTCTTTCTGCTACATTTTTTTGTTCAGCCAACAACACTTTACCGCACCTTCTGTTACATTCATCATTCGGACAATACACCTGTTCTGTACTTTCTGCTATATCTATCGGTTAACCAGTACTCTTTTATCCTACTTACTCTTGCATTTACTGTTCAATTTGCACGACTAGCCGTACTTTCTGCAAGATATATTGGTTAGTCAGCACCACCTTTGCTCTGTTTTCTGCTACATTTACCGTTAAGTCAGTACTATTTTACACTGAGTTTTGCTATATTCATCGTTAAGCCAGTACTATCTTACACTGAGTTTTGCTACATTCATCGTTAAGCCAGTACTATCTTACACTGAGTTTTGCTACATTCATCGTTAAGTCAGTACTATCTTACACTAAGGTTTGCTACATTCATCGTTAAGTCAGTACTATCTTACACTGAGTTTTGCTACATTCATCGTTAAGTCAGTACTATCTTACACTAAGTTTTGCTACATTCATCGTTAAGTCAGTACTATCTTACACTAAGTTTTGCTACATTCATCGTTAAGTCAGTACTATCTTACACTAGGTTTTGCTACATTCATCGTTAAGTCAGTACTATCTTACACTAAGTTTTGCTACATTCATCGTTAAGTCAGTACTATCTTACACTGAGTTTTGCTACATTCATCGTTAAGTCAGTACTATCTTACACTAAGTTTTGCTACATTTATAGGCCAACCAGCACTGTACCACTCTGCTTTCTGCTACATTCGCTGTTCAGCCAACACTTTCTACGACGGTGTTTAGCTATCACTTAATTTTCTTTACATTCTGCAACATCTAGTGTCCAGCCGACACCATACCTTGCCATGCTTTCTGATACATTTATCATTCGATTAGTGCTACCTCACAAGGCTTTCTTGATACATTTATTATTCAATTAGTACTGCTTTCCTTACTTTCTGATACATTTATTGTTCAATTAGTCTACTTTATCATACTTTCTGATACATTTATTGCTAAATCAGGCCAACTCTGCATTTATTGTTCAGCCAGTTTCTTCATCATCATCATCATCATCATCATCATCATCATCATCATCACCATCATCATCTTCATCATCCTCAAAATCATGATTATTGAAAGTACTTATATGCCCAATCAATTAAATGCCCTTGGCGTTTACGCCACCGAGTGCATAAATCAAACTACTTACCCTACTTTCTGCTACATCCATTGTTTATTCAGCAGAAAGGTGTTCTATTCTGCATGTAGTGCTAAGCTATCACTTATTTTTCCTTATGTTCTGAAACATAAATCCTGTAGCCAAAGACAATGTAAAAGATAGTTTATCTATCTCCACCCGCCAGTCTAATGAGGAAGACAAACTATCAGTAGAAACTAAAGTACAGCTCAATGCCTTCCCTTTCCACCTAAAGCTTAAAAAGTAGAAAAGGTCCGCGAAAAAAAAAATGTCCGCGGATTGATGTCGTGGTGACAAATGCCCCAAGGAAAAATTTCCTCATTGACAAAGGACAAGATTAAAAGGCTAATAGGAAAAAAAAATGCATGCATGCACATACACACACACACACACACACACACACACACACACACACACACACACACACACACACACACACACACACACACACACACACTCTGAAGCCTGAAAATCTGAAGCCTTTGTTGACATTTTCGCCAGAAACAGTAGTTCAGATAGTTTGTCTGCACAGACTAATGCAAACAAGGATTATGAAGAAAAAGAGCTTACCTGCGGTAGAGCAATCCAAGAGACCGATTTGTATCTGAATGCCCCCATAACTTTTGATGAAGTGCAGGAATGTATATCAAAACTGGGCGCTAAGAAAACGTCTGTAGGGCTAGATGGAGTGTCTAATGACATGCTACGACATCTTCCGTCTAATGTCTTATGTTTTCTTCATTGTTTTATTCATAAGTGCTGGCGTGATGGCAAATTGCCCCAAGTGTGGAAATGTTCAATCATAGTTCCCATTCACAAACATGGAAAAAAGCCTGAGTGACATTAATAATTATCGACCACATTGCTCTTACGTCCCACACAGGTAAACTAATGGAACGCATCGTATTAAACAGATTAATCCATTACTGTAATAAAACATCAGATCATTCCAAAAAACCAAGCTGGATTTCAAACAGGGAAACTAACAACTCATGTCAAACAACAATTTGCACGCCGAAAAAATGTCCTAGCAACCTTTTTTGATTTAAGAAAAGCGTACGAACGTGTGAGACATAAAAGAATTTTGTATAAACTAAATAATATTGGTATAAACGGTAACATGTATAATTATATTCAAACTTTTTTAGAAAAAAGATCAATTCAAACAAGAATTGAACACACATATTCAACCCCAAGGATGTTAGAAATGGGGTTACCCCAAGGATCTGTGATTTCGCCAATCTTGTTTTTAATATTCTAATGGCTGATTTACCAAAAGATTTATCTAAAGATGTTGTATTGGCGCAATTCGCGGACGACATTTGTTTATGGATGAATGTTACCATGAAGCGAAAAACCCCTTCACGATCACTTAATTATATACGCATCAAATATCAACACGAACTAAATAAAATCAATAGTTTTCTACTAGAAAATGAACTATGTCTTTCTGTTGAAAAAACAAATATTATACTATTCAATTCAGGGTACGACCCAGAGAATATTCCTGTGTTTACTATAAATGTTCTATCTTACAGTATGTGAAATGTAAAGTTTTTAGGTGTATATATAAATTCTAAACTTTCTTGGAATCATCACATTGATTATATCACAAACAAAGCAAGAAAAAGTTTAAACTTTCTGAAGATCGTGACTAAACAAAAGTGGGGACAAGATACAGCAAATTTAACTGCTCTAGCAACGGCTCTTGTGCGTTCACGGCTTACGTATGCCCAAGAAGTCTTTTTTAGCGCGCCCCAATATCTTTTGAATAAATTACAAAGTATTGACTGCAGGCTTATAAACTTGCTCTAGGTGTTCCCACACATGCATCTAACTTAGGAACTTACAGTGAAGCTGGAATACTACCTCTTGAAGAGTTAAGAAAAGCATCTGCCTCAAAATTTACTTTAAAGAGTCTTACCTTGAATAATTTCTGTTCAAATGAGGTATCTTTAAAATCCGAAGTAGATTTTGCTAAACGAGCGCGAGAAATCCAGTCATTAAAAACTATTAAGTCTTATATTTGCAATCAAAACATAGACTCTGAAATCCCTAACATTGCTTCTAAACCATCCTTTTCACCAATTCTCAGGTGGGAACAAAACAAAGCCTCTTTTGATATCAGTTCCAATGAAATATAAAAAAAAAGAGATCCCCATATATATTAAAAGAATTTTGTCATATTCATCTGGATGAAAATTACAGAAATTGTATGAAGATTTTCACTGATGGCTCAATTTTAGACGATAACATAGCAGGTGCTGCTTTTATTATTCCAGATTTGAATGTAGAGAAACTCTATAATCTTGGTAAAAATCTGTCCATATTTAGTGCAGAGCTCATTGCCATTTTGATGTCTTTGGAATTCATTTTACATTTCCCCCTAAATTCTTGTCCAATTTTGGTGTGTACTGATAGCAGATCGGTTCTGGGTGCCCTCCAAGCCCAAAATTCAAAAATTCGACTTGAGGTTATATTAGAAATTAACCATGTCATTCACCTTTTATCACTTAAAGGGATCACTGTTACGTTTTATTGGGTACCATCTCACAGTGGAATTGTATCAAATGAAAAGGTTGATCACGCAGCAAAAAGAGCAGCTAGAAATATGGAAGCACAACTTCACTTAATATACCTTTAGATCTTTCAGAATGCTATTCCTTTAATTGACAAACAGACTGAAAAAAGCTTCCAGCAGTCCTTAAAGAACTCGGATTCTCAGTACTATCATAACTGTATTGCATACAGTTCTGGAACACAGAATAAAACAGCAAAAACTTATCTAACTCATATACCTAGAGATGTAAGAAGCTTAATCCACAGATTACGTTTAAATTCACTGAAAACAAAATTCAGTAGAAATGTTACATGTATGTGTGGAAATGCACTAAGTGTTTCACATTTGTTAATCCATTGCCCCAAAACAAAGAACTTGATTCATCATGGCTGGTGTAATACTTCCGATAGATCGACGTCATCACTCTCTAAAATGTTGAATGATTATTCGTTTCTCAGATTAGTTAGTCAAAGTTTCTTACAGAGCCCAGTTGGCATTTTTCTTTAATTGGTTTTACCTAAGGCTTTTTTTTTTTTTTTTTAAAAGTTGTACACGCTTCCCCCCCAAATCCCTCCACCATTCTTTTCATAAGCACACATCCGCATACCACAAACACTATTAACACATCGTCGTCTGATATCACTTTTAGTGAGAAGACGTTAAACTGAGGAACAACACACACACACACACACACGAAAGTCACGGCAAATGGATGTTTCCTGAATTGTCCTCTCTATTAGAATTTTACTTATGAGAGTTCGCTCCCTTTCAGCTCTCTATGTCCCTCGAAATGGTGACGCGCGAGCATCTGTGTTTGTGTGCGTGTGCGTGTGCGAGAGAGAGAGAGAGAGAGAGAGAGAGAGAGAGAGAGAGAGAGAGAGAGAGAGAGAGATTCCAGCTAGGAGACCGAACAGAAAAGTTCATTTTCCGCCAGCTAAAGTTGTGCAGCCTTTTTATGAAAGGATGCAACACACAACTGTGCCCACCACCTCTGTCACACTTCACTTTTTTGGTGCCTTTGATCGTGGTGGCCGTGCATCAAGCACAACCATTACAGACAGCAGCCTTGGCTTTGATTCTCCTGCTTTGAAAAGCGCGAGAGTCCTCGCGATGAGCGGACCCAGAACAACAAATATCTGTTCATTTCTTAACTTCAGAACAGTTCTGGATAATAGAAGAAAGAGAGAGGGGGGGGGGGGGGGGGGGGGGGGGGGAACCCCGACTGTCACCCGTAAACTGCAGAAATTCCTTCTCATCTTTCCCTTCATCTTTACACGACAAGAGCAGGCTCTGGAATGCAGGTTCTGTCGCCTCGAAAGCTTTCTATTCTGGCCATGCGACTTTCATTGGCTTTCATGAACACCCCCCCTCCCCCCTAGCAGCAGCAACGAGTCGAGAGGAAAAATGAAAACCCTCGTTGCTTTGCTTTTCCCCCCTCCTCGTTATCACCCGTCTAATAAAGCCCAACACAGACTATCAAAGGCCAAACACAACTTGTTTTCGGACTGAAGAGGCCACACTGAACACCCCAACAATCCTTGAAACTGCCGCCCAAAGACAGTCCTCCTGGCTCCGGCGTATCAAGACTTTGCGGGTATTAACCCCCTCCCCACTCCACAACACCACTTCACTCCGGTTTCCGTCGTCTTCTCCCCCTACTCCTCCCGACCCCCCCCCCCCCCCCCCCCTCCTCCTTCCACACCCATTCAGCCCTCGGGAAAACTGTTTGGAAACTCGGAAGAAGAGAGAAGAAAGAGAAAAAAGAAACTCTTAGGGGTCACACACGGGTTAGAAACTGCCTCAACCCAATTAAACGGCCGCCTGAAGAGTCATAGTGGGTCGTCCCAGACCATTGTTCGGCAGCCAAACAGAAGGCTTAGTGGGCGAGCGGCGGGCGAGGGCGCAGGAGCGGGTCTTGAAGGGTCTTCTTCCCCTGCAGATGGTCCAGGTCCCCGGCCTGAATGGAGGCTGGTTTTTATGGTAAGAGAGGCGGTGAGCTGGAGTGGAAGACGGGTATTGAGGGTGTTCGAGGCGTGTTGACCCGGGGTGGGCACTTCCCTCCCCCGACCTGGGTTTTTATGGAGGTTTAATTCGGGTGTTGAGGTGCTCCAGTCTACCCCCATCTGCTTCATCAATGGGCTCTTTCCATGTTCGCGACAAGCGCTTTTTTTTCCTTTGACTTCTTTTGTAGCGACTGTGATTTTTGTCCATTTATTTTCGAATTCTTATATTTTCAATTTTATTTATATTTGTTTTTTTTTATTTTCCTTTTTCTTTCTTTTGTTTTGGCAGTGTGTGTACTAGAATTTTGCTGCTGAGCTTGTGGACCGCTGTTGAAAAACAAACAAAAAGACGAAAAATCTTATGTTTGACATGAAAATATGGAATACGCCCAAAGAAACACACAGCAACCCCGCGCGCACGCGCTCACACATACTGACTGAAATCAATTTACTGGCAGATTAACCCATGGTTGTACACACACACACACACACACACACACACACACACACACACACACACACACACACAATTTCACGTGGATTTGTCGCAATGATGTTGCTGTTCAGCACATAAAATAGGAGCCTGGTTGAATGATTCCTCGCATAGATTTTTAGATTTGTCATCAGTCTTTTCTCTTGTTACATTGATGACTAGCCTTTTACAAGGCACATTAAGAACTATTCTGTAGTTGTACTGTAGATCACTTCAAATCCGCATCTTTGATTCCTTCCTCCATCTATCTCTGCTTGTCCCTTCACCACCTTCACACACTCCAACCCCCCTCCTCCCCCGCTCTTTCCACCTATCTCTTACCCTGCTTCCTTTCCTCCCCAATCCTTTTCTCTTGCCCCCCCCCTTTTTTTTGTTTAATGATCACAATTAAATCTTAATCTTATCTTAATCAGATATTTGCATTTACCCCGTAGATGTGACGAGGCATTAATCCTCTACAACAAAACACTGGCTGTTATATGACATGCAGCATTAGGTCAAACAGGAAAAAGTCTGCCTGTAGATAAACAAAGTGTGAAGCAATAAGCAAACCACATCTGGAAACAACAATTATTAGTAGCCGTTAAGTGAAGATTATTGTGGTATATGCTAGCGAACTTTGGTCGCTGCGTTAAAAAGGAGTATTCGAAATAAATCAAATCAAATATTGTCCATCCAATCGTAATTCAAAAGAAACAACCGTACACAGCTGGTGAAGCAAAGAGAAGGCCAGCTGTGGGCCGACGAAACCGGCATCTGTAGAAGGACAAAACAGTGCTGGTGAGTAAAAGCAAATAACGGTTGTATAAAACAACGGTTACTAAAGAGAACACCGACTCAGAAAGCTAAGCGCATAGATCACCATTGACAAGAACGATCAGCCTCAATCTCAGACAAAGATCCTCCCAATTCTCATATCAGCCATTACCCCGGGTGTTATTTCTATCCAATTCCCCCAATGACTTAAGGGCAGCCATTCCCATCACCTGCACTGAAAGCCGGGACCAGAGAACAACAGCAGCAACGCCGTTTTCACGCTACCGTCCCGACCCATTCAGTCATCAAACGAACCTCTACGGTTTGAAACCCGCCTTTGACTTCCACCGCGCTTTGGACGATTCTGCTGCGGACTGATTCTATGGACGTGCGGCTGTCCGTCGATTGTTACAACCTGTCGCACTCGTTCACACCGCCAGCCATTGAACGTTAATACCCAGCCTTGTCCTTCGTCTGGGGAGCCCCGAATGAGGTGGATTGTGATACTTTGAAACAAAGGTGTGTGGCACAGGGTTCGCACAGCAGCCTTGGCTTTTGGGAGTGCGTGACAAGTCTGGGTGAACGGAGGGACCTGAAGTCCACGGCTCCTTGTGTCAATATGGTTCTTAATCCGTGCCAGGGGGCCGCTTTCCTTGCACGTCCAAACCGTTTTACGGAGTTTAGAGCCGATAAATGCGCAACATGCTCAGATGGTTATCTTGAAAAGGGGAAGACTCCTGGAGGTGCACGGGCTAGGATTCAACGTTTTCAGTGTCAAGGGAGCACAAAGAGAACACGCTCTAATGAACTTCCAATACCGTTGGTGGCAGTCGGAGGCATTCATACAAACGGGAAGGGGCATTGAGACGGCCGAGGTGTTGCCAGGCTTAGAGACTGGGGTTTTCAGGGGTTTGTCAGGCATGAATGTTTTATGAGGGGCTTCTGGTGCGAGGTTCTCGACTTGGACACAACAACGTACTCTGTAGCGTCGACGTGAGGAACGTCGGCCATGAAACTGAGAAATGGATCGGCAAATCTTTTTTATATACGGATTATTCTCTCTCCCTGTCTCCGATAAATCTTTGTGAGCAGATTATCCTTTTATTTCTCGTCTCGTTTTCTTCTATGGAAGAATGTCAGGATTTGGGATGATGAAAAAAAAATGCAGCTGAAAAAGGAATAAAGAGAGCAAGGAACGCAGATGACATTCTGGACTCGAACCAGACCGACATGTAGCACTGACTGGAAAATATGTCATGTTTGCAAACTCTGTTTAGATTTCTGAAGTTCTTTGCTATTGCTACACAACCAAACCGATATAGTTTTTTTTTTTTCTACCTACTTCACGTCCATGTCTTAAAATAGCAGCGCTTGCATACTGCAAAAGTGAATACGTTTTATCTTTTTTACTGTTCCTATAGAAAACACACACACACACACACACACACACACACACACACACACACACACACACACTACACACACATACACACACACACTCTCTCTCTCTCTCTCTCGCACGCACGCACGCACGCACACACACACACACACACACACACACACACACACACACACACACACACACACACACACACTCACTCACTCACACACACAGATCACGCGTACGTATGCACGCACTCGCAGACAAGCCTCAAGCGCTAACATAATACGCATTAAGTTTTCCATCAGCGCGTAAGCTTTTTAACATCAGGTCTTCCAATATTCATGTCTGAGCTGTAGGCGTACTGTTTTTCGTTCTGCCTCTCTGGGGTGGATTATCTTGACAGTTCTCCCGTTCTCGCTGTGTCTGACCCCCCACCCCCACCCCCACCTCCCTTTTATGTGGGGTGGCTTATCTCTAAATTTTTTTTTCTGACTGTCCGCCTGTCTGTCTGTTTTTCTGTCTGTCTGTCTGCCTGACTGCCTGCTTACCTGACTGCCTGTGTGTGTGTGTGTGTGTGTGTGTGTGTGTGTGTGTGTGTGTGTGTGTGCGTGCGTGCGTGTGTGTGTGTGTGTGTGTGTGTGTGTGTGTGTGTGTGTGTGTGTGTGTGTGTGTGTGTGTGTGTGTGTGTGTGTGTGTGTGTGTGTGTGTGTGATATCTCTCTCTCTTTCTCTGTCTCTGTCTCTGTCTATCTGTCTGCCCCCCCCCCTCTTTCTCTCTCCCTCCCTCTCTCTCTCTTTCTCTCTCCCTTCCTCTCTCTCTCTCTCTCTGTCTCTCTGTGTGTGCGCCGCTCACTGTCTTACTGTCTTGTCGCCTTTACCCACTTTCTCCCTCCCTCTCTCCTTCTCTCGCTCGCTTCCCCCTAATTGCCACTGCTCTGTGCGAATGTGTAACAAAAGAAGATCAGTCAATTGCTTCATTCATTTCCCTTCGTGCTGTGGAAACATTGCACAGGGGCTTCCAGCCCTCATAGGGTAGTTGAGCT